>VZQC01001199.1:255471-289358 GCA_009823505.1 Rhizomys pruinosus | reverse complement strand
CAGGGGCAGAGGCAGGTGGATCTTGTGAGTTCAAGGCCAGCCTGGTCTACAGAGGGAGTTCCAGGACAGCTGGGGCTACAGGGAGACCCTGTCTCGAAAAAGACCAAAAAAAAAAAAAAAGATACAATGAGATAATTAGATACAGAACCAGAGTTCATCTGGGGAGTTGGCAACTGAATTGGAATCAGAGGCTAGACACTACTATGGACTTCCCCTCCCTTTTCCAGGAGTTGGGGCTTGAGGGATCCTTGGAACATGGTAGCATCAGGAGATAAGACAAGAGTCTTGGGGCTGCTGTGGGGTAAGGCTGAGTCTGGCTCTGCCTCTTTGCTTTAGAAGGGACTGACTACCGCGTTAAGATGAACTTGCTGCTGGGGGATGCCTTAGAAGGTAAGGGTGCTTGCCACTGGGCTTGAGGATCTGAGTTCGATCCCCAGGACACACATGGTAGAAGGAAAGATCCAAGTCCCCCAGGTTGTCTTTTGACCTCCACATGATCGCTATAGCATGTGCCTTCCCACATGCAAATTAAGTAAATTAAAAATAAGTCTGAGCACTGAGCTTTTAGGATGGGTGCTACATCAAGACTGAGAAAAGGAGCAGCCAGGACTTGGGAAGGTGCAAGGGTCTGCGTGGCTCTGGGGTGATCACTCCTCTTCTCTGGGCTAGGCTAGCTTTGTCTCAGATAGAAAATTTAGGGATTTTCTTTGTTTTAAATTTTATTTATTTTTTATGTGTATGAATGTACTGTCTGCATGCAGGTCTGTGCACTTGTGTCATGCAATGCCATGGAGGTCAGAAGAGGGTGTCGGATTTCCCTGAACTGGAGCTAAAGACAGTCCTCAGCCGCCATGTGGGTGCTGGGGATCAAACCCAGGTCCTCTGCAAGAGCAGTTGGTGCTCTCAACCACTAGGCCATCTCTCCAGCCCAATTTAGGGATTTTCGAATGCTCTTTTGGTGGTGCCATTTGACGGGATAGTACTGGGGCCACAGGTAACGTCTGTGGACATGTCAGAGGACAACACGGCTCCATGGGTAAAGATGGCTGCTCAAACCTGACTACTTGGGGTCCTGGAACCCATACCAAAGTGGAAGAAGAGAACTGAGTCCACACAATGTGTGCTCTGACCTGCACTTGCATGCCCATACAGTACAATCACATAGTAACAGTAAAATAAACCTAACAACAACAAAAGGACCAGTTAGAGAGCTGTAGATCCAACTTGGGCAAGCAGGCAATAGATTTATTGATGTTGTCATGGCAATGAGCTGAGGTTCACGGTGGGACTGTTGGGTGACTGGTTGGATTCAGGACCCTCTTCGCTGCCTCTGGGCTGTGGATAAGCCAACAAACCAGCTCTGGGACATGTCTATGGCTGAATGGGAGACAACAAGGGCCTCTGCAGATGAAGGTGTAGCCACACTAGGCCCACACTCATAGCCCAGGTGCCCTAGTTTGCCAAGAATACCTTCTGGGTGAGAGGGAGGCAGGCCTCTCCCCTCACCCAACCATACGCACAGTGTATTCTTTGTGCGTCACTGATTTCAATGTCTAGGAAAATTGTCCATTCCTCCCAGGTAGGAGGGAGAGACCTTCTCGCCTCCTGGGATTTTAGGTCGAGGGGCCATGCTTCCCAGATGCAGGGGAAGTCGAAGGGCAGCCCAAGAGGAGAAAAGACAGATGGGAAAATAATACAAAAGCAACAGCTAATCTTATTGGGTGACTCTAGGTGCCTCATGTATTAACTCAGTTAAATCTCAAAGGCTGGAGCCAGTGCTCATTGAGTTAAACAACTTACCACATCGGGCTGGAGAGATGCTTCAGTGGTTAAGAGCACTGGCTTTTGGGCGTGGTGGCACATGCCTTTAATCCTAGCACTTGGGAGGAAGAGGCAGGCGGATCTTTGTGAGTTCAAGGTCAGCCTGGTCTACAGAGTGAGTTCCAGGACAGCTGGGGCTACAGGGAGACCCTGTCTAGAAAATACAAAAAAAAAGGAGACGGCTGCTTAGGAGGCAGATCTCTGTGAGGTCAAGGCCAGCCTGGTCTACACAGAGTTCCAGAGCTACAGGGAGACCCTGTCTCAAAAGGACCAAATAAATAAGGAGATAAGGAAATAAATAAATAAAATAGCAATAGCTGGTCTTGCAGAAGACCTGGGTTTGGTTTCTAGTACCCACATGGTGGCTAACAACTGCCAGTAACTCCAGATCCATGGGATCTGACACTCTGTTCTGGTTTCCACAGGCATTGTACACATCTGGTGTCCTTACATACATGCACTCACACATTTTACACATATGGTTTCCTTATATACATGCACTCACACATTTTACATGTATGGTTTCCTTACATACATGCACTCACACATTGTACACATATGGTGTCCTTACATACATGCACTCACACATTTTACACGTATGGTTTCCTTATATACATGCACTCACACATTTTACACGTATGGTTTCCTTACATACATGCACTCACACATTGTACACATATGGTGTCCTTACATACATGCACTCACACATTTTACACATATGGTTTCCTTACATACATGCACTCACACATTTTACACGTATGGTTTCCTTACATACATGCACTCACACATTGTACACATATGGTGTCCTTACATACATGCACTCACACATTTTACACATATGGTAGCAGTCGGTCGCTCAACTGCTAGGCCATCTCTCCAGCTCCAGAAATAAAAAATATTTTTAAAAAATGAACTGGGTGCTGAGCGGGTGGCACACACCTTTAATTCAGCACTTGGGAGGCAGAGGCAGGTGGATCTATGTAAGTTCCAGGGAAGCTGAGGCTACAGGGAGAAAAAAAAGACAAAAATAACTATATATATATTATATTATATATAAATATAATATATACATATAATATAATATATATATATATATATATATATAAAATTTGCCAAAGTAAAAGACAAACTAATTTTTTTTCAAATGGAAGAAAGGAAAAAAAAACAACAGGCTTTTGAGACAGCTCCCCCAAAGTGAACTGGCAGTATCAAAGAAAACTTGAAAACATCACTTGAAAATTATGCGGAAGAATCCCATAATAAATTCGATTGAAGGAGAGCAAGAGAGGCACGGCTTAGATCGGGATTTCCCAGGACCACTGAAGCACAGAGAACCGGGCGGGATTAAGGCAAGAGTATGCAGGCCCATGGTGCTCATATGTAGGTCAGAGGACAATTATGTGACTGGGTGTCTCATGTACCATGTTGGTCCAGGGGCTTAAACTCAGATCATAGGCTTGGTGGACAGCACATGTACCAACTGAGCCATCTTGCTGGCCCCCACTGTTAGGTTGTGAGTGCTTTTCTGGAGTCCAACAGGCTTCATCAGACCTAATTCTACACCCTATAAACTCTGGGCAATTTTCATGTTTGTCTGCAGAGTGGGGCTAAACATAGAGGCACGACTGACCCAAATCACAGGTCCAGTGCATTTTCCCTCATAGAAAATGATAAAAGACTAATGCCAGCCAGTCTGTCTATCCAGAGTCCTATCAGCCTAGAACAGCACAGAAGACACTGGAAAATTCTATAATGGGAAACCTCACCATTGTCAAATATCCAAGGACTACAAATAAAGTCTGTGTCCTGATGCAGGGCACAGTGGCACAAGCCTTTAATTCCAGCATTGGGCAGGCAGAGGCAGGAGGATCTCTGTGCATTCAAGCCACCTGGTCTACATAGCACAGTTCCAGTCCAGCCGGGATCATATGAGCACCTGTCTCAAAAAATCCCAATAATGGGGCTGGAGAGGATGGCCTAGCGGTTAAAGCACTGACTGCTCTTGCAGAGGACCTGGGTTCAACCTAGCACCCACATGGTGGCTGAGAACCATCTGTATCCAATTCCAGGAGAACTCCAGGTCCCAGGGAATCCAAGACCCTCTTCTGACCTCCGTGGCATTGACACGGGTGCACAAACCTACAAGCCGAACAGTACATTCAATACACAACAAAATAAATAAAAATTTAAAAATCCCAATGAATATTTACTGGTTATTAAAAGTTGTCTGATCACACCACCAACACACTGCTGTCTGCTAAGCAGGTAAGGAAAATCAGCATTTTCCTCACGGCCACAATTTAAGATCCTCTGATGGCTCATTTTTGGCGAAACAATTCTTCTGCTGCTGGTTTTAAAGCCATTTCAGAACGTTGGTGCCTGGTGCGTTTTGGTGCTATATATTCATGATTGTGAGAATCTTCATCGTTAATTGATCCTTTCCTAGAAAAATGTCACACAGACTGCTCCCTGCTCAGGGAAACCCACTCCAATCTTTCTTTGGAGACCCAGCTTTCTTTAGCTTTAATAACTAAACTGCTGCTGCTTGCTAAATAGACCTGAGGGAAAAAAAAGAAAAGAAAATGTGGCGCAGGGGCTGTAAGATCACTCAGCAGGTAAGTACTTGTCTGCAAGTCTCACAACCTGAGTTCCCACTCTCCGACCCATCATGGTAGGAGAGAATTGACTTCAGAAGTGTCTTCTGACTCCACACGTATGATGTGGCAGTACGCATTGTACACAGTAAGAAATTTTTTTATTGAGATAGGGTCTCCCTTTATTCCCAGCTGGCCTGGAGCTTTGTATGTAGACCAGGATGGCTTGAACTCACAGAGACTCTGCCTGCCTCTCCCCCACAGTAAAATATTTTTTTTAATTAATCAATCAATTAATTAATATGAATGTATTGCAGAAGACCTGGGTTCTGTTCCTAACACCTGAGTGGTAGCTAACAACCACTGTGTAATTCCAATCCAGGGGATCTGCCGCCCTCTCTTCGGCCCTATGTGGGATTACATGCCTGGGTGCAGTTATATACATGCAGAAGCACTCACACATAAATGTGTAGAAATAAAATAAGCTGGGTGTGGTGTGCATGCCTTTAATAATCCCAGCACTCGGGAGGAGGCAGGCAGATCTCTGTGAGTTCAAGGCAGCCTGGTCTAATACAGAGCTCGCAGGCAGCTGGGACTAAACAGGAGACCCTATCTCAAAAATATAAAAAACTAAAATAAGAAATTGTAAATAAGAGTTGGAAAGTTAGTCAGCAGTTAAGATCACTGGCTACTCTTGCAGAGACCTGAGTTCAAATACCAGTGCCCACAGGTGGCTAACAGCCATTAGTAACTCTATTCCTGAGATTGATGCCCCTCTTGTCCTTGGTAGATGCTGCAATAGCACACAGTGCACTTTAAAAACACGTGTAGGCATAAACCTATACCATAAAATAAAAATTAAAAAATTTAAATAAATAAAAAAAAGCCAGCAAGAACACCTTATACACACGTGTATGTGGTGTGTTTTAAGTATATAAAAAATTATTTTGATCCAGGCTCTCCCAGTAGCCCCAGTTGTCTTGGAATTCCCATGTAGACAATTTGGGCTCTCAAACTCACAGACATTGGCCTGTCTGCTACCCGCCCGCGCTTATACCAAGCTTCATCTCTCAGTGAACCCTGGATTTTTGTAACCAGACATTTCCCCATGGAGATGTTCATGTCTCAGCAAGGACTAAGCTGACCCATCTAAGTCTGAGGTGTGCCGGGCAAGCAGCTGCCTTGCCACGGGGACTCACTTGTCCAGCAGCCCCTTCTGCTTGAGGATGTGGTGAGACTTCAGCAGAAGGTCTGGGGCCCTGCAGCTTCTGTTCCGTTCATAGCATCTCCTTCTCCAGTTCTTGCAATGGTCTTAAAGCAATGAAAGAACTGATGGTTAAAGACCTGAGAGAACGTTTATTTCAAGAGGCCAAAAGGGAAGAGGGCCTGAGACTGGCTTCTAGCCAAGGACAAGAAAGATAAAGGAATTTTGTCCACAAACAATAAAATTGTGAATCTGCACACAAATGGCATGGAGCTGGAAAATGTTACATGAAGGGATGTAACCCAGGCTCAAAAAGACAAATACTTTATTTTCTCTCTATATGTAATAGCTTAAGCTTTAATATGTGGTATGTGCATATTTGTGTACATGTGGTTCCATGTATGGATGTATACACTGCATGAAGAGCAGAGTTGAAAAGTTAGATTGCTTCCTCATTACTCCTCCACTCATCTCCCCCCCCCCACAGGTCTCTCTAAACCCAAAGCTAGCTAACCTGACTTTGCTAGAGTCTGGCTGACCAGGAAGGCAACCGGGAATTCCTGTCTTTCGAGATCTCCAGCAGGCAGGAGAGGGTACAGCTCACTGCTGACCCAGCTTGTTGGCAGAGACCTGATATTGTGTTGGCAAAGCAACTTCACTTAATCACTGAACCATCTTCCCATCCTTCGCTTTCTAGATTATTGTTTATTTTGTTTTGGTTTTAGTTAAGGCAGGAGTCCCACCTGTAACGCTATACCAACCCTACCTAGAGACCATCCGTGCTGGGATTAACAAGGGATACAACCATCACATACGCGCCAATCAAACTTAATTTCCAGCTGTTGTATTGCCTGCATGTATTACGGTTAGACCATGTGTGCAATGCCTGTAGGAAGACAAGCAAAGTCTTTGCCAACGAGAGCTCTTAACGGCCCTGATGACAGCCCCCCCTTGCACTCCAAAAGGCACTTCATACACTTAAAGGAAATTTTTTACAAAGTAGCATAAGATGAGGGTAACTTGTGGGATCAAGGGCCAGAGATACGTGCAGGTGAATGCTTTGAGGGCCGAACAGAACAGATGTCAATGTTTGTTATCTCTAAGGGGACAGCTTTCACTTTTCCCAGTCTCAGGGTCTCATGAGGAAGGGACCAGTGTTAGGTATAGCAGACTCAGTGTACCTTGCCAGTCCTGGCGAAGGCCTCAGCCACCTTTTGGTTCCTCCCTCCGTAGCAGGTGGTGATGAGGTCTGCTACCCCGCAGCTCTCCAGGAAGTGGTCGTGGACACCTGGCCACTGCAGAAGATCTATGAAAGCGAATCATTTCATGAGGCCCAGGCAGATGACTGGTGCCTTGGTGTTGTCCCCAAAGTGGAGGCCATCACAGAAACCAGCTCACACAGAACGATGTTCTGTGGAGGAAACAAGTGAGGGTGACCGCCAGATGCACACAGCTGCCTAGATCGTGCTCGAGTGGGGCGTGGGGGGTGGGGTGGATGTGATAGTGGGTGGAACATTAGCCAGAGAGTGAGATCAGCTGGTAGTGGTCCTGGGGTGGATTCTCTCTCTGGACAAAAACCTAGTTTTGCCTCTCAAGTTGGTTGTTAGTACAACGAGTATTGGGGCTGGAGAATGGGATGGCTCAGTGTTAAGAGTGGCCAACCATGCTCTTTGCAAAGAGACCTGGTTCTTAGTTCCCAGCCCAAACACAACTGGCGAGCTAAGAACGTTTTTATTGAGTGCCAGGTGGTGTGGGCGCTGTCTTTAATTGACCTAGAGCACTTGAGAGAGAGAGAGCAGTCCGATCGCTTGTGGGTTCAAGGCAGCCGGTCAACAGAGTAGAGCCTCCCAAGCCAGTCTGGAACTAAGAAGAACCTTTGCATCAAAAAGAATTACAAAAAAAAAAAAAAAAAAAGATAATAGAATAATTATTTTATTTTTATTTTTAGTGATGTTATTTTATTTATTCTTTGGTTTGTGTATGGAGTGTAACTGTCCCTGCAGTAGGTCTTGTGCACCCGTGTCGTGCAATGGCGGAGGTCAGAGAAGGGGTGTCGGATTCCCCTGGACTGGAAGTTCTCCTGGAAATTGGGTTACAGACGGTTCTTTAGGCCCCATGGTGGGTGCTGGGGATCGAACCCGGGTCCTCTGCAATGCTAGGCCACCTCGTCCTACCACCATTTTGGCTTTTTTTTTTAAAACTCCAGAATATTTTTAAGACAAGATACAATGAAGCGAGGCGTGGTGGCGCACTCTTACTCCCTAGCACCAGGAGGCAGAGGCAGGCGGATCTTTGTGAGTTTCAAGGCAGCCCTGGTCTACACGGGATGTTCCAGGACCAGTTGGGGGCTACAGGGAGACCCTGTCTCGAAAAGACCAAAAAAAAAAAAAAAGATAAAACTGAGATTAATGATAGCAAGAACCAAGTCTCATGCTGGGGAAACTCACTGGAACATTCCAGAGTCCATTGGAATAGCCACTGATCCTGGGACACTTGTCCCCTCTAAAACAGGTTTTAAAGAAGGCCACACTCAAGTAATTTCTCTAACGCAGTGGTTCTCAAATTGTAGTAAGAATCAGAAATGTATAGAAGACATGGTGAAACACAGGTGCCTCTCCTGATGCCTGGGGTGGGGCCTGGAAACCTGCATTCCTAGGACAACCAATTCTGCTGGAGTGGGGACACGGTATGGTGACCACTGACACTCTGCACCACATGAATCTCCCCAGCAGGAAGCCCTCCTGTGGCCCCAGGAACTGCGTGTGACATTTTCATAACCAATTAGCTAGGTAGAGGCCCAGTTCATCTTTGTAGGTCCCACCTTAGAGGGGTGGAGTATCGTGCACTGGGCTCTAGGCCCTGTCCCCTGGTGACGAGGCACACTGTGGTTTCTTCCATCACTACAGTCCCCTTCAGAGTTCTGGAAGCCTGCAGAGATATGCTTACAGAAAAGCCCCACATAACAAGGAGCATCATACAGTGTCTGTTGCTAACAGAATGTGGGAGTCACAGCATGGGGCAAGCCAGGTGGGTTCTCCATCCTTTGCCACTGCTGGGTCTGTCCACAATCCCATTCATGTAGCCAACAGGAGAAAGCAGGCTCAAAAATGCAACATCCCCTGGGAGAAGAAACGTGTAAGAGGATTATCTAATTAAAACACCTAATTGTTAAAAATAATCAACCCATAATCCAAGTAGTTCATTCTGCTGGCTTTGAGATAGTGTTTAAAAGTTAAACATGGTCTTTGGACACACCCACTCAGCCATTATATGTATATATACATACATATATATGCACACATATATATACATATATATGAATCACATCTACAGAATTTAACTGAGATAGTTCTGATCTCACAGGCTGCCTTAGTGGGGGAAATTTCAAATGTGATCATTAAAATGCACACCTGATTTTTGTTCACACACACCTACAGAATGAGAAGCAAGCACATACACACATTCACATGTATGTTTAGTTGTTACCCAATATATCTTAACCAGGGATGTGCCTCTCAACGCAATTCACGTGCTCAGGATAAGAGTACATGGATGGAGTGGTCAAGTCCTGGCTTCCAGGTGATCCCAGGGCAGGTGAGGCAGAGCTGTCCCCAGTTGGCAGCCTGGTTCCCTTCAGATGTGCTCAGGGTGACTCTGCAGGCAGGGCAACATCTCTGTGACAGGCCTGCCTTCATAGCAGATCTGATACACTGCTGTGAGCAACGGAAACCTGGGGGAGGAGGAAAAGGAAGAACAAGTTAGGTCATATGCTGTGCCTCTCTGGGCGTGTTCATGAGAGAGAGAGAGAGACAGACAGACAGAGAGAGAGAGAGAGAGAGAGAGAGAGAGAGAGAATGAATATGAATATGAATGTGGCTATGTGTGTGTGTCTGTGTATGTGTATAAGTTGAGGACAACGTCAGGGTCAGTCCTCACCCACCTCCACTTTTTGATTGGGATAAGGTCTCTCGCTGGCCTGGAACTTTGCCATGTATGCCAGCCACTGGCCAGGGATACTCTAGACTCCACCTACCATCTCTAGGGAATTTCGGGCACATGCTGCTGTGCCTACCTGTTTACATGGGTTCTAGTGATTCACTCAATTTCTCATAACACACGTGCACAAACCTACATGCAGACAGTACATTCATACACATAAAGAAAATCAAAATTAAAAAAAGAATACACCATAATGAAACACATCATTGTAGATAATAGACATGAAATATGGAGCTGGAGAGCTCAGTTGTTAAGAGCACTGACTGCTCTTATAGAGGACCCAGGTTTGATTCCCAGCACCCACATGGCAGATAACAACAGTCTGTAATGCCACTGAAGATCCAATGCCTTCTTCAGACCTCTGTGGGCATTGCACAACAAGGGTGCATTTATATCATGCAGGCAATACAATCATACAAAATAAAAATATCTTTTAAAAAATTTAAATTTATTTATTTATTTATTTATTTTTTTTTTGAGACAGGGTCTCCCTGTAGCCCCAGCTGTCCTGGAACTCACTCTGTAGACCAGGCTGGCATTGAACTCACAAAGATCTGCCTGCCTCTGCCTCCCAAGTGCTAGGATTAAAGGTGTGTGCCACCATGCCTGGCCTAAAAATTTTACTTTTTATTTTTATTTTATTTTATTTTTTAATCTTTTTGAGACGGGGTCTCCCTAGTCCCAGCTGGCCTGGAGCTCACTATGTAGTCCAGGTGGGCCTTGAAGTCACAGAGATCCACCTGCCTCTGCCTCCCGAAAATTTTTATTTTATTTTTTATGTGTATGAATGTACTGTCTGCATGTAGGTCTGTGCACCTGTGTCATGCAATGCCACGGAGGTCAGAAGAGGGTGTCAGATTCCCCTGGAATTGGAGTTGAAGATGATTCTCAGCCGCTATGTGGGTGCTGGGGATTGAACCCAGGTCCCCTGCAAGAGCAGTCGGCGCTCAACTGCTAGGCCATCTCTCCAGCTCCAGAAATAAAAAATATTTTTAAAAATATGAACTGTGCTGGGCGTGGTGGCACACACCTTTAATTTCAGCACTTGGGAGGCAGAGGCAGGTGGATCTATGTAAGTTCCAGGGAAGCTGAGGCTACAGGGAAACCCTGTCTCTCAAAAAGACTATATATATATTATATCTATATATAAGATATAATATATATACATATATATACATATATATATATTATATATATATAACAAATTTGCAAAGTAAAAGACAAACTAATTTTTTTTTTCAATGGAAGTGAAATGGAAACAAACTAAATTTCAATCAGGCTTTTAGACAGCTCCCCCAAAGTGAACTGGCAGTATCAATAGAAACTTAAACATCATCTTGAAAATTATCTGGATAGAATCCCATAATAATTATTTCATTGAAGAAGAGCAAAGAGAGTGCACAGAGCTTAGATCGGGGATTTCCCAGGACCACCTGAAGCACAGAGAACCAGGGCGGGATTAAGGCAAGAGTATGGCAGGCCCATGGTGCTCATATGTAGATCAGAGGACAATTATGTGACTTGGGTGTCTCCATGTACCATGTTGGTCCAGGGGCTTAAACTCAGATCATAGGCTTGGTGGACAGCACATGTACCAACTGAGCCATCTTGCTGGCCCCCACTGTAGGTTGTGAGTGCTTTTCTGGAGTCCAACAGGCTTCATCAGACCTAATTCTACACCCTATAAACTCTGGGCAATTTTCATGTTTGTCTGCAGAGTGGGGCTAAACATAGAGGCACGACTGACCCAAATCACAGGTCCAGTGCATTTTCCCTCATAGAAAATGATAAAAGACTAATGCCAGCCAGTCTGTCTATCCAGAGTCCTATCAGCCTAGACAGCACAGAAGACACTGGAAAATTCTATATGGGAAACCTCACCATTGTCAAATATCCAAGGACTACAAATAAAGTCTGTGTCCTGATGCAGGGCACAGTGGCACAAGCCTTTAATTCCAGCATTGGGCAGGCAGAGGCAGGAGGATCTCTGTGCATTCAAGGCCAGCCTGGTCTACATAGCAAGTTCCAGTCCAGCCGGGATCATATGAGCACCTGTCTCAAAAAATCCCAATAATGGGGCTGGAGAGATGGCCTAGCGGTTAAGAGCACTGACTGCTCTTGCAGAGGACCTGGGTTCAATCCCTAGCACCCACATGGTGGCTGAGAACCATCTGTAACTCCAATTCCAGGAGAACTCCAGGTCCAGGGGAATCCAAGACCCTCTTCTGACCTCCGTGGCATTGCACGACACGGGTGCACAAACCTACAAGCAAACAGTACATTCATACACATACAAAATAAATAAAAATTTAAAAATCCCAATGAATATTTACTGGTTATTAAAAGTTGTCTGATCACACACCAACACACTGCTGTCTGCTAAGCAGGTAAGGAAAATCAGCATTTTCCTCACGGCCACAATTTAAGATCCTCTGATGGCTCATTTTTGGCGAAACAATTTCTTTCTGCCTGCTGGTTTTAAAAGCCATTTCAGAACGTTTGGTGCGCTGGCGTTTGGTGCATATATATTCATGATTGTGAGGTCTTCATCGTTAATTGATCCTTTCAGAAAAATGTCACACAGACTGCTCCCTGCGTCAGGGAAACCCACTCCAATCTTTCTTTGGAGACCCAGCTTTCTTTAGCTTTAATAACTAAACTGCTGCTGCTTGCTAAATAGACCTGAGGGAAAAAAAGAAAAGAAAAATGTGGCGCAGGGGCTGTAAGATCACTCAGCAGGTAAAGTACTTGTCTGCAAGTCTCACAACCTGAGTTCCCACTCTCCGACCCATATGGTAGGAGAGAATTGACTTCAGAAAGGTGTCTTCTGACCTCCACATGTATGATGTGGCAGTACGCATGTACACAGTAAGAAATTTTTTTTATTGAGATAGGGTCTCCCTTTATTCCCAGCTGGCCTGGAGCTTGCTATGTAGACCAGGATGGCTTGAACTCACAGAGATCTGCCTGCCTCTCCCCCACAGTAATAATTTTTTTTAATTAATCAATCAATTAATTAATATGAATGTACTTGCAGAAGACCTGGGTTCTGTTCCTAACACCTGAGTGGTAGCTAACAACCATCTGTTAATTCCAATCTCAGGGGATCTGCCGCCCTCTTCTGGCCTATGTGGGGATTACATGCCTGGGTGCAGTTATATACATGCAGAGCACTCATACACATAAATGTTTAGAAATAAAATAAGCTGGGTGTGGTGGTGCATGCCTTTAATCCCAGCACTCGGGAGGCAGAGGCAGGCAGATCTCTGTGAGTTCAAGGCCATCCTGGTCTACATACAGAGCTCCAGGCCAGCTGGGACTAAACAGAGACCCTATCTCAAAAATATAAAAAAAATAAATAAAAATTAAATAAGAGTTGGAAAGTTAGCTCAGCAGTTAAGATCACTGGCTACTCTTGCAGAAGACCTGAGTTCAAATACCAGTGCCCACATGGTGGCTAACAGCCATTAGTAACTCTAGTTCCATGAGATGTGATGCCCTCTTGTCCTTGGTAGATGCTGCATGACACCAGTGCACTTTAACACATGTAGGCATAACACTCATACACATAAAATAAAAATTAAAAAATTTAAATAAAATAAAAAAGCCAGCAAGAACACCTTATACACACGTGTATGTGTGTGTTTTAATATATAAAAAATTTTTTGATCCAGGCTCTCCCAGTAGCCCCAGTTGTCTTGGAATTCCCTATGTAGACAATTCTGGCCTCAAACTCACAGACATCGGCCTGTCTGCTACCCCGCCCGGCTTATACCAAGCTTCATCTCTCAGTGAACCTGGATTTTTGTAACCAGACATTTCCCCATGGAGATGTTCATGTCTCAGCAAGGACTAAGCTGACCCAGTCAAGTCTGAGGTGTGCCGGGCAAGCAGCTGCCTTGCACACTTGGGGACTCACTTGTCCAGCAGCCCCTTCTGCTTGAGGATGTGGTAGACTTCAGCAGAGGTCTGTGGGCCCTGCAGCTTCTGTCCGTTCAGCATCTCCTTCTCCAGTTCTTCAATGGTCTTAAAGCAATGAAAGAACTGATGTTAAAGACCTGAGAGACGTTTATTTCAAGAGGCAAAAGGGAAGAGGGCTGAGACTTGCTTCTAGCCAAGGACAGAAAGATAAAGGAATTTTGTCCACAAAAATAAAATTGTGAAATCTGCACACAAATGGATGGAGCTGGAAAATGTTACATGAAGGGATGTAACCCAGGCTCAAAAAGACAAATACTTATTTTCTCTCATATGTAGAGCTTAGCTTCTAATTGTGTATGTGCATATTTGTGTACATGTGGTTCCATGTATGGATGTATACATGCATGAAGAGGCAGAGGTTGAAGTTAGATGTCTTCCTCAATTACTCTCCATCTCTCCCCCCCCCCCCAGGGTCTCTCTAAACCCAAAGCTCACTGACTTTGCTAGGCTGGCTGACCAGGAAGCCCCGGGGAATCCTGTCTTCACATCTCCAGCACGGAGAGGTACACTCCTCTGAACCCAGCTTGTTGCACGAGACCCTCATTTGTGTGGCAAACACTTCACTTACCAACTGAACCATCTTCCCATTCCCTTCGCTTCTAGATTTTGTTTTTTGTTTTGTTTGTTAGTTAGAGACAGGGTCTCCCCACCTGTAACTTGCTATATAGACCTCTGCTGGGATTAAAGGGATACACCACCATACGCAGCCACCTTAAACTTATTTTATGTGTGTATTTTGCCTGCATGTAGGTTAGTGTACCATGTGTGCAATGCCTGTAGAAGCCAGAAGATCTTTGCAAGAGCAGCTCTTAACCGCTGAGCCATCTTGCCAGCACAATACATTAAAGGAAATTTTTAAAAGGCAAGATGAGGGACTTCAAGGGCCAGAGTAGTCAGGTGAATGCTTTGAGGGCAAACAGAACAGATGTCAATGTCATTGTCTATCTCTAAGGGGACAGCTTTCACTTTTCCCAGTCTCAGGGTCTCATGAGGAAGGGACCAGTGTTAGGTATAGCAGACTCAGTGTACCTTGCCAGTCCTGGCAAAGGCCTCAGCCACCTTTTGGTTCCTCCCTCCGTAGCAGGTGGTGATGAGGTCTGCTACCCTGCAGCTCTCCAGGAAGGTGGCTGTGGACACCTGGCCCTTGCAGAAGATCTTGATGAAAGCGATCATTTCCATGAGGCCCAGGCAGATGACAGCGGCCTTAGTGTTGTCCCCACAACGGAGGCCATCACAGAAACCAGCTCCCACAGCAACGATGTTCTGTGGAGGAACAAAGTGAGGGTGACCCCAGAGCACACAGTGCCCTAGATGTGGCTCAGTGGGGGTGGGGGGTGGGGTGGAGTGATAGTGGGTGGAACATTAGCCAGAGAGTGAGATCAGCTGGTAGTGGTCCTGGGGTGGATTCTCTCTCTGGACAAACTAGTTTGCCTCTCAAGTTGTTGTTATTAAAACTGAGTATTGGGGCTGGAGATGGCTCAGCAGTTAAGAGTGCCAACTGCTCTTGCAAAGGACCTAGGTTCGATTCCCAGCACCCACATGGAGGCTAAGAACCGTTTTTAGTGCCAGGTGTGGTGGCGCATGTCTTTAATCCTAGCACTTGAGAGAGAGAGGCAGCCGGATCTCTGTGAGTTCAAGGCCAGCCTGGTCAACAGAGTGAGCTCCAGGCCAGCTGGAACTAAAGGAAGACCTTTGCATCAAAAATACAAAAAAAAAAAAAAAAAAAAAAAAGATAATAGAATAAGTTTTATTTTATTTCTTATTTTTAATGTTTTTATTTATTTTTGGTATGTTAGGAGTGTACTGTCTGCATGTAGGTCTGTGCACCCGTGTCGTGCAATGCCGCGGAGGTCAGAAGAGGGTGTCGGATTCCCCTGGAACTGGAGTTCTCCTGGAATTGGAGTTACAGACGGTTCTTAGCCGCCATGTGGGTGCTGGGGATCGAACCCGGGTCCTCTGCAAGAGCAGTCAGTGCTCTTAACCACTAGGCTATTTCTCCAGCTCCAGAAATAATTTTTAAAAAGATACAATGAGCCGGGCGTGGTGGCGCACGTCTTTAATCCTAGCACTCAGGAGGCAGAGGCAGGCGGATCTTTGTGAGTTCAAGGCCAGCCTGGTCTACAGAGGGAGTTCCAGGACAGTTGGGGCTACAGGGAGACCCTGTCTCGAAAAGACCCAAAAAAAAAAAAAAAAGATACAATGAGATAATTAGATACAGAACCAGAGTTCATCTGGGGAGTTGGCAACTGAATTGGAATCAGAGGCTAGACACTACTATAGACTTCCCCTCCCTTTTCCAGGAGTTGGGGCTTGAGGGATCCTTGGAACATGGTAGCATCAGGAGATAAGAGAGAGTCTTGGGGCTGCTGTGGGGTGAGGCTGAGTCTGGCTCTGCCTCTTTGCTTTAGAAGGGACTGACTACCACGTTAAGGTGAACTTGCTGCTGGGGGATGCCTCAGAAGGTAAGGGTGCTTGTCACTGGGCTTGAGAATCTGAGTTCGATCCCCAGGACACACATGGTAGAAGGAAAGATCCAAGTCCCCCAGGTTGTCTTTTGACCTCCACATGATCACTATAGCATATGCCTTCCCACCTGCAAATTAAGTAAATGTAACTTAAAAATTAAAAATAAATATGAGCACTGAGCTTTTAGGATAGGTGCTATATTGAGACTGAGAATAAGGACCAGCCAGGACTTGGGAAGGTGCAAGAGTCTGTGTGGCTTTGGTGTGATCACTCCTCTTCTCTGGGCTAGGCTAGCTTTGTCTCAGATATAAAATTTAGGGATTTTCTTTGTTTTAAATTTTATTTATTTTTTATGTGTATGAATGTACTGTCTGCATGCAGGTCCATGCACTCGTGTCATGCAATGCCATGGAGGTCAGAAGAGGTGTCGGATTTCCCTGAACTGGAGCTAAAGACAGTCCTCAGCCGCCATGTGGGTGCTGGGGATCAAACCCAGGTCCTCTGCAAGAGCAGTTGGCGCTCTCAACTGCTAGGCCATCTCTCCAGCCTAACTTAGGGGTTTTCTAATGCTTTTGGTGGTGACATTTGACGGGATAGTACCAGGGCCACAGGTAATGTCTGTGGACATGTAAGAGGACAACACGGCTCTGTGGGTAAAGGAGATGGCTGCTCAAACCTGACTACTTGAGGTCCTGGAACCCATACCAAAGTGGAAGAAGAGAACTGAGTCCACACCATGTGTGCTCTGACCTGCACTTGCATGCCCATACAGTACAATCACATAGTAACAGTAAAATAAAGCTAACAACAACAAAAGGACCAGTTAGAGAGCCGTAGATCCAACTTGGGCAAGCAGGCAATAGATTTATTGATGTTGTCATGGCAATGAGCTGAGGTTCACGGTGGGACTGTTGGATGACTGGTTGGATTCAGGACCCTCTTCGCTACCTCTGGGCTGTGGATAAGCCAACAAACCAGCTCTGGGACATGTCTATGGCTGAATGGGAGACAACAAGGGCCTCTGCAGACAAAGGTATAGCCACACCAGGCCCACACTCATAGCCCAGGTGCCCTGGTTTGCCAAGAATACCTTCCGGGTGAGAGGGAGGCAGGCCTCTCCCCTCGCCCAACCATATGCACAGTGTATTCTTTGTGCGTCACTGATTTCAATGTCTAGGAAAATTGTCCATTCCTCCCAGGTAGGAGGGAGAGACCTTCTCGCCTCCTGGGATTTTAGGTTGAGGGGCCATGCTTCCCTTGATGGCTTCCCAGACACGGGGGAAGTCAAAGGGCAGCCCAAGAGGAGAAAGGCCGATGGAAAAATAATACAAGAGCAACAGCTAATCTTATTGGGTGACTCTAGGTGCCTCATGTATTAACTCAGTTAAATCTCAAAGGCTGGAGCCAGTGCTCATTGAGTTAAAGAACTTACCACATCGGGCTGGAGAGATGCTTCAGTGGTTAAGAGCACTGGCTTTCGGGCGTGGTGGCACACGCCTTTAATCCTAGCACTTGGGAGGCAGAGGCAGGCAGATCTTTGTGAGTTCAAGGTCAGCCTGGTCTACAGAGTGAGTTCCAGGACAGCTGGGGCTACGGGGAGACCCTGTCTAGAAAATACAAAAAAAAGGAGACGGCTGCTTGGGAGGCGGATCTCTGTGAGGTCAAGGCCAGCCTGGTCTACACAGAGTTCCAGAGCTACAGGGAGACCCTGTCTCAAAAGGACCAAATAAATAAATAAGGAGATAAGGAAATAAATAAATAAAATAGCAATAGCTGGTCTAGCAGAAGACCTGGGTTTGGTTTCTAGTACCCACATGGTGGCTAACAACTGCCAGTAACTCCAGATCCATTGGATCTGACACTCTGTTCTGGTTTCCACAGGCATTGTACACATATGGTGCCCTTACATACATGCACTCACACATTTTACACGTTTGGTTTCCTTACATACATGCACTCACACATTTTACATGTATGGTTTCCTTACATACATGCACTCACACATTGTACACGTATGGTGTCCTTACATACTTGCACTCACACATTTTACACATATGGTGTCCTTACATACATGCACTCACACATTTTACACGTATGGTTTCCTTACATACATGCACTCACACATTTTACACGTATGGTGTCCTTACATACATGCACTCACACATTGTACACATATGGTGTCCTTACATACATGCACTCACACATTTTACACGTATGGTGTCCTTACATACATGCACTCACACATTTTACACGTATGGTGTCCTTACCTACATGCACTCACACATTGTACACATATGGTTTCCTTACATACATGCACTCACACATTTTACACGTATGGTTTCCTTACATACATGCACTCACACATTGTACACATATGGTGTCCTTACATACTTGCACTCACACATTTTACACGTATGGTTTCCTTACATACATGCACTCACACACAATTTTAACCTCATGAATCTCTACAAGGTGGGCCCATTTATAAGGCCCAGTGAGAGAGGAGGAAACAAGCGTATGGGGAGTGCAGGTTGCCAGAGGAAACATTGCATACGGGAAGGCCCAGAGAGTGAAGGACCCAGAGAGGCCTCCTCAGGGTCCGGGCAGACTTTCTCACAGGAAGAGCTGGCCTGCTCAACTGAAAAGATTTGGCAGGAGTTCTCTGTCAAGCAGCGGAGCAGGCCTGCATGAGCTGTCCTTCCAAGCGGCTGCCTCAGAAAAGGCGGATGAGGAAGAAGACGGAGGAGGGTGGGGTGGGGCTTTGAGACTCCATCCGAGCAGGAGTCAGCTACCCTCCCCACCGGTGTGTGTGGGGGGGGTAACTCTTCTTCATAGGACCCTGGACCCCTCCCCCAACTTAATTTCCTTATGATGGGCCCTGAAATCTCAAACTCCCGATCTCATCACTTATCAACATCAAAAGAAAGATAAACAGTGAGGCAGCCAGAGTGTGTGAACAGCACTCAGGCAGATGTCCTTTGAGATGGCTCAGCTAAGAAAGTTATCATGATCTCTGGCACATGCAAATCTGCTCCGAAACAGCTTAAAATACCATGGTTTTGAGAAGACAGACGCACTTCTGCCCCGCCCAGGCTCCTGGGTTATTAGTTATCAAAGGCAACCATCCATCTCCAAGAGCAATTCTTTTTCTCAGTTCTTTACTGGGAAGTGAGCAGGGCTCAATTCTCCCATCCTCCCACAGAAATATAAAACCACCGAGCTGGAGAGACAGCTCAGTGATTAAAGAGCACTGGCTGCTCTTGCAGAAGAGTTCAGTTCCCAGGTCACACATGGCGGCTAACAACTATCTGTAACTCCAGTTCCAGGGGATCTGACACCCTCTTCTGGCAATCCATGATATGACTGCAGGCAAAAGACTCACACAAAATTTAAGAAGCAAACAACAAAATACCCAGGGCTGGAGATGTAGCTTAGCTGGTAGACTGCCTTCCTAATACGCATGAAGCCGTGCATTTCATCCCCAGCATCACACAAACCAGGTATGGTGGTGCACAACTATGATCAGTTGGATCAGGAGGGTGAGAAGTTCAAGGTCATCCTCAGCTACACGTGGACTTGAAGGCCAGCCTGGGATACACGAGACCTTGTCTTCCCTCACCTCCCAATACTGATCTCCCTGTCTCTATATATCTATCAAGTGTGTGTGGGGTTCCATAATGGCCAGGTTGTAAAAGCACTTTGCCACCTAGTAGAATCATCCCACATACCCCAGGTCAGCATCCCCTCTTATCAAAAGTCCAACAGTCCATCTGATTGTTCCAGAGCCTAACCCTCACGCACATGACCTCAGGTCCCTGCCTGCACAGTGGGCTCACTGAGGGCAGTGTGCAGTCTTCTTGCAGGCTGGGCCCTGTACACAGCAATCTGGCCAAAGAAAGAAAGACAAGGTTAGACCCATGTCCAGGCCTCTAAACTGGGCCAACCCCTGATTTGTTTTACATCTTCTCCATCCAGTGCAGTACCCAATTGGACCACTAGAGCTTTGCAAAGCTGCTACTGTGACTCCAAACATTTTTTCTTGTTGAGACAGGGTCTCCCTATAGCCCCAGCTGTCCTGGAACTCACTCTACAGACCAGGCTGGCCTTGAACTCACAGAGATCCACCTGCCTCTGCCTCCCAGGTGCTAGGATTAAAGGCATGCACCACCACACCCAGCTTAAAGAGGGTTCTTTGCTGCCATGTGGGTGCTGGGAATAGAACCCAGGACCTCTGCAAGAGCAATCAGTGCTCTTAACCACTACCACTGACCCATCTTTCCAGCCCCAAACTTTTTTCTTTTTGAGACAGGCTATTGCTATGTAAAAGGCCCAGGCTGGCCTTGAACTTGTGATTGTCCTATATGAGCTTTCTAGTGGTCCTGGGATTACAGGTGAATACCACTACATTTGCTTTCTTTTCCTTTTCCTTCTCTCTTTTCTTTTTGAGATGGGGTTTTCCTGTAGGCCCAGCTGGCCTCAATCTCACAGGGATCTACCTGTGATCTGCCTTCAGAGTACTGGAATTAAAGGCCTGTGCCACCATACCTGGCACTGTTTTTTGTTTTTTTTTGTTGTTCTTGTTTTTGGTCTTTTTGAGACAGAGTTTCCCTGTAGCCCCAGCTGTCTGGGAACTCACTATGTAGATCAGGTGGGCCTTGAACTCAGAGATCTGCCTGCCTCTGCCTCCCGAGTGCTGGGATTAAAGGTGTGAGCTACTATGAATGTAGATTTTTTCTTTGAGACATGCAGCCCAGGCTAGCCTCAAAATCACTATGTAGCTGAGGATGACTTAAAACTCCTGCTCACCCTGCTTCCTCCTCCCCAGCACTGGGATTACAAGTGTGCACCACATTTCCAAATTTGATGCGGTAATGGAGACCAAACTTGGAGCTTCATGCATGGTGTCCTGCACAGCCTGGAGACTGGCAGCCAGGCCTGGTCCCAGAAGGAGAAATGGAAGGCAAGAGACAGCCTCTAAACAGAGTGCAGGCCCCCTGGTCACCGGAAGTACCTGCCCCATCCCCATTTCAACAAGGCCCTCTCTAACAGGTTCTCCCAGAGGGCAAGAATAAAACGGCCTCTGAGGTGGGCACAGACCTTTAATAGCAGCATTCAGGAGGCAGAGACAGGTGAATCTGAGTTTGAGGCCGTCTACATAGCAAGTTCCAGGCCAGCTGGGGCTGGGAGACTGTCTCAAAAACAGCAACAGCAGATTGCATTCGAGTATGACCATCAGGCAGATCTGTGCCACTGGGTGAAGAGGTGGCAGGCTTAAGCACTGGCACAAGCTCCAGCTGAGTGCCAGGGCTGCAGCCAGGCATGTGAAGGCCAGAGCGCTCACTCAGTAGCTGCTATGGAGCCCTGATGAGGCGCTGCTGGCTCGTCTAGCTTCTGATTCCGAACTCGGAAAACATCACATCTCCTCTTCTTTCTTTTGGATGCTGGCCAGAGCTAAGTGTGCTTTCTCCAGTACTTTGAGCTTTTTTTATTCTTTCTTTAAAGCTTCCTCCCTATCATGTGACAGCTTGTCTGTTATGTGGCCAACCTCCATGTCTGACCCAAATAGCATGGTTTTCTTCTCTCTTAAGCTCCCACTTTTTAAACTATAATAAATTTCTCTCTAAAGAAGAGTCCTATCTTGCCTGGCATCAGTTTAAGAATGTTGGTACCTTTGTACTACAAGCTGTTCAGGCTTATGGTATCAATCCACATGATATTCTTGAAGCCAATGGTTTTTTTAAAAAGTATAAATTTCTAGGCCAGCCTGGTCTACATAGCAAGTTTCAGGTCAGTTGGGGCTACAGGGAACCCTTGTCTACATTATAAATTTCTAATTATGTGCATATATGTGTCAGAGAGGGTGTCTGAGTCCCTGGAGCTGGAGTCACAGCAGATGTAAGTTGTCATGTAGGTGCTGGGAACTGAACTGGGGTCCTCTGTAATGGCACAGTAGTGTAGTACTCTTAACTGGTGAGCCATGTCTTTTTGAGACAGTCTCCCTATAGTCCCAGGCTATGAAGACTTGAGTAGACTTACAGAGAACCACTTACCTCTGGATTAAAGTTGTACACCACCATGCCCAGCTACTCTCTTCTTTAATTTATTTTTGGTCTTTTTGAGACCAAAAAAAAAAAAAAAAAGCCCATGTAGCCTAGAACTTGCTATGTAGACCAGGTTGGCCTTGAACTCACAGAACCCCCCCACCACCACCTCTGCCTCCCAAAAGCTGGGATTAAAGGAGTGTACAACCATGCCCAACTCTTTTATTTTAAAATTTATTATTATTATTGGTATATGTGTGTATTGAGATCAGAGGACAACTTACAAAGTCTTCTTCTACTTTTACCCAGGTTCCAGAAATTGAACTCAGCGATTTCACGCTCTGAGCCATTTCACTGGTCCAATCTTTTTTGTTTGTTTGAGACAGGGTCTCCCTGTAGCTCCAGCTGTCCTGGAACTCACTCTGTAGACCAGGCTGGCCTTGAACTCACAGAGATCCGCCTACCTCTGCCTCCCAAGTGCTAGGATTAAAGGCATGCGCCACCAGGCCTGGCTTCACTGGTTCAATCTTTTTAATAATGAACATGATCCAGGTTCAGACTACATTGGTTCCAAGTAAGTCATTCTGGCTAACAACCATTGACAATGGAGTTAAGCATGCAGAAAACCAAACAAGACATTTGGATGAAGGAAAAATAAAGGCTGGCTAAAGTATAATTGCTTTGTATGGGAACCATCAAGTGTGATAGCCAGACAGGTGTGACAGCTTATAGGCATAGGAGGCATCTTTATAATCCCCAAATGCAAACTGATGAGCCTTTTAACCAGACCATATGTGATGACTACACTGTGCACTTGACAGTATCTAGAATCACCTAGCAGTCAAGCCTCCTGGCACACTTATAAGGGATCATCCCGATTAGCTTAACTGAGGTGGAAGACCCACCCTTAATGTGAATGGCAGCAACCCCTGGGCTGGGGTCATGGGCTGAATGAAAGAGACAAACAGAACTGAGCACCGGTCTCTCTCTCTCTCTCTCTCTCTCTCTCTCTCTCTCTCTCTCTCTCTCTCTCTCTCTCCTTCCTGACTGTGGATTCAGCATGACCCGCCAGCTCCTGCTCCTGAAACCATGTCCTCCTGCCTGTCGCCATGTCCCCGCTGTGATGGGATGGTCCCCTAGAACAGTAAGAATAAACTCTTCCTGCTCTGAGTTGCTTTTGTCAGGGCATTTTGTCACAGCAATGGGAAAAGTAATGGGTCCCAACAAAGGACACAGGCAGGCCCTAGGTACCAGAAGAGATGGCAAGGATCCAAACCTCACATCACAGCCACGCTTCTACAGATAGATGGAAAGAAACGTGTGCGCCTGGGCTTGGGCAGTGTGCTAGTGTTCTAGTTTGCTTTCAACTGCTGTGACAAAACATTCTGACCAATACCAACTTGGGGACGAAAGGGTTTATTTGTCTTATATCTCCTGGGTCACAGTCCATCCCTTAAGGAGCCCAAGGTAGGAACTCAGGGCAGGAACCTGGAGGCAGGAGCTGGAGCACAGGCCATGGAGGAGCACTGCTTACTGGCTTGCTCCCCTGGCCCATGCCCAGCCTGCCTTCTCATATAATACAGGAACAACCTGCCCAGGGATGGCACGGCCTTCAGTGGGCTGAGCCCTCCCACATCACTCAACAATCAAGAAGATACCCCATGGCCATGGCCACAGGCCAGTCCAATGGAGGTGATTCCCCAGTTGAGGCTCCCTCAACCCAGGTTGTCAGGTTGACATTAAAGCTATCCAGCACAGCTAGTTACTCTTCCTGATGCTGTGACCAAACTACCCAACCTACAAGAGGAAGCTTAAGAAGGGGTTTTTGCTTACAGTGTAAGGGCATATAGTCCATCATGGTGGGAAGGGTGGGAAGGCACGGCAGTACCTCAGTAGAGTGCATGCAAGATCATGAGGCAGAGATGGGGCAGGGCACCAGGTGGTGAGACAGGACCCTCAAGTCATGTACTATGGGGTCTGGTCTCCTCTGTATGGCAGGATACGATGGACAGGCTCGGGAACAGTGAAAAGTCCCCATTTCTCAGTCTCACAGTCCCCAGCTCTGATATGTGTTCTAGGAATGATGGACAACCTGCGGGGAGGGGGGTGTGGTGGCAAAGGGTCCTCCATGCCCAACTGCAACCATTCCCTCCTTCACCCCCTGTCCCCACAGCAGACACAAGTCTGCTCACAGGCATCCTGCTAGGAGCAACGAAAAACCTTTCTAAGCTCAAACACAAGACGACTGGCATGGACTCCCATTAGCAGAAGCTTTTCTAGAACCTTCTACCTAGAATCTTCTCACACAGCACCCCTTGTTCTAGGCCAGGTCTCGCACCATCTCCCCAAGTGGTCACTAAAAATATCTAGTCACTTAAAAACAGCTTTGGAGCAGCTTCTGGCCAGCACTGGGCAATTAGGCATTCATGATGTCTCCTGCTGTTGAGTGGTCATTACTTTAATAGAGAACTATTAAAAGCACATAAAAATCTCACCCAAAATAAACAAAGCTGCCAAAGCCGCTGTGCTACAGAACAGGGCTTGCTTGCCTGTACACAACTGGAAAAATGTCCCCCACGCGTAGAAATGTGATGTTCGCTGCCTGGGAGCCCAAATCTTTAATTGGCTCTAAGTTTTTTTTAATGGTCATCATATTTCATGACCCCACTTATGCATACACTATGAATTCTAGAAAGTGGCCAGAAAAACGAGCTGCACTGAGAAACAGCCGGGAGGCCCTCTGTGGGCTTCCTTATTCTCGGGGGCAGTTCTCGCCAGTAACAGGCCAGTAGGAGTCCATTGCCTTGTCGCCTTCCCCAGCTGCTCCAACTCTGGGAAAGCAGTTTTGTATGAAATGGAGGGTTATTTATATTGAGAAGACAATCTCCTTTTCCTTTGTTTTGAGGGGAGGGATTGGTGGTCCAAGACAGGACCTCATGTAGTCAAGGCTAGCTCTAGCTCCCTAACCTGCAGAGCCAAGAATGATCTTCCTGCCTCCACCTGCAGAGTGTTGGGATTACAGATGTGCAGACTCAGTTTATATTCTGTTCATATTTTGTGTGTATGGGGGTGTATGGGGGTTCTTGCCTTCCACCATGTGAGCCCTGGGGACTGAAATAGAGGTTGGCAGGCTTGACAGCAGTTTCCTCTGCCAGCTAAGCCATCTGGATGGCCCATCCTCCTCCCCTGCCCCAAACAGATGGTAGAGTCAAGCAACTGACTTATTGGGAGAAAGATCACCTAGGTACCTGGAGCCCCGGGTCCTCAGACTGTTTGCTCTCCATAGAGAGACAAGAACAAAGGTGAGGCCCAGGTATAGAAATGATTCCTTTGACCTGTTAGTTCAAATGATGGGCAGCGCTCTAGCAACAGGCCCATAGACCAGATCTGCCAGGTTAGAATCACTTATGGATGGAGAGATGGTTCAATGGTTAAGAGCACCAATTGCTCTTGCAGAGGACCTGGGTTCAATTCCCAGCACCCACATGGCAGCTAAGAACCATCTTTAAACTGGGTGTGGTGGTGCACACCTTTAATCCCAGCCTTTAATCTCAGGGGGCAGAGGCAGGCAGATCTCTGTGAATTCAAGGCCAGCCTGGCTACAGAGTGAGTTCCAGGCCAGCTGGGGCTATAGGGAGACCCTGTCTCAAAAAAAAAAAAAATTACTCATGGCCAAGTGCCAAATATGAGACTGAAGCAGCAAGACAGCACTACCGCTCGGAGCAGCCCCGATTTTCCAGAAGTAGGAGATTCTATTCTTCCTGAGTAGCAATAACAGGAAAATCTCTTTTCCTTTTACACTTGACAAAGAGTGCTGTCACCACTTGAGTCTATAGTGGACTCCAGGCTGAGCCAGGCTATCTATGTTCCTGGGCTACATAGATAGTTTAAAGCCAATCTGGACAATGTAGTGAGATCCTTTAAAGTAAAACTTAAAAAGGCTGAGGCTGAGCTGGGCGTGGTGGAGCATGCCTTTAATCCTAGCACTTGGGAGGCAGAGGCAGGTGGATCTTTGTGAGTTCAAGGCCAGCCTGGTCTACAATGTGAGTTCCAGGACAGCTGGGGATACAGGATGACCCTGTCTCCAAAAGACAAAAAAAAAAAAAAAAAAAGAGAAATATATGGTAAAAGATGGAATCCAAGCCATCAACATGGACTCATTAAGATTGTTATATATCATCATTCTATATGATATATATATATATATATATGTATATATACGTACACACATAAATGTACAAAGATAGATGGTATTGATGTATGTATACATCTTATGTACATACAAACACTGACATGAATTAAGTCATCACTCTATATGATATGTACATATTCTCATATGCATACAGAAGATAGGTATGTATAGATGGTATTGATGAATATAGATGCTTTTTTTTTTTTTTAAAATTTTTTATTATTATTTATGTGTATGAGTTGTACTGTCTGCATGTAGGTTTGGGCACCTCTGTCGCATGCAATGCCTCGGAGGTCAGAAGAGGGTGTTGGTTCCCTGGAATCTGGAGTTCTCCTGGAATTGGAGTTACAAGGGTTGTTAGCCCATGTGGGTGCTGGGGATCGAACCCAGGATCCTCTCAAAGCAGCAGTACTCTTTAACCCACTAGGCCATCTCTTCCAGCCCCAGCCTCACCTTTTTTTTTTTTTTTTTGTTCTTTGGAGACAGGGTCATTCCTGTACCCAGCCTGTCCTGGAACTCACATTGTAGGACCAGGCTGGCCTTGAACTCACAACAGATCCTCTGCTGGCCTCCCAAGTGCTAGGATTAAAGGCATGCTCTCCACCACGCCCAGCTCAGCCTCAGCCTTTTTAAGTTTACTTTAAAGGATCTCACTACATTGTCCAGATTGGCTTTAAACTATCTATGTAGCCCAGGAACATAGATAGCCTGGCTCAGCCTGGAGTCCACTTAGACTCAAGTGGTGATAGCACTCTTTGTCAAGTGTAAAAGGAAAAGAGATTTTCCTGTTATTGCTACTCAGGAAGAATAGAATCTCCTACTTCTGGAAAATCGGGGCTGCTCCTGAGCGGTAGTGCTGTCTTGCTGCTTCAGTCTCATATTTGGCACTTGGCCATGAGTAAATTTTTTTTTTGAGAGCGAGGCTCCTATAGCCCCAGCTGGCCTTGAACTCACTCTGTAGCCAGGCTGGCCTTGAATTTCACAGAATCTGCCTGCCTCTGCCTCCTGAGATTAAGCTGGGATTAAGGTGTGCACCACCACACCCAGTTTAAGATGTTCTTTAGCTGCCATGTGGGTGCTGGGATGCAGAACCCAGGTCCTCTGCAAGAGCAATTGGTGCTCTTAACACATTGACCATCTCTAATCCATAAGTCGATCTCTAACTGCCAGATATAGTAACAATATAGAGGACATACCTTCGGACTTCAGACAAGCGCAGTGCCACGCACAACAGACCCAATCCATTTGACACCTAACAGGGCCAATCAGCCAGACATCCAACACCAAGAATCCATTTCCCTCCAGCCGTCATAACTACACACTGGCGCCTCTCACAACTTTACGTCATCTGTGCTCTGCCTCTATCGAACGAGAACAGAGAAAACATAAGCTTAGACCCGGGCTCAGTAGCCTAGGTACGTGGTTCTCCCAGATAAGTCAGTTTGCTGACTGTACCATCCAATGTTGCAGGGAGGAGATGGGCCATCAGANAAAAAAAAGGCTCAGGCTGTATGTCAGTGGTAAAGCACCTGCTTTGAATATGTGCAACTCCCTAGACTCAATTCCATTAACAAAAAATAAAAGGCAGGCTAGGGTCATGACTCGGTTAGTAGAGTGCTTGCCTAGTGTGCGTGAGGCCCTGGGTTCCGTCCCCAGAACCACATAAACCAGGCATGCATGCCTGTCAGCACTTGGAAGGCAGAAGCAGGAGGACCACAAGTTCAAGGTCAGGGGCTAGAGAGACAGAACAACAGTTAAGAGCACTGGCTGCTCTTCCAGAGAACCTGGGTGGTTTCCTGCATCCACATGGTGGCTAACAACTGTCAATAACTCCAGGGGATCTGAAGCTCTCCCCTGGCCTCTGCAGTTATTGCATGCATAGGTATACTTACTTAAATGCCAGTGTTTAAGTATGAGTGTTTTACTTAAATGCAGGCAAAACACTCATAACATTTAAAAACAAAATTTTAAAAGCAGTTCAAGATCATCCTTGCCTACACAGTGTGCTTGAGGCTAGACTGGGCTACCGAGACTCTGTCTTAAAAAAAAAATAGCCAGGTGTGGTGGTGCACGCCTTTAATCCTAGCACTCGGGAGGCAGAGGTAGGCAGATCTTTGTAAGTTCAAGTCCAGCCTGGTCTACAGAGTGAGTTCCAGGACATCTGGGGCTGGCAGACCTTATCTCGAAAAAACTAAATAAATAAATAAATAAATATTAATTTTAGAAAAGTCAATTGGAAATAAAATAACTTGGTATTACTAATCATGTCTTCTCCATTGTTCTGTCTCCTTGTTTTTTACCTTATAAAACTGAATCTCAGAGCTGGAGAGATGACTTAGCAGTTAAGTCCACTGAGTGCTCTGAAGACCTGGGTTCAAAACCCAGCACCCACATGGTAGCTAACAACTATCCATAACTCCAGTTCTAGGGGATCTGATGCCCTCTTCTGATCTCCGTGGACATAAGTCCACTTATATACATGCAGACCACACACATATACACACGTAAAATAAAAATAATAAATAAAATATTAAGGAAAAAAACCCCGCAGCTCTGCCCTGGCCCACAGGAGCCAGTTCCCTTTGATAGAATGCAAGCTCCACACTTGGGAAACAGGCCTATTGGCCAAGTAATTAAATTTATTGTGATTCCATCTCCTGACAATCCCCAGTCCTTGGCCAATCCAAGCTGCTTCCTCTTTCTCTTTAGAGAACAAAGATAAAGCATTCTGAGAAAAACCTCTAGTCATTCGGAGACAATTTTCCCCTTGAAAATGAACAGAACAGTCATCCAAACCCAGAAACCAGCAAAGAAGTGAGGGGAATAAATTCCCACTGGATGTAACACCCAGGTGCAGTGGATGAGTGGAACCTGTTCCAGGGTGAGACCTTGGGGAAGCCAAATGCAAACGCTGCCAAGTGAGCACCTCAGAGAACAAAACACTGGGGCTGGAGCAGGAGGGAAGAGGACTTGCTGCTCCTGCAGATGACCCTAGTTCAGCTGGGCATGCTGGTGCACACCTTTAGTCCCAGCACTCAGGAGGCAGAGGCAGGCAGATCTCTGTGAGTTCAGGGCCAGCCTGGTCGACAGAGTGAGTTCCAGGACAGCTGGGGCTACAGGTCTTTTTGTCTCAAAAAGACCAAAAACCAAACAAACAAAAAGACAACAACAACAACAAAAGACCCTAGGTCAGTTCCAAGGACTCTCATCAGGAGGTTCACAATCGCCTGAGACGCCAGCTTCAGGTGATCTGATGCCTTCTCTGACCTCTACAGGCATTATGTGTATGTGGTGCACACACAGTCAAGCAGACACACACACAACAAATAAATAAGTAAAAGTATCCTTAAAAAAAAATCACTTCACCCATATCTCTAAGTCAGTAACTGTGAGTGGGAAGGAGCCCCAGCACCAGAAAGGAGGAAGCAGATCAGGGTGCCGGGGTCAGGTCTCCCTGTTCTTCACAGAATCATGTTCCAAGAGATGGCTTAGCAGGTAAAAGCAATTGCCATGCGAGCCTGGTGACCAGGGTTCCATGCCAGGACCCAAGGGCTGTAATCCCAGCTCTTCCATGAGCCTGGTGTACCCAGTGGTGACAAGAATCAGGTGCAAGTCCAGGACAGATACCAGAGACTGTCCTCCACCTCTGCACATGCAACACCTACACACACACACACACACACACACACACACACACACATATGCGCGCGTGCACACGCACACAGATCAACTCTCAAAAACAAAACCCAGACTGTACTTTTTCAGATTAGACTGCTACCATCCACCATGCCTGAATAACTCCTCCTCCAGGTGGGAATAATTAGGCTTACTTTACCTTAAGAGCACCAGAGTTCCACGGTGTCTACGTCATCCACCACAGTGATCCGGAAGTTGGGAATCTGTAGCAGCTCTTTGAAGAGAAGGCCGTCTGCATCACTTTGCTGCCTAAGAAAAGTTAGAAAAAGTGGGAAACGAGTAATGGCCTTCTGTATTGATTTTTACATGTAACAGAGGTTAAAGTATCAACTCTTATTATTAGAAAAGTAATGTAGAAGCCAGGTGTGGTGGTGCACGCCTTTAATCCTAGCACTCGGGAGGCAGAGGCAGGTGGATCTTTGTGAGTTCAAGGCCAGCCTGGTCTAGAGTGAGTTCCAGGACAGCTGGGACTACAGGGAGACCCCCCAAAAAAGTAATGTAAAGCCAGGTGTGGTGGCCCAAGTTTTTAATCTCAGCACTTGGAAGATGAGATTGAGGCCAGCCTGGTCTACATAGAGAGTTCTAGGCTAGCTGAGGCTGGAGGGAGACCCTCTCTCTAATTAACTAATTAATTTTTCAAAAGACAAGACCAGGACCAGAAAAACAGGACCCAAGACAGAATCAATAGAAGACCAGGAGGCAGGGCACAGTGGCACACCCCTGTCACCCCAGCACTAAGAGGCAGAGGCAGGAGGATTGCAGGTTTGAGATTAGCTTGGACTAGGAAAAACCTTGTTCAATCATGGGCTGGAGAGATTGCTTAGTGGTTAAGGGCACTGGCAGCTCTTTCAGGACCTGAGTTGGGTTTCCAACATGCACATGGCAACTAATAAGCATCTGTAACTCCAGTTCCAGGGACACCCTCATCTGACTTCTGCAGGCATTATACACACACAGGTACACTTACATGTATGCAAAACTCACATAAAAGTAATTTATGTGATTTTTTAAAGGCAAATGAACACATGCCTTTAATCCCACCACTCAGGAGGCAGAAGCAGGCGATCTCTGTGAGTTCAAGGCCAGCTTGGTCTATGTAGTGGGCTCCAGGCCAGCTGGGACTAAAGGGAGACCCTGTCTCAAAAAAGATGAAAAAAAAAAAAAACCAAAAAAAGCCAAATGAGTAGAAGTGAATCTTAGCGATGCATGAATCACATGTAATATAAAGTGGAGATAAGATCCATGTGCTCTAGGCTAGCCTGGGAGACATGGAGAAAAACTGGTTTAAAAAAACAACAACACAACAGCAACAAAAGAAAAACTAAGGTAAAACTTTCCCTGCCCATAATGCCTATTTGGAATTTGTTCTTGCTTGTGGGGTGCAGGTTAGCACATCTTCTCCTCCCCTCCCTAAGCTCTAAACCTGGGCTTTAACCCTAGATATGATGGCAGAAAGCACCCACAGGTCTCCAGCCCTGGGCTTTGCCCACCTTGAGGAGGGAGGCCAGAGGTTGCCAAGCCTGCTTACATGTTGCCAAAGACACTGGTAACTAGGCCATATCCTGGGCCAATTAAATTAAGGCCCTGGAGCGGAGCGGCAGTGCTGGCTATTGAGGCTTCCCAGATGGCTTGGACAGAAGTCAGGTTTGCAGATCTGTGATTTAACCTCCAACTGCAGCTTCCTCCTGAGTGAAAATACGGGTGCTCCCACGATGGCTGGGAAGTGAATAAGAATCTGATAGGAAGCAGCCTTGGTGGGCTCAGATCTGGTAATTACGGAGTCAGGTGACATTTGTGTTCTCTCTGTGTGTGTGTGTGTGTGTGAGCGCACGTGCTCATGTGCGAGCAAGATCCTTGTGTGGAGGTCAGAAACAAATGGGGCCTCTTCAGTCATTACATGTGGTGCACTTACAAACATGCAGGCAAAACACTCATATACAATAACTATATAACAAATATATAACATTTTATTGTATTTATTTGTCTTTTTTTTTAATTTTTTTTTAATTTTTATTTATTTATTTATTTTTATGTGTATGAATGTATTGTCTGCATGCAGGTCTGCGCACCCGTGTCGTGCGATGCCGCGGAGGTCAGAAGACGGTCTCGGATTCCCCAGGAACTGGAGTTCTCCTGGAACCGGAGTCACAGACGGTTCTTAGCCGCCATGTGGGTGCTGGGGATCGAACCCGGGTCCTCTGCAAGAGCGGTCGTCGCTCTTAACCGCTAGGCCATCCCTCCAGCCCCCATTTTTTTGTCTTTTTGAGACAGGGTCTCCCTGTAGTCCCAGCTGTCCTGGAACTTGCTCTGTAGACAAGGCTGGCCTTGAACTCACAGAGATCCGCCTGCCTCTGCCTCCCAAGTGCTAGGATTAAAGGCGTGCGCCAACATGGCCCCAACATTTTAAAAAAATACTGTGAAAAATAAGTTCTGGAGTCTAGCTGGGAGAATGAAGGACACTCACCACAAGGGGGCAGCAGCACACACTCTGACCGTTCTATCTAGTGCTCAAAATGCCAATTTTCTTCTCTATAGAACACACAACTGGGCCAAGAGTCCTGAATCTATAATTAAACCTTAACTAGTTTTTACTGTTATCAGTAAGAAGATGGGGGGGTGGAGCTCAGAGATGGAATGGTTAGTGTGCTCAAGGCTTTGGGTAACAACCCCCCCCCACCCCCCAACACTACCAAATATAAATGGGACTGGAGAGCTGGCTCAGCAGTTAAAGAGTAGTTACTGTTCTTCCTAGAGAACCTGAGTTCAGTTCTCAGTACTATGTTGGGTGGCTCACAACCACCTGAACTCCAGCTCCAGGGCATCCAACATCAATCATATCTCCTGCCCAAAAAGAAATCTAGAAAATAAAACAAAGGAAGCCAGGCATGGCGGCCCATAATCTCAGAACACAAGAAAGTGAGTTAGGATTGCTGAGATCTAGGCAAGGAGAGTTACATAGCCAGATCCTGTCTCAAAAACAAAACAAAACGAATTGAAACAAAGTAACAGAGAGAGAGGAGAGAGAAGATGAGAGAGTGGAGGAGAGGGCAGAGTCTGAGGGGTGAGGGGAGAGGGGAGAGAGGGGAGGGGAGGCAGGAGGGGAAGGGAGAAGTGATCAGTGATTGGACAGCTGCTGTGCCCATCAAGTGCAGGACGACACTGGCTGCTTCTGTTCCTGGTGGCTGTTTTGGTTTCTGAGACAGGGTCTCTCCACTGTAGTCCTGACTGTCTGGTACTCACTGTGACCTCAAATTTGCAGCAATCCTCCTGCCTCAGTCTCCTGAGCCCTGGGGTTCCCAGCATGATTTGCTACCCTGGCCCAGAAATCTCAATGTTGACACAACACATTGTCCAACACAGTCCACAGCCAAGCCTCGCCAACCACACCAACACCTGAATCCCGCTGGCATCTAGTGGTCACATCTCCCATCCTCTTTGACCTAGGATGCTCTACCAACACTTTGTCTTTCATGACGTGGACACTTGAAGACTGAGAGTCAGTATCCACTTCACAGACGATACTCACTGTGGGACTGTCTTTTTGAGACAGGGTCTCCCTGTAGCTCCAGCTGTCCTGGAACTTACTCTGTAGACCAGGCTGGCCTTGAACTCACAAAGATCCGCCTGCCTCTGCCTCCCAAGTGCTAAGATTAAAGGCATGCACCACCATGCCCAGCATGGGACTGTCTTATTTCCACAAGATGAAATGCAGGTATAGAAAAATTTAAACTGCCAGGCGTGGTGGCGCACACCTTTAATCCTAGCACTTGGGAGGCAGAGGCAGAGGCAGGCAGATCTCTGAGTTCAAGGCCAACCCAGTCTACAGAGTGAGCTCCAGGCCAGCTGGGACTAAAGAGAGACCCTGTCTCAAAAATACCAAAAAAAAAAAAAAG
>VZQC01001199.1:169429-236160 GCA_009823505.1 Rhizomys pruinosus | reverse complement strand
CCTAGCGGTTAAGAGCGCCGACCGCTCTTACAGAGGACCCGGGTTCGATCCCCAGCACCCACATGGCGGCCGAGAACCGTCCGAAACTCCAATTCCAGGAGAACTCCAGTTCCAGGGGAATCCGAGACCCTCTTCTGACCTCCGCGGCATTGCACGACACGGGTGCACAAACCTGCATGCAGACAGTACATTTATACACATACAGAAATAAATAAAAATTAAAAAAAAAAAAAAAGAATAAAATGGGCAAAAGGCCAAAGTCCCTTGGGGGGGGCGGAGGGGAATCTGCCTTATCCTAGGGAAAGAAGATTCAGCAAGATCAGCCATGGCAACTACGGTGGCAAGAAAGGAGTCTTTGGACCACACACTTTTAGGGTTTGGAGAAGAAGCTCAGTTGACAGAGTGCTTGCCCAGCATGCACAGGCCCTGAGTTCTATCCCAGCACTGTGTAAACCAGGCATGGATACAGAAACCTGTAATTCAAAGCACTCAGGAGTTAGAAGCAGGAAGATCAGAAATTCAAGATGTTCAAAGTTACTGAATGTGGTAGGGAAACCTTTATTCCTAGCCTGAGGCAGGCAGAGGAAAGCAGATCTCAGTAAGTGGGAGGCTACCCTGGTCTACACAGTGAGTTCCAGGCCAGCCGAGGTGACATAGTAAGACCCTGTTTTTTGTTTAAAAAAGGTAATGTGGCCGGGCATGGTGGCACATGCCTTTAGTCCCAGCAGGTGGATCTCTGTGAGTTCAAGGCCAGCCTGGTCTACAGGGAAAGCTCCAGGCCAGCTAGGACTAAAGGGAGACCCTGTCTCAAAAAGGGGGAAAAAAAAGGTAATATCTAACAGAGACTCCAATCTATATCTTTTGGTTATTTATTTATTTGTTTATTTATTTATTTATTTATTATGTCTTTTTGAAACAGGGTTTCCCTGTAGCCCTGTCTGGCCTGGCACTCTGCCTCCCAAATTCAGGGATTAAAAGGCATGTGCTACCACACCCAGCTAAATTATCTTCCCTTATTGATCTCACACTTAAGGGTAAGTTACTTAAGATCAAGAAGTCTGTCCACAGGTCCTGTTCCAATAAGAAGCATAGAACCTACCAGGGCCAAACAGTATTATGTCAACTGAGCCACTTCTAGACACTCCATCTCCCCCCTGTTCTGAGACAGGGTTTCACTGTAGTGCAGAATGGTCTAGAATACACTGTAGCCTAGTCAGCCTCCAATCTACAGTGATTCTCCTGCCTCAGCCTCCTGAGTGCTGAGATTAGACATGAACCTTCCTGCCCGTTTCCAGCTCAGGTTGTTTCTGCTCCTCTGTTCTAGAAGCTCTGGGAGGTCATGATCCTCTCTCTAGGACTGGAGTGGCTATGTACCCAAGGCAATGGCTGGACGCCAACAACTGTTCTTGTCTGATCCCTTAATTAAAGGAGCCAGGCAGCCAGCCCAAATCTTGGGCACATTTCTCAATCGCTGTGTCACAGGCCAAGTTCTACTCACTCCTGGAGTTAGATACAGCCAAGTAAATCAGAATGAAGATGGCTCCGGCTGGAAGCCAAGCCTGCATGGTGGACTCAGGAGATTCTCTTCATAGCCCTTGTCCAGGCTCAATGTAGCATGACAGAGCTGGGCTGCTTTTGCCTACACCTTGCATACTAGCAAAAGCTTTGTCTTCTGTGGAATTTTACAGAAGAGGAAAGTAACCTTATGGCTGTAGGTCCAGCACAGGGAGGCAGGACACGCAGGAAGTTCAATGTTCTCTTCATCTAGATAAATAAGGCCAGCCTGGGCTACAGGAAACTCTGTCTCAAAACAATAAAATGTGCTCCCTGGGTGGTTGTCCAATGGCAGAGCCTTCAGGGCAGCTGACATTTCACTTCATTGACCTTGATATCATGAGTGATGAGGCCAAGTGGAAAGTCTACGTGAAACTCTGCACTGGCTTCTCTGCAACTTCGAACATACAAAAGAGTACATAGCAGGGCAGCAAGATAGACCAGTGGAATGGCTCACCGGTAAGCCTGATGACCTGAATTGGATCCCCAGAAGGAAAGACCCAACTCCTGAAGTTATCCTCTGACCTCTACAGGAGCACTGTGATACACACGTGACCCCACTCTCTCAGACACATCACACAAATACATTAATAATAAATACATGGGAGTTCCAGGCCAGCCAGAGCCACCCAGTGAGACCATGTCTCAAAAATAAATAAATAACTAAATAAACAAATAAATAGCTAAACAAATGCAAATAAATAAAATTAAAAGAAGTGCATAGTTGGACTGGGGCTGAAGCTCAGTGGTACAGCATTTATTTGCCTAGCAAGTGTGAGATCTTAGGTTCAATCCCCAATACCAGAAAAAAAAAGTGCACAGTACCCTTGGAATTCACAAGGTAGGAGAAAGGACAGAAGAGAGTAATGGATGGAGGATGTATTTTCCTAATATTTTCATGATTTGTAGTTTTGTTTGAGACAGGGTGTCAAGGGTAATGGGGGGTGACCTTGAACTCCCGGTCTCAAGTGCTTCTATCTCCCAACTGCTAAGATTACAGGAATGTGTCGCCATATGTGGCCCTTTTTGTTTTATTTATTTTTTATTTTTTGGTCTTTTTTGAGACAGGCTCTCCCTGTAGCCCCAGCTAGCCTGGAACTCACTATGTAGATCAGGCTGGCCTTGAACTTACAGAGATCCACCTGTCTCTGCCTCCCAAGTGCTCCCTTTTTGGCTTTTAAAAGGCAATATGGGGGCTGGAGAGATGGCTCAGCTGTTAAGAGCCCCAGACTGCTCTTGCAGAGGGCCCACATGACTGCTAAGAACTGTCTTTAACTATAGTTCCAGGGGAATCTGACACCCTCTTCTGACCTCTGAGGCATTGCATGACACAGGTGCACCAACCTACATGTAGACAGTACACTCATACACATAAAAAAATAATAATTAATTAATTAATTTAAAAAAACATGTCAGGCTGGAGTGTAACTAGCTTTCCTAGCACATGCAAGGCACTGGGTTTGACACACACACACACACACACACACACACACACACACACACACACACAGTAAATGGATTAACTTATCAACAATTTTTTTTCCCCAAGATAGGGTTTCACTATGTAGTAGACCAGCCTGGCCTGGAATTCACTATGTAGACCAGGCTGACCTTGACCTCAACAGAGGTCCACCTGTCTATGCCTTCCATGTGCTGTGATTAAAGGCATGTGTCACCAGACTGGGCTTCACACGTTTTAAAAGTTAGTTTGGGGGGATACAGCATGTATTTAGCATACATGAGGCCCTGAGTTCAATCTCTACTGCCAAGAAAAACAATGACATTCATTATTTGCTTAGCATTATGACAGCCACCAGTGTAAATACTAGTTGAAGAGTTGAGTGTGGGGAAAACTGGTGACAGATAATTAAAAAGATAATTTCAGTGCAAGGATAGACAACAGTAATAAGAGCCTGGATAGAGGCCATTGGCCTAGCTGCAAGGAAAAAGTTTCCCTGCTGGGCCTGGTAGTGCACACCTTTGATCCCAGCACTCAGGAGGCAGAGGCAGGCAGATCTCCGTGTGTTCAAGGCCAGCCTGGTCTACATAGTGAGTTCCAGGACCGCTGGAGCTACAGGGAGACCCTGTCTCCAGAAGACAAAAAAAAAAAGTTTTCCTTCAAAAAGTACTTTCACCAGGCATGGTAGTATTCACCTTTAATCCCAGCAGAGGCAGGTGGATTTCTGTGTGTTTGAAGCTAGCCTGGTCTACTCCATAGGGAGTTCCAGGTCAGCCAGGGCTACATAGTGAGATCCTATCTCAAATACATACATACATACGTACATACATACATACATACATACATTTAAAAATGAATAAATAAATAAAGTACTTTCTGGGGCAAATTTTTTTTTTTTTGGTCTTTTTGAGACAGGGTCTCCCTGTAGCCCCAACTGTCCTGGAACTCACTCTGTAGACCAGGCTGGCCTTGAACTCACAAAGATCCGCCTGCCTCTGCCTCCCCAGAGCTAGGATTAAAGGCGTGCGCCACCACGGCCGGCCTGGTGCAAATCTTAAAGAGGGAGACTAAGATCAACCAAATAGCTCCCACTGACTGTACTATACCTCTTCTAAAAAACTGAGCAACATTTGGGTGTGGTGGTGCATGCCTTTAATCCCAGCACTCGTGAGGCAGAGCCAGGCGGATCTCTGTGAGACGAAGGCCAGCCTGGTCTACATAGTGAATTCCAGGGCAGCTGGAGCTAGAGTGAGCCAGACCACATATAAACACCAGCAGAAAGGGTTGGATAGCCCTCAGCTGTGCTACCCACTCCCTGGACTGCGGGAAGAAGGCAAAGCCATGGGAAAAAAGCTCAAAAATACCAGGGAGGGATACATTCTGCCTCCCCTCCCCACCATCCTGCAGTTTCCTCCATTTACGAGAGCGCACTGTCGACCCCAATTTCCCCTGTGTAAGTATAAAATCAAGGCACTGATGGCGTGGGAAGTGCTTGCGAGAGCTCCAGGCAGTAAGTGAGATGCAAGGCTCTGTAAACACGTTCCCCGGGAACCCTCAAGTCCTGGGAGCAAGGCCGGCGGGGACTTGGACTTCCCATAGGATAAAACAGCATAAATGAGAACCTGTTGCAAGCGGAGGAGAGACCCACACGCACCTTGAAAGACAGCGCCAGCCCTCTGGTAAGATCCCTCTGTGCTCAGATTTCCCCAGCAGCAAAACTACAGTAAGAATGGCTGAGGCTCTGTCAATTCCCCCCACGCAGGCGATCCGTGAGAGAGACTGGAGAACACCCTGAGGATGTTGTGTAAAACACCCAGCATGGACAGCAGGTGGCCTCCGGCAGCACAGTCACCCAGGCGCAGACAGGTGTGGGCGGGCGCGGGGCGCGCAGCGGTCCCGGGTTGGTGCCCAGGCGCGGCCTCCCGGAGCGCAGTGCACAACCTGGACGTGCGATCGCCCTGCCCGCGGTGCCCACGCGGAGGCTCCGGGCGTGCAAGTCCTGGGCCGCCCGAGACACCGGCTTCCTGGAGGTGGAGCCCACGCCACCCGCCACCGCTCACCAGTTCCCGGAGCCCACGATACACACTTTCAGGGGCGCCGCTGCTATGGCTAAGCCGGAATGCTGCAGCACACTCGGTGCCTCCCAGGCGGGCAGTCCGGCCTGCACTCGATCTGCCCAGAGCTGTAGCTCCCGGCGCCCCCGCCCTGTCCTTCTCTCCACCAATGGCCTCCGCCACCCCGCCCCGGCGCCTGAGGCCACAGCTGACAGCCGGGAGGACCCGCCCCGCCACTCCCAGGAACCACTGCGCACGCCTGGTCCTGGCTCGTGGCCGGCCTTGCTGGTGTCGCCCCACCCCTGCCCGATGTATGTCGGGATGTGTAGTTCACATTCCTGCCGGCTCCTGGACAGAAGCTCCAGACACCAGGGTGCAAACAGAGGTCATTGTGAAAAGACTCCTACCCCGAGCCCATGCTCCCCTGCACTGCCTGGACAGATCAGGCTTGACCCAGAAAGCAGAGGTGTCACCAACCTCCTGTGCCAAGACAGCGGTCGCTGGCCTGGATCCCTGTGGATAAGAGGTTGACTCTCAAGTCGCCCAGACCTGGGCAAGGTGTCTGCACCTACTTTAACAGCAGCTGCCAAAATTGTATAAATGGGACAGTCTTCCGCCCTTGGCCCGACAGTATTGTTGTCTGGGGAATGTAGCTCAGTTGGTAGAGGGTTGCCTATCAAGCAAGAAGCTGTGGATTCAAATCCCAGGGCTGGAGGCTCAGGCCTGTAATCTTAGCCCTTGGTAGATGGAGGAAGGAGGATCTGATCTGGGATGATCCTTGGCTAAGTATATAGTTGGAGGTGCCTAGAATACTACAGAGCTTGTCACAAACAAAACCCCCTGCATTTGAGAAGTCACAACAGAAACCTGAACTTGGTGGTGTGGTGGTAGGTTCCCCTCACTCACCAGGGCAGGACTTGCGTCTTTCTTGTCCTTGCCTGGGCCTCCCTGTTCCCCCAAGGGTGCTTTATGTTTTGAAGGCCACACTTCGTCCTGATACCAATCTCTGTAATAGATGCTGTCAATGTCAGACCACATAATGTAAGACAAGGTTTCTTTTTTTGTATTTGTTTTAATTTATTTTTTACGTGTATGAATGTACTATCTGCATGTAGGTCTGTGCACCCGTGTTGTGCAATGCCATGGAGGTCAGAAACGGGCGTTGGATTCCCCTGGAACTGGAGTTAAAGACACTTTTCAGCTGCCATGTAGGTGCTGGGAATCGAACCCCGGTCCTCTGCAAGAGCAGTCGGTGCCCTTAACTGCTAGGCCATCTGTCCAGCCCCAAAGCCAGGGTTTCTTAAACCCAGTCTTTCATGAAACAGATGAGTCTATCCCAGCACAAAAAGGTGGAGGCAGGGGGATAAGAAGTTCCAGGCATGGGGCGTGGTAGCGCATGCCTTTAATCCTAGCACTCTGGAGGCAGAGGCAGGAGGATCTCTGGAAGTTCAAGGCCAGCCTGGTCTGCATAGCAAGCTCCAGGCCAGCTGGGACTAAAGGGAGACCCTGTCTCAAAAACACTAAAAACCAAAAGAAAACAATAAGAAAATGAAACCAGTCTGGAGAGATGGCTCAGCAGTTAAGAGCACTGGCTGTTTGTGCAGAAGACCTGGGTTTGGTTTTTAACACCCACATGGTGGCTAACTGTCTGTAACTCCAGTTCCAGGGTACCTGATGTCTTCCTCTGGCCTCAAGGGTATTGTACCTATGTAGCAGTTAGATATATGCAGGCAAAATGCTCATACACATAAAATAAAAGGAAGTTAAAAAGAGAATAAAACAAAAAATAGAAACAGTGGCTAAGCCAATATTGCTGTGCAGCCTGACAGCCTGGGTTTGATTGGCAGAAGCCATGGTGCAAGGAGATAACCAGTTAAGAAAAGTTGTCCTCTGACTTCCACTTGTATATTCTTTTTTTTTTTTAATTTTATGAGTGTTTTGCCTTATATATATAAGTGGTCCCATGCTGTGCAATACCCTCAGAAGGGGGTGTTGGATCCTCTGGAACCGGAGTTACAGACAGTTGTTAACTGCCATGTGGGTACTGGAAATCAAATCCAGGTCCTCTGCAAAAACACCCAGTGCTCTTAACTGCCGAGCCATCTTTCTAGCCCCTTGTGTGTTCTTTTATACATGTACCCACACTCATACACACAAAAATAGTAATAATACATAAAATAAGTTTAATTAAAAATAGAGAGGAGAATATGGCGGCCCATGCTTTTGGTCGCCTCATTTAGAGGCAGAAGCAGGCAGATCTCTTGTAAATTTCAGATCAGCCTGGTCTACATACAGAGTCTTGGGGGATGGAGAGATGGCCCAGTGGTTAAGAGTGCCGACTGCTGTTGCAGAGGACCTGGGTTCGATCCCCAGCACCCACATGGCAGCATTGCACAACAGGGGTGCACAAACCTACATGCAGACAGTACATTCATACACATAAAAAATAAATAAATAAATTTTTTTTAATTAAAAAAAAAAGAGTTTCAGGCCAGTCAGGGCTATGTAGTAAGATCCTATCTAAAAAACATTTTTTTTTTAATTAAAAAAGAAAAAGATTAGAGGAACAGACCTGAGATACTCAAATTGTTCCATGCTAGTCACTGGAGCAGTAACTGAGCCACGTGCCCAAGAAAAAAAAAACAAAACCAAAAAACATTTACACCAGGATCCCCATGGGTGAGTGGGAGGCAGGCATCAAAAGTTTTCTACTTTTTTTTTTTTTTATCTTTTGGTCTTTTTGAGACAGGGTCTCCCTGTAGTCCCAGCTGACCTGGAACTCACTCTGTAGACCAGGCTGGCCTCGAACTCACAAAGATCCGCCTGCCTCTGCTTCCCCAGTGCTAGGATTAAAGGTGTGCGCCACCACGCCCGGTTTTGGCATCAAAAGTTTTAAAGTTACTGGGTGTGGTAGTCCTAGCACTCAGGAGACAGAGGCAGGCAGATCTCTGTGATGTAGAGGCTAGCCTGGTCTATATAAGTTCCAGGCCAGCTGGGTCTACAGAGACCCTGTTTCAAAAAAAAAAAAAATTAGTTTTAAAGTTCAAGCAGTGATTCCATTCGGGGCATGGAGGCATACTCCTCTAATCTCCATGGAGGCAGGAAGCTCCGAAGGATGTTCACTCTTGGCTCCATAATGAGTTCCGGGCCAGCCTGGGATACTTGACGCCCTAGTTCCCCTCCCCCAGAAGCATCTTGAGTGGTTGAGAAGGGAGCGGTGTCAACCATGTTGTCAAAGGAAGACCTTGCTTCAAGGGAGGATTTCCCAGGGAGCTGGAGAGCGATCAAAGAACTGAAGTTAAGAGGGAGGCTGCTGCGGAGCCCCACGGGCTTCAGGGAGCAGACTGCATAAGAAATGGGACCCAAGCACATTGTGGGCATCTGATTGGTGTGCCCATGGTGCCTGCTCTCTAATAGGCTGAAGCAAGTGTCATGGAAAATAAATATTTTCCAGGTCCATGGGAAAGCACTGTGTGGGCTAGCCTCAGCTCTTCGTGTAGCTGGCTCTGGTGAGAGGAAGTCAATTTCAGTGTGGATGCAAGAGCGGGACCTGAGCTCAGCTTCCAGTGGGTATAGATATAAAAAAAAAAAAAAAGTCGGGCGTGGTGGTGCACGCCTTTAATACTAGCATTGGGAGGCAGAGGCAGGTGGATCTTTTGTGAGTTCAAGGCCAGCCTGGTCTACAGACTGAGTTCCAGGAAGCTGGGACTACAGGGAGACCCTGTCTAAAAAAGACCAAAAAAAAAAAAAAAAAAAAGATATAAATGAAGGGGAGCCTGGCTGTTGGACCAGACTCACTGACTGTGAGAACCCAGGGCCTTGCAATACAGGCAAAGAAGGAGCTGGACACTTAGCTACATAGCCACCCTGCTTTCTGAGACACTGTCTCCTATAAATTAGTTGCCTAGGCTGTGCTTTAAAATGATGTGTGGGGGCTGGAGAGATGGCTAGCGGTTAAGAGCACAGATGCTCTTCGCAGAGGACCCGGTCTTGATTCCCAGCAACCCACATGGGGCTGAGAACTGTCTCTTACACTCCAGTTTCCAGGAAACTAACCCCTCTTCTGACCTCCCACAGATTGCACAACAGGGGCTAAAAACCTACATGCAGAAGACATTCATACACATAAAATATAATAAAAAAAAAACACCTGATGTGTGGCCCACTATGGCCTGAAATTCATGAGCCTTCTGTCTCCATAAATGCTAGGGTTACAGTCATATAACCTCAGGCTCCCAGCCCACTTTAAAGGATTTATTTTTTGGCTGGGCCATGGTGGCCACGCTTTAATCCTAGCATTCAGGAGGCAGAGGCAGGGAGATCTCTGTGAGTTCAAGGCCGAGCCTGGTCTACATACTGAGTTTCCAGGACAGCTGGGGCTACATGTGTGTGTGAAGTACAGCATGTGTATCCCCTGTTGTGTGTGTGTGTGTGTGTGTGTGTGTGGCTCTAACTGCTGAGCCATCTCTCAGACTCTGGTTCTTTCTTAATGTTTTGTTTTGTTTTTTTGGTCTTTTTGAACAGGGTCTCCCCTTTAGTCCCAGCTGGCTTGCGAGCTCCTATGTAGACCAGGCTTGGCTTGAACTCAACAGATCCGCCTGCCTCTGCCTCCCGAGTTGTGGGATTAAAGTGTAGCACAACAGCCTGGCAAGCAGAGAGTTGTTTTAAGAACCCTTCTTAAGACAAATCAGCTGCCTGTCCTCTAGCATGGCTCACACCTATCTAAGAATCTTCCATAACAGTGCCAATCTGGGGACAAAAATGTCCAAAATATTTGGACCTGTGGGGGACATTCTCATGCAAACACCACACCCCAGGTGGCCTGGAAATTGCTATGTAGACAGGCTAGCCTCTCATACACAGAAATCCTGCTGCCTCTGCCTGAGTGCTGGAAATTAAAGTATGCACCACCACGCCTGGCCTTTACCTAATTTTTGAGACAGCGCCTCTCACTGAACCTGAAGCAGAGGGATTACAAGTGCATGGTGCTTTCACTGGCTTTTTACTTGGTTCTGGGGATCAGAACTTATGCTTGCATAGTGAGGCCTTGTGTTGGGTTTTTTTGTTTTTTGTTTTTGTTTTGGTCTTTTCAAGAAGGGTCTCCTGTATGCCCAGGCTGCCTCATAAATCACTCTGTAGACCAGGCTGGCCTTGACTCAACAAGATCCAACCTGTCCTCCTGCTCCTGCAGTGCTAGGAATTAAAGGTGTGCACCACCAGCCTGGTAATGTGTTGGGTTTTTAAAGACAGCTTCTCACTATGAAGCCCTCACTGCAGGAATATTTTTATCTACTTTGTCCTTGCTGCCTATAACACTTCTTTCTTCCTCACTTGCATAGGTACAGTCTTGTTCTTGGTATAGCTGGCTACAAGTATAATCGCCGGATATCAGTATTGACGATCCAATGAGCAATTACAGATTTTTGGCTGAAGACACAATGCTGGGTCTGGAAGCTTCTAAAGGGCTTTTATCTCACTTCCTTGGGGAATACAGATGTAATGGATAAAAGGTAGATTTGGTGGCTCACAAGAACTAAATAGAGGTCCAGATGCTTAACAGTTGTACTGTCAATTGTCATTGTTTCATCAGAGTGTAGTAAAGGATCAAAGAGGACTGTGCACTTGCTTTTATCTATCAACTCGCACTTTTTTTTGTTTTTGAGACAGGGTCTCCCTTATGTCCCAGCTGGCCTGGGCTTCCTATGAGCCAGGCTGGCCTTGAACTACCAAGAGATCCTCCTACTCTGCCCATCTCCTGATGCTGGGATTAAAGGCATGCACACCACACTACCTTTAAAGATGGTTCTTTAGCTGTGCCATGGTGGGTGCTGGGAATCAGAATCTGGGTCCTCTGCAAGAACAGTTCAAGGTGTTCTTTACACACCATCTTGAGAGTACACCTGTCTGTACAGTCCGGGATTGGTGCCCATGCTTTTTCTGCATGGCTCCTGGCCACACTGCACATAATGGTCAGTGCCAACCACCACTGCTACACCAACAAATAAAAATATCTTAAAAATATGTTTCAAACTGATGTTTCCCCCAAATACGTGATACATTTTGATGTAATTTCAGACTTACAGAAATTTATGTGCTATCTGTATCGGTTTTTTTTTAAAATTTCATTTAATTTTGACTTTATATTCTTTTCAGAGGCAGGAAATGAGCTCATCTGTCTTATTGGCCAGAGCCACCACCACCAACCACCAATTTAAAAGACAGAATAGAAATCTGTTAAATTGGGGGTTTTTTACAAGATTAGCAACTTTACAATAGTTCTAACATATTCCTCATTGACATTGATATATAACTTGTATTTATAGTAATTATTTTTTTTATATATATATACTTTCACTATGTTCACTCAGATAATAGAAAATATTCTATAGGTACGCACTCTTATTTCAAATTGAAAGAGAGTCTTTCAAGTGATTTTACTTAATGGACCTGTTGAATACCATTTCAAACAGAGTTTGACTTATATTTGTCTTTCCTTAATGTGACTATGGGTTATAGCTAGAAAGTAAGAAGAGAGACATTCAAGTAATCTCTTATTATGCAACTACTGAATAGTGTTTAGGAAGTACTGTTTTTGTCAATATATGTTTTCTTGATTTCTCGCCTGCATATTTCTCTAAATATACATCAACATCAATTAGGTGTTAGGAGTGGATTTTAGCTCCTCTCGCGCCTAGCTTCCCTCTGCTTCTAGGCTCTGTGGTATGTATTAGATATCTATACACCCTCCCAATTATTGGATCTTTATTAATTCATATATGACTAGATAGTTATATAACAGTATTGTGTGTATATATATATATTATATTTTCTTTTTTCTTTTTTTTGGTCTTTTTTTTTTTTTTTTTTTTGTTTCCCTGTAGCCCCAGTTTTCATGTAACTCACTCTGTAGACCTGAAAAGGAGCCTGGCCTGAAACTCACAAAAGGATCTCTTTAGCGCTGCCACGCTAGTGTGGCCTCCGCCTGTGAGCCCTTAGGAATTTCAATATGAAGAGGTAGTTGTGTGCACGCAACTGATCCTGCCTGTTTCTATCTAGAACCCACGCCCAGCTATATGTTTTATAATGTATATTGTGTAATGTATATACTTTATGAATAAATGGATTGGGAAATATGCCACTCAATAGGATCTGAACAACTTTTCTCAAGGTGTCTCACCCAACATGATCCTTCTAGGTGCTGCTTTTCCATACCGAGCTGGAGCACTGGTTTATTTCTTACCAAGAGAAATCGGATGCCATCTTGGAAGAGAGCCTCTGTGGTCAACTCAACTCCTGAGAGAAGGCCATCTGTTGCCACGGTTTCCTTAGGTGGGGTTGGAGAATTCCTTACCCACCTTCCTCAACACAAATATATGACCTTGGGTGACTATATTTTTTTTTCTGGTTTGTGCTTGCATGGACTTGTGCATGCTGTCAATATTGCTGTAAGTTATATGACTAGGTGAGACCAGCTGTCTGGAAAAAATTGTTTCTTCATGAGTATAGGCACTTTACGCTCCCATTGAACATCATACTTTTAAGTTTAGAGGTTGGTCTCCCACCATCTTTAGCTCGAGCGCGTCCTGCCTAATTCTTGACTGGCAGACCCCACGCTGAGTGGTGCTCGTGGGAGCAAAAGATCTGGTATAGCCTGACACCAACTATTAGGAATAAAGCACCCTGGTAGCCTCACAGACTTTATCTACTATCATCACACCATTGGCCAGTTGTGGATTTTTATGTTAATCACCTATCAGTTGCAAATAAGAAGAAACTTCTAAAGGAGAAGTTGGGGTATTGAACAAGTTATTAAGAAGTCAGTTAGCAAGGCTGGGCTGGAGAGGTGCTCAGAGTGCACTGAGTAGGCATAAGAGTGGAAAGTGCAGTTTGGTGTGTAGTCTTTGCCAGAAAGTACTCGAAACTTTGGATCTCAATTATCCACATATGGTGCGCAGAAAGAGCTCTCATCAGAGATAACTCCTGGCTCCAGTATCACCGAAGGTGAGGTTCATCAACGCCATGGCATCTATGACCTCGAGTGAGCATTGGCCCATATACAAGTGCTACTGGACATGTCTGCCATACTAAGGGCAACCTCACACATTAAAATAATGAATAAAACATTTTATTTATTTATTTTGTATGTTGTATGTTGCTGTAGGTTAGGTTGGTGCACCCATGTTTGTGCAATGCTGCGGAGGTCAGAAGAAGGAATGTCAAATTCTCCTGAAAAGCTGAGGAGATCCAAAGACCGGATCTTCTATCGCACCCATAGTGTTCGCTGTGTCGAATAACCCTGTGGTCCCTCAATGAAAGAGAGTTGTAGAGGCGTCTGTCCAATTCCGCTAGGGTATCCTTATTAGCAGCCTATCTCTCCAGGCCCCATAAATAAATTTTTTTATAAATGGTCAAGTTAAATTATCGGAGTACCCAGTTTGGGATGCTTGACTTTGAGAACTTGTGGAGGTGTGGGTTTTTAAATGTCCTTGTGGTGTTAATGCAGTCACAAGACAGTGAAGCTCTTCAACCCTCAACCAGGGTATGAGAGAGTATTATTCTGGGATAGTGACCAAATCTGAAGTGAACTCAGAACATAAGATTTGGATGTACTCCCAAAATTTTTTCCGTATGTTCAATAATGTGGTTAACATTAGTATAAGGTTCTTGTTGTTTTGTTTTGGTTTTGAGAGAAGTCTCAATGTCTAGCGCCTAAGCTTAGACCAGATGACCTTACATGTGGAGGCGGCTTTGGCCTCAAACTCAACAGAGACAAATTGTGCCTCTGCCTCCCAGGTGCTGGATTAAAAGCGTGTGGTACCACACTTGACCTCATGAAATCTTTTAGTAAAAGAAAAGAAAAGTGATAAATCACGACCGCTCTATCCTTCAAATACAGTGTTGAGACATCCGAGATGCAGGTTGCAGCAATGCAGAGAAACCNAAAAAAAAAAAAAAAAAAAAAAAAAAGATATAAATGAAGGGGAGCCTGGCTGTTGTGACCAGACTCACTGACTGTGAGAACCCAGGGCCTTGCATATACAGGCAAAGAAGGAGCTGGACACTTAGCTACATAGCCACCCTGCTTTCTGAGACACTGTCTCCATAAATTAGTTGCCTAGGCTGTGCTTAAAACTGATGTGTGGGGGCTGGAGAGATGGCCTAGCGGTTAAGAGCACAGACTGCTCTTACAGAGGACCCAGGTTTGATTCCCAGCACCCACATGGAGGCTGAGAACTGTCTTTAACTCCAGTTCCAGGGGAATCTAATACCCTCTCTGACCTCCACAGCATTGCACAACATGGGGGCAAAAACCTACATGCAGACAGTACATTCATACACATAAAAATAAATAAAAAAAAACACCTGATGTGTGGCCCACTATGGCCTGAAATTCATGAGCCTTCTGTCTCCATAAATGCTAGGGTTACAGGCATATAACCTCAGGCTCCCAGCCCACTTTAAAAGATTTATTTTTTGGCTGGGCATGGTGGCACACGCCTTTAATCCTAGCATTCAGGAGGCAGAGGCAGGGAGATCTCTGTGAGTTCAAGGCCAGCCTGGTCTACATACTGAGTTCCAGGACAGCTGGGGCTACATGTGTGTGTGAAGTACAGCATGTGTAATCCCCCTGTTTGTGTGTGTGTGTGTGTGTGTGTGTGTGTGTGTGCTCTTAACTGCTGAGCCATCTCTCTAGACTCTGGTTTCATTTGCTTATTGTTTTGTTTTGTTTTTTGGTCTTTTTGAGACAGGGTCTCCCTTTAGTCCCAGCTGGCTTGGAGCTCCCTATGTAGACCAGGCTGGCCTTGAACTCACAAAGATCCGCCTGCCTCTGCCTCCCGAGTTGTAGGATTAAAGGTGTACACCACCAGCCTGGCAGCAGAGAGTGTTTTAAGAACCCTCTAAGCCAGTGCTTCCTCTAGCATGGTCACACCTTCTAAGATCTCCCTAAACAGTGCCAAAAACTGGGGACAAAATGTCCAAATACTTGGATCCTGTGGGGGACATTCTCATGCAAACCACCACACCCCAGGTGGCCTGGAACTTGCTATGTAGACCAGGCTAGCCTCTCATACACAGAAATCCTGCCTGCCTCTGCCCTGAGTGCTGGAATTAAAGGTATGCACCACCACGCCTGGCCTTTACCTAATCTTTTGAGACAGCGCCTCTCACTGAACCTGAAGCAGAGGGATTACAAGTGCATGCTGCTTTACCTGGCTTTTTACTTGGTTCTGGGGATCAGAACTTATGCTTGCATAGTGAGGCCTTGTGTGTTGGGTTGTTTTTGTTTTTGTTTTTGTTTTGGTCTTTTCAAGACAGGGTCTCCCTGTAGCCCCAGCTGTCCTATAACTCACTCTGTAGACCAGGCTGGCCTTGAACTCACAAAGATCCACCTGTCTCTGCCTCCTGAGTGCTAGGATTAAAGGTGTGCACCACCATGCCTGGTAATGTGTGGGTTTTTAAAGACAGCTTCTCACTATGAAGCCCTCACTGCAGGAATATTTTTATCTACTTTGTCCTTGCTGCCTATAACACTTCTTTCTTCCTCACTGCATAGCGTACAGTCTTGTTCTTGGTATAGCTGGCTACAAGTATAATCGCCCGGTATCAGTATTGACGATCCAATGAGCAATTACAGATTTTTGGCTGAAGACACAATGGCTGGGTCTGGAAGCTTCTAAAGGGCTTTTATCTCACTTCCTTGGGGAATACAGATGAATGGATAAAAGGTAGATTTGGTGGCTCACAAGAACTAAATAGAGGTCCAGATGCTTAACAGTTGTGACTGTCAATTGTCATCTGTTCTCATCAGAGTGTAGTAAAGGTATCAAAGAGGACTGTGCACTTGCTTTTATCTATCAACTGCACTTTTTTGTTGTTTTTGAGACAGGGTCTCCCTTATTCCAGCTGGCCTGGAGCTTCCTATGCAGACCAGGCTGGCCTTGAACTCACAGAGATCCTCCTACCTCTGCCTCCTGAGTGCTGGGATTAAAGGCATGCGCCACCACACCTACCTTAAAGATGGTTCTTAGATGCCATGTGGGTGCTGGGAATAGAATCTGGGTCCTCTGCAAGAACAGTCAGTGCTCTTAACCACTGAGCCATCTCTTCAGCCCCTCAATTGCACTTTTTTTTAACCAGTCCCTTAAATTGGGATGCTGCTGGGCCTAGTGGGGCATGCCTTTAATCCCAACACTGGGAAGGCCGTTAGGCTCTGTGTAAGAACACCAAGTGCTTTTCACTGCTGAGCAGTCCTCTAGCCCCTATTTAGCTTTTAGCCAGGGTGGCCTGGAGCCTATCCTATAGTGGAGAATGATCCTCCTGTTTCTACCCCCAAATGCTGGGATTACAGATGTGCACTTCCACACTAGGTTTATGGGATGCTGGGAATTGAGCCCAAAACCTTGTGCATGCTAAGCAAGCACTTTACCCATTGAACTCTACTTTTAGTTTAGAAGTGGTTTTTAGCCAGGCGTGGTGGCACACGCCTTTAATACTAGCACTTGGGAGGCAGAGGCAAGTGGATCTTTGTGAGTTCATGGCCAGCCTGGTCTACAGAGTGAGTTCCAGGACAGCTGGGGCTACAGGGAGACCCTGTCTCCAAGAAGTAGGCATTCCTTATTACAGTTCAGTCATCAGCCAGTTTGGGATGCTTGAAGAACTTGTGAGTGTGGGTTTTTAATGTCTTTGTGTTAATGCACAAACAGAACTCTCACCTCAACAGGGTTGAGAGAGTTTATTCTGGAGCCAAAATCTGAATGACTCAGAACATAGATTTGGGTTACTCCAAATTTCGTGTTCAAATGTGGTAACAAGTATAGGTTCTTGATGTTTTGTTTTGTTTTTGAGAGAGTCTCAATGTCTAGCCCTAGCTTAGCCAGGACCTTACTATGTGGAGCAGGCTGGCCTCAAACTCACAGAGATCAATTTGCCTCTGCCTCCCAGGTGCTGGGATTAAAAGCGTGTGGTACCACACTTGACCTCATGAAATTTTTATAGTAAAAGAAAAAGAAAGTGATAAATCTAGACCCTTCAAATACAGTGTTGAGACATCCGAGATGCAGGTTGCAGCAATGCAGAGAAACCCGGGTAGATCTCAGGTGCTATCTGAAGATGCTCTTAGCTTTGAGGTGGGTGGAAGTTAGTTGTCTGCTAAGTTAATACATTCCAATGAAAAATTAGTGTCTAATTTAGGTATGATTTACCTAAAGGTCACAAAGGATGATAGGTTATAGACAGAGGAGAGCAATAAATGGCTACAAGGGGGCTGAGGAGGCCCAAAATAATTTGACTCTGTATTTAACATTCCAAATTCTCCACAATCAAGGCAGTGCCAATCAGTCAGTCTTTGTGGTCAGAGCTTCTCTCCAGGAATTCTCACCCACATTTGAGTTTTTATTTGCTGCTGATNTTGTTTTGTTGTTTGTTTTGTTTTAATTTTTAATTTTTTTTGGTCTTTTGAGACAGGGTCTCTCCCTGGTAGCTCTGGCTGTCCTGGAGACCAATCTGTATTCAGGCTGGCCTTGAACTCACAGAGATCTGCTGCCTCGGCCTCCCAAGTGTGGATGAAAAGGCATTCACAACCAACACCCAGCTGCCCCTATCAGATTGTTTTATATATTCATTCCTTCTCCTTTCTTTTGAGAGTTGTGTTTCATTCACTAAACTACAAGCATGATATTTCCATTAATAGGAAAATTCATAGGAACATGTATTTTCTGTATTTATTTGAACTGAAAACATAATGGCTTTGTGCATTATCCAGAATTGTAGAGATGTTAATTACATAACTTCCCAACTCATGTTTAAGTATCATCAAATACAGTGATTGCTTTTCTTTGGTTATTCAATGAATAACAACTGTTTCAATTCCCATTATAATTAGTGGGTGAACTTTTATAGACAGGTCTCCCTTAGCCCCAGCTGTCCCTGAAACTCACTATGTAACTCAGGCCGGGTCTTGAACTCACAGATGTCCACGGCCTTTTTTCCCTCCAAATGCTGGGAGTAGAAGCATGTGTGTGACCACGCCTGGCCTGTCCCATTATTTTCAGACAGTGTCCCACTATTTAGTTAGAGCAGGCTGGCCTGCAGCTCACTATGTAGACCAGGCTGGCCTAGAACTCCAAGGGATCAACTTGCATCTAACTTCCCTTTGCTGGCATTAAAGTCATGAACCATCTTGCCCAGCCAACTAGTGGTGCATGCCTTAAATCCTAGCACTTGCGTGGTAGAGGCAGGGGGATCTTTGTGAGTTCAAGGCCAGCCTGGTCTACAGAGTGATGAGTCCAGGACAGCTGGGGCTACAGGGAGACCCTTTCTCAAAAAGACCAAAAAATAATATTATTTTACTTTGTGTGTGTGTGTGTCCTGTGTGTGTGTGTGTGTGGTGTGTACACACATGGTGACTGTCTACAGAAGGCAGAGGAATGCTACTGTAAGTGCAAAGACAAGATATTCTTAGGTCTTACCATACACTCTGTCTAAATACCTTTATACAAATCAAGACAAGAGCCCTAGAAAATTGATATGCAGTACTCTGAGCTGACATTTATTCTGTATACTCATAGTTTCGCTGGAGAAGGAAGAGGTGACAGCCTCAAAGGAGCAACACCCAACCTCACTGCTGGTGAAGGTAACATGCCCTACCCATTTAATCCCAGCATTCAGGAGGCAGAGGCAGGCAGATCTCTGTGAGTTCAAGGCCAGCCTGGTCTACATAATGAGCTCTAGGCCAGCTGGGACGGAGGGAGACCATGTCTCAAAGCCAAAAAAAAAAAAAAAAAAAAAAAAAAAAAAAAAAAAAGATAGGTTATTTTTATGATTCCCATGTCTTAGTAGATTCACATTTGAATAATAAACTGCATTGTGTGCACCACAGAGTGCTTCATGAGGAAGAAGAGGACATGGGATTTTACCAAACCACCTCATCCCTGATCCAAGAAAGAATACAAATTTCCACTGTTAGGGTGCACGGTGTGTTGGGGACGTTTTTTTACATGAAAAGTGGATAATTTTCACTTAAAATTTGACAGAAAACATTATGAAAACATTTCCTAAAGCTGTACTACCAAGATTCAACAATAATATGAAATTTATCACTGTTCCTAAAACATTAGTTTGCCATTCACTTCCTTTCCAAATTCTCCAAATTATACAAAGGTTTTCAAATGTAATATTGTTATTGTTAATTAAATGGTAATTTAAATTTTTAAAGCAAAAGAACAAAGAAAGCTTTGTCATTAGGTAAATGTCCTCTCCTATCTTCTTCAGGAGACTTCTATGGCTTACTTTGAGAGTGGTCTCCAAAAGTCAATATGAAAGAAGCTTCATCAATGTATTACTACTGAGATGATGAGATTTTAAAATATGAGGCTTAGGGGCTGGAGAGATGGCCTAGAGGTTAAGAGTGCTGACCGCTCTTATAGAGGACCCAGGTTCGATCCCCAGCACCCACATAGCAGCTGAGAACCGTCTGAAACTCCACTTCCAGGAGAACTCCAGTTCCAGGGAAATCTGACACCCTCTTCTGACCTGTGCGGCATTGCACGACACGGGTGCACAAACCTGCATGCAGACAGTACATTCATACACATGCAGAAAAAAAATTAAAAAAAAAATGAGGCTTAGTGCAGATAACGGGATCATGGAGGCACATTCTTAGGAAACATAAAGCTCAAAAGAGCAGGTTGTAAGAAGGTCCTCTTCCACCTTGTGGCATAATTTAGGAATGTTCAGGGAGGCCACGGAGCTAGAATTGCCTGATCTGGCCATTGACTCAGCAAAAGTGTAGAAAATTCTTGTTTTATTCACAAAAGATTCAGCCTCGAGTCTTTTTTAATTTTTAAATTTTATTTATTTATTTATTTATTTATTTATTTATTTATTTATTTATTTATTTGTATGAACATACTGTCTGCATGTAGGTTTGTGCAATGCCGCACGAGGTCAGAAGAGGGTGTCAGATTCCCCTGGAACTGGAGTTCTCCTAGAATTGGAGTTACAGATGGTTCTCAGCCACCATGTGGGTGCTGGGGATCGAACCCAGGTCCTCTGCAAGAGCAGTTGGTGCTCTTAACCGCTAGTCTATCTCTCCAGCCCCTAACTTAATTTTTTAAAATTTATTTTTATTTTTTATTTTGAATGTATATGAATGTACCATCTGCATGTAGGTTTGTGCACCCATGTCATGCAATGCCTCGGAGGTCAGAAGAGGGTGTCGGAATCCCCTGGAACTGGAGTTAAAGATGGTTCTCAGCCGCCGTGGGGGTGCTGGGGATCAAACCCCGGTCCTCTGCAAGAGCAGTCGGCGCTCTTAACCACTAGGCTATCTCTCCAGCCCTCTGCCATTTAGATTTAATAGTTGCACATTGTGACTTGCCTCCAGAGTGTCAGAGAAAATAAGAAACAGAAGACCATGAAGATTGGGGTCTTGAAAGTATTGAGTCTCAAGAAAACTTGGAAATAGGAATTAATGGAGATAGAACATTCTTCATTGTGTGCTGTGTGTCAGTCAAGGTTTTCACTTCCTTTTCTCAACTTATGTTTAAAGAACATTTCTGAGTCTTTGCCAGTGATATATATATATATATATATATATATATATATTTTAAAGTCGTCTCTGGGAGACAGGTGCCTGTTGCCCCAAGCTGGCCTGGAACCTCCACTTTGGGAGACCAGGCTGCTTGACGCACAGATCTGCCTGCCTGTGCCTCCGGAGTGCATGAAGGTGAGCGCCATCATGCCCAGCCTGCCCGTGGTTTTTTTTTTTTTTTTAAATATTATGTGTATGAGTATACTGCCTGCATGTACGTAAGTGCACCTAGGTTGTGTGCAGTGCCTGTGGAGGTCAGAAGAGGTTGTTATATCCTCTGGAATTAGAATTACAGATGGTTGTTAGCCATCATATGGATGCTGGGAACCGAACCTGGGTCCTGTGTGAGAGCAGCAGGTGTTCTTAACCACGAGCCAGCTCTCCAGCCCCTTTTGCTAGTGTTTTTGAGCTATTGATTATTAGGTCCTCTTCCCTTCCTCTGTTTCTTCATGTTGACCATGTTGACACTCAGACTGGGAGTAAGGTGATGGTTAATTTGAATAAACTGGTGGTTAATCTGTTTGTTTGACACTAGGTCTTTGTGTGTCCAAGAGTATTTGTGTGTTTAAGGGTATTAAAATAGTCTTCTTGAATCAAGTGTGGTGTTACATACTTTTTTTTATACTCTAAACTAAGGGAAGGTTGTTGGTCTTAGAAGAATAAACTGGGCTGGAGAATGGCTAGTGGTTAAGAGTGCATACCTTGGGGCGGGAGAGATGGCCTAGGGCTGAATAGCCAGCGCTTAAAACCGACACGCGTGCTTTGCATGGACTGAGCTTCGATTCCCCAGCACCACATGCGCTGTAAACGATCATCTGACATCCCAATTCAGGAGAATTTCCGTTCCAGGGGAATCCACGAGACCCCTCTTCTGACCTCACGCGGCATTGCCACAACACGGGTGCAAAACATAGACCTGATGCAGACAGACATTTCATCACATCAAGAATAAATAAAATAAATAAATAATAAAAAATGTTGAAAAATAAAGGTAATAATATAAATCTTTTAAAAAAATTTTTTTGAGGGGCTGGAGAGATTGGCCTATAGCGGTTAAGAGCCGCCGACCGCTCTTCCAGAGGACCAAGGTGTCGAATGCCCAAGCACCCGCCCATCGGCCGAGAGCCTTGTACTAAACTCCAATTCCCCAGGAGAACTCCCGTTCCCCACCCCCCCCCCCCCCCCCCCATTTGCCATGGAATCCGACACCCTCTTCCTGACCTCCGCGGGCAATTGCACGACACTGGTGCACAGACCTTGCATGCAGACAGTACATTCATACAACAGAGAAACAGAAATAAAAAAAAAAAAAAAAAAAAAAAAGAGTGCATACTTTAATCCCCAGCACTGTGGGAGGCCGGGGAGAGAGCTCGGTGAGTTTCCAAGGCCAGCCCTGGTCCTACATAATGAAACAGCGGGGGCTAAGAGAGACCCAGTCCCTCAAAACAAATAACTAACAACACAAAACACCCCCACAAGAAACACAGGGCTGCTCTTCCAGAGGGACGCGTTCAGTTGTTCCTCAGCGATCACATCAGGCCAAGTTAAACCACTTAACGATCCAGCTCTGGGAGAATCCAAAATACTTCTGGCTTCTGCAGCATTGTACGGTTTCTCGGAATGCATTAATCAGAACCCAGATCACCGACACTTGTAGCATGACACACCAATTAAAAAATAAAAAAATAGGGTGAGAGAAAAAAGATAGAACAATACCTCCCAATAACAAGAAAGCAGAAGTTAAAGAAACAAACCCCAACCACCAACCAACAAAACAGCATCATTCCTTATAGTCCCATACTTGCCTTGCCTCTTCACCATCTTGTGCCTCACCCTGATCATCAGTAGTACTGCTTAGATAGCAGTTTCTATAAATAGAGATTTAGAGTAGTTTACAAAATTATACCAGCTAGAGGGCTTAATTTAGCTTTCATGAATAGGGTTTCCTATTTTTCTATTTCTTGGATTTGATAACTCAACAATTTTTTTAGTCTTTGGGTCCAGAGTAGAAAGATAGATGGGCTGCAGTAACACAGGCTCAGAAATTACTTAGTAAAGGGTCTGGAATGAAAGTTGATAGAGAAAGTTAATTAAATGTTGAATGCAAGCCCGGTTGCAACAGTTTTAGGTTGGTTGGTATTCTAATATTATCTGTTGGTGTACTTATTGTTTATTTGGAGACAGTTTCATTGGTAAACGCCCTATGATGCTGGCCTGCTGCAACATTACTATGTTCAGACCTGAGCGGGTTTTGATCAAAGTGTACCCTCACTGTTTTGCCTCTACCTCATTGATAGGAACTAAGCATGTGCCCCCATTATCTGACTGTTTTAAAAATTTATATTCTTGGGGCTGGAGAGGCCCTAGCAGTTTAAGAACAATGCTCGACTTTGCTCTTGCAGAGGACCCGAGGGTTGTCGACCCCACACCCACATGGCAGCTAAGAACCAGTCCCCTGTAACTCCAATTCGCAGGAGATACTCCAGTCCAGGGGAATCCAGACGCCTCTTCTCTGACCTCCAGAGGCTGCGACAAACCGAGAGCACAAATCTTACTACATAAGAACGTTAATATGAATTAAATAAAAAATAAATAAAATTAAAAAAAAATATATTCTTGGCTGGTGTTGTGTGCTACTCTGTGTTTAGTAATCCAGCATTGGGAGACAGAAGGCAGGCATATCTTTGTAGTTCAAGCCGAGCCTGGCCTACATAAGTGTGGTTCCAGCGAAGCTGGGCCACAAGGGAGAATTCCTGTCTCAAAAAAGTTAAAAAAAAAAATAAAAAGAAAAAAAATGAAAAATTAGGGGGGGGGGAAAAATGTGGCCAACATACCTGCACCTGACAGCATGGGAGGTGGAGGCGAACAGCACCATTTTAAGGCCAAAAATGGAGACCCCAGAAATCAAAACAAAAGAACAGCAAGGGCTGGGAGGTTATTTCCTGTTAAAGAAACTTGGCATAATGTGGGCTGGAGAGATAGCCTAGCGTTAAGAGCATCTCACTGCTCTGCAGAGGACCCGGTTTCGATCCCCAGCACCCAGCATGGCAGCTGAGAACGGTCTGTAACTCCAATTACAGGAGACTCCGTTCCAGGGAGAGTCCGAGACCCTCTTCTGACCTCCGCGGCAATTGCACGACATGGGTGCACAACCTACATGCAGACAGTAACACATTCATCCACGTACAAATTAAATAAAATTTAAAAAAAATTAAAAAAAGAAACTTGCCATTGTATGACCTGAATTTGAGCTTTCGCTTAACATCACCCAAAGCTAGAGGTGCTTGTAATCCTGGCCTTAAAGGGAGAGAGAGATAGACAGATCTCTGGAAACTCGCTGGCCAGCAAAGTCCTAAATCCAATGTCGAGAAGACGCTAATCTAATAGAATTCATAGGTAGACTATCTCCTGAGGGAATTAATACCCAAGGTGCGACACCCTGACCATCCGAACCGCACTCCCTGTCACGTTCATCCGTTCCTTATGTGGATGCCCCGCACAGTGCATTCACACACCTGTATGAACATTACACAAAATTGAGTAACAATTAATATTTCTATCATCTTTGATTTATGAAGCTTGATAATTAATTTCCTTCTAAAGATCTTTGACAAGCAGGGTAACTAATGGGTGATGTAGACAGGAGACTGAAGTGACATCTCCCAGTTCCTTTGGTGTTGGTTAGTGTGGTGTAATTCTATTTCAGTTGTTTGGGCAAATACCTATCTAAACAATTCTCGTTCTTTCTTTTTTGGACCTAGCAAGGCGTTAGCTCTCCAGAAAGATAAAGATTTTAAAGCTAGCTGCCTTGCACTGGAAGGTGAGGTAAGGCACTTGAAAAAGAAATAAAATTTTAGCAAGAGGAGGAAAAGATAGTCCCAACACTTATCTTAGAAGGCAATCTTATGATATACACTATGATTTTTTTTTTTTTTTTTTTGGTCTTTTCAAGACGGGTCCCCTGTAGCCCCAGCTAGTCACCTGGAGAGTGGCTCTTAAAGACCAGGCTGGCCTTGAACTTCACAAAGATCCGCCCTGCCTGCTGCCTCCAAGCTGCTAGAATAATATATAAGGGCACGTGCCGGCCACCAACACCTGGACTTTTGATTAAACTTAGTGATTTTAAAATCTAGATAATAAGATGGGGAGTAAGTCCTCTGGAAGAACATAGCTTTCACATTTTAGTTTGATTGTGTTTGAAATGACCCAGTGTCGCATGCAATGCTAGACCAAAGTCATGTGTCTGTCAGTGAAGAGGATATCATTCATCTATAAAACATCTATTCTTTTTTCATTTTCCTATTTATTGCTTTTTTTAGATCTAGCTTTCTAATAATATCTTTGAACACTCCCTGGGGCTCCCAACACAGGTCCTCAGGCTATGTGGCAAGCGCCTTTACTAAAGGCAACCCGCCCCCCTTTGTTACCCCCTTAGGCCCAAGGGATTCAAATTTTTATTATTTTTATATTTATTTATTTAGTTTTTATTTTATTTTATTTTTTTTTAAATTTTTTCTCATTAATTTATTTATTTTCCTATGTGTTAAATGAATGTTACAGTTATAGCTATCGCATGCAGGTCGGTGCGACCCTGTCGTGATGCAATGCCGCGAATGCCCAGCGGATGGTCGCCATAGAGAGGTGTCGATTCCCCTGGAACATGAGTTCTCTGAATGGAGTTTCAGACCGATTCTCTCTCTTCTTCCTCGGTTTCCGCTCCCCAAGCCATGGGTGCTGGGATCGAAAACCTGGTCCCTGTAAGAGCGGTGGGGGGCCTTCTTTAACACACGAGGCACAATCCTCTCCAGCCCCACCCGCGCTCTATCATCCCGCCAAAAAAAAAATTTTTTATTAGAGAACCGCGCAAAAAAAATAAAAAAAACAAATAAAAGACCAAAATAAATCAATTATTTAATTCTAAAACAATTAGTAAAAAAAAAAAACTTGTAAGGGAANTGGATCAATGTCTCATGTCACGTACTGAACAGTGGATTCCATAAATAAGAACTCAGCTTCTCACTGCATCTCCCTCTTGTCATCGACCTCTAATAGGTATAGTATGAAATATGTCACATGTAGGAAAACATAATGACATTCATCTGGACAAAATCCAATGCCCAGGAGGCAGCCCAGTAGCAGGCAGCCCATGATGATGGACTATCTTAGGTTTCAAATATGGCCTTCCTGACCCCAGGTTCCTGACAGGAAGAAGGGTGGAGGTTCTAGGAGAGGAAGTGATTCTGTACTGCCATTGAGGCTGGGTGGAACTTCTGTGACCCAACAAAGGCTAACGCAGATCAGGGGTGAAGCAGGTTGGCCTCACCTAGTGGACCTAGGAACATGAGGCTCTACTGATTTTCTTCCAGCTATGATCCAAACTGATGACTTGGAGTTTACCACCATAACCAGCTCAGATGAGGAATCTGAGGGTAGGTAAAGCATCCCTTGTGAACACAGAGGGAGCAGATGCCAGGATAGTCAGGTCATAGTTTCTGCTTCAGAGACTGGAAATGGGAAGGGATCATTGAGGACAGGGGAGGTGCCTGGAGGTTTGGGTGGTGTTCCTTCTTTGAACACACAGTAGGGTGTTTCAGGAAGACAGGTTTGGACCTACACAGAGGACTCAGTGAGTAAAGCAAGTCCCATTGAAGACTTGATAACTAGACTTCAATCTCTGGAACCCACATAAACAGGAAAAGGCAGAACTGGACACCACAAAGTTGTCTCTGACATCAACAGGTTCCATTGGCATACACACCTGTCCACAAATGAACTGCATATTTGCATTCATAAAACAATAACAAAATTAACTAAACAGTTTAAGCAAAACAGAAACTATTTAGTGGAGTTTCAAAAGGACAGAAACAAAGATGAGACTCCATCACTGAATCAGAGCATAGAGCTTGGGCATAGTGTACACTGTCTTCTATAGACAAGAGCTCAGTTTCTCACTGCACCTGCCTCTTGCCATCCACCTGCACTCAATGCATAGAGTATGAACTATGTCACATGTAGGAAAAATAACATTCATCTGGCCAAAATGTAATGCCCAGAAGGGCAGCCCAGTAGAGCAGCCCAGTAGGAACCTGCCCACACTTGTTATCCATCCATTTCCATATGCTCCCAGCCACATTAAGAAAGCTCCCTGGGCCAGTCATATCAGCAGGTGTCAACATACTGACAGATACTCTGTTTCCTCCTAGTTCTCTCAGATCGCAAGGTCCTGGAGGAATCCCCTGAAGTGAGTGCACCTTTCTGTGTCCTCTACAGAAATGTAGCTCTGTAGGAAAGTGCTCTGTTCTTTGCAAGGCAGTCTCCTTGGTGGGGTGGAGTTCAGTGGGACTCTCTTACCAATGGGGCCCCGGATCTCTGGCCAAATGAACTTATGTCACTGCCACTGAATTGTAGAAACATTTCCCTCAAAAATGATTTCCTTCTGAGATACAGACTGTGTATCTGCAAGTAGAAATGGCCTTGGGAATACACTCTCCAAGGAAAAGCTTTCCTTTCCCACTGGGGTCATTTTCAGGTGTTTTAGACAATGTCACCCCTTACCAAACCCTATTCCCCAACTAGTTTCCTATATGATCCTTGAAAAAATAGGCACTGGTGAAGGACACAGTTTGGCCTGATCCTTACAGCCTTTTCTATGATTACAGGTGAATCCCAGCAAATGGAGCAACTGTATGTATCTCAAATCCCTCCCTTGATGAGGGTTCCTGAGGTGAAGAAGGGTGGAGGTTCTAGGAGAGGAAATGATTCTGTACTGCCCCTGAGGCTGGGTAGAACTTCTGTGACCCAAAAAAGGCTAAGGCAGATCTGGGGTGAAGCAGTTTGGCCTCACCTAGCACACCTAGGGACACCAGGCTCAACTGATTTTCTTCCAGATATGATGCAAACTGATCACTTGGATACTGCCAACAAAATGAGCTCAGATAAAGAAGCTGAGGGTAGGTAAAGCATCCCTTGTGAACACAGGGGGAGCAGATGCCAGGATAGTCAGGTCATAGCTTCTGCTTCAGAGACAGGGAATGGGAAGGGATCATTGAGGACAGGGGAGGTGCCTGGAGGTTTGGGTGGTGTTCCTTCTTTGAACACACAGTAGGGTGCTTCAGGAAGACAGTGTTGGGCCTACAGAGAGGGCTCAGTGAGTAAAGCATGTCCCATTGAAGCCTTGATAACTAGACTTCAATCTCTGGAACCCACATAAACAGGAAAAGACAGAACCTGACACCACAAAGTTGTCCTCTGACATCAACATGTTCCCTTGGCATACACACCTGTCCACAAATGAACTGCATATTTGCATTCATACAACAATAACAAAATTAACTAAACAGTTTAAGCAAAAAAGAAACTATTTAGTGGAGTTTCAAAAGGACAGAAACAAAGATGAGACTCCATCACTGAATCACAGCATAGAGCTTGGGCATAGTGTACACTGTCTTCTATAAACAAGAGCTCAGTTTCTCACTGCACCTGGCTCTTGCCGTCCACCTGCACACAATAGATATAGTATGAATTATGTCACATGTATGAAAACATAACATTCATCCGGCCAAGATGTAATGCCCAGTAGGGGAGCCTAGTAAGGCAGCCCAGTAGGACCCAGCCCATACTTGTTATCCATCCATTGCCATATACTCAGGGCCACATTAAGAAAGCTCCCTGGGCCAGTCATATCAGCAGTTGTCAACGTACTGACAGATTCTCTGTTTCCTCCTAGTTCTCCCAGATGGCAAGGCCCTGGAATTGTCCCCTGATGTGAGTGCGCCTTTCTGTGTCCTCTACAGATATGTATCTCTATAGGAAAGTGCTGTGTTCTTTGCAAGGCAGTCTCCTTGTTGGGGTGGAATTCAGTGGGACTCTCTTACCAATGGAGCCATGGATCTCTGGGAAAATGAACTTATGTCAGTGCAACTGAATTGTAGAAACATTTCCCTCAGAAATGATTTCCTTCTGAGATACAGACTGTGTATCTGCAAGTAGAAATGGCCTTGAGAATACACTCTCCAGGAAAAGCTTTCCTTTCCCACTGGGGTCATTTTTGGGTCTTTTGGACAATGTCACCACTTACCAAACCCTATTCCCCAACTAGTTTCTGAGGTGATTCTTGAAAAACAGGCACTGGTGAAGGACACAGTTTGGCCTGATCCTTACAGCGTTTTCTATAATTACAGGTGATTGCCAGGAAATGGAGCAAATGTATGTATCTCAAATCCCTCCCTTGATGAGGGTTCCTGACAGGAAGAAGGGTGGAGGTTCTAGGAGAGGAAATGATTCTGTACTGCCCTTGAGGCTGGGTGGAACTTCTGTGACCCAACAAAGGCTAAGGCAGATCTGGGGTGAAGCAGTTTGGCCTCACCTAGCATACCTAGGAACACGAGGCTCCACTGATTTTCTTCCAGCCATGATGCAAACTGATGTCTTGGAGCTTACCAGCATCACCAGCTCCGAGGATGAATCTGAGGGTAGGTAAAGCATCCCTTGTGAACACAGAGGGAGCAGATGCCAGGATAGTCAGGTCATAGCTTCTGCTTCAGAGACTGGGAATGGGAAGGGATCATTGAGGACAGGGGAGGTGCCTGGAGGTTTGGGTGGTTTTCCTTCTTTGAACACACAGTAGGGTGCTTCAGGAAGACAGTGTTGGGCCTACAGAGAGGGCTCAGTGAGTAAAGCATGTACCATTGAAGCCTTGATAACTAGACTTCAATGTCTGGAACCAACATAAATGGGAAAAGACAGAACCTGACACCACAAAGTCGTCCTCTGACATCAACATGTTCCCTTGGCATACACACCTGTCCACAAATGAATGGCATATTTGCATTCATACAACAATAACAAAATTAACTAAACAGTTTAAGCAAAAAAGAAACTATTTAGTGGAGTTTCAAAAGGACAGAAACAAAGATGAGACTCCATCACTGAATCAGAGCATAGAGCTTGGGCATAGTGTACACTGTCTTCTATAAACAAGAGCTCAGTTTCTCACTGCACCTGCCTCTTGCCGTCCACCTGCACTCAATAGATATAGTATGAACTATGTCACATGTATGAAAAAATAACATTCATCTGGCCAAGATGTAATGCCCAGTAGGACAGCCCAGTAGGGCAGCCCAGTAGGACCCAGCCCACACTTGTTATCCATCCATTTCCATATGCTCAGGGCCACATTAAGAAAGCTCCCTGGGCCAGTCATATCAGCAGTTGTCAACATACTGACAGATACTCTGTTTCCTCCTAGTTCTCCCAGATGGCAAGGCCCTGGAAGAATCCCCTGATGTGAGTGCACCTTTCTGTGTCCTCTACAGAAATGTAGCTCTATAGGAAAGTGCTCTGTTCTTTGCAAGGCAGTCTCCTTGGTGGGGTGGAGTTCAGTGGGACTCTCTTACCAATGGCGCCCTGGATCTCTGGCAAAATGAACTTATGTCACTGCAACTGAATTGTAGAAACATTTCCCTCAGAAATGATTTCCTTCTGAGATACAGACTGTGTATCTGCAAGTAGAAATGGCCTTGAGAATACACTCTCCAGGAAAAGCTTTCCTTTCCCACTGGGGTCATTTTCGGGTCTTTTGGACAATGTCACCACTTACCAAACCCTATTCCCCAACTAGTTTCCGAGGTGATTCTTGAAAAACAGGCACTGGTGAAGGACACAGTTTGGCCTGATCCTTACAGCGTTTTCTATAATTACAGGTGATTGCCAGGAAATGGAGCAAATGTATGTATCTCAAATCCCTCCCTTGATGAGGGTTCCTGACAGGAAGAAGGGTGGAGGTTCTAGGAGAGGAAATGATTCTGTACTGCCCTTGAGGCTGGGTGGAACTTCTGTGACCCAACAAAGGCTAAGGCAGATCTGGGGTGAAGCAGTTTGGCCTCACCTAGCATACCTAGGAACACGAGGCTCCACTGATTTTCTTCCAGCCATGATGCAAACTGATGTCTTGGAGCTTACCAGCATCACCAGCTCCGAGGATGAATCTTAGGGTAGGTAAAGCATCCCTTGTGAACACAGGGGGAGCAGATGCCAGGATAGTCAGGTCATAGCTTCTGCTTCAGAGACTGGGAATGGGAAGGGATCATTGAGGACAGGGGAGGTGCCTGGAGGTTTGGGTGGTTTTCCTTCTTTGAACAAACAGTAGGGTGCTTCAGTAAGACAGTGTTGGGCCTACAGAGAGGGCTCAGTGAGTAAAGCATGTACCATTGAAGCCTTGATAACTAGACTTCAATGTCTGGAACCAACATAAATGGGAAAAGACAGAACCTGACACCACAAAGTCGTCCTCTGACATCAACATGTTCCCTTGGCATACACACCTGTCCACAAATGAATGGCATATTTGCATTCATACAACAATAACAAAATTAACTAAACAGTTTAAGCAAAAAAGAAACTATTTAGTGGAGTTTCAAAAGGACAGAAACAAAGATGAGACTCCATCACTGAATCAGAGCATAGAGCTTGGGCATAGTGTACACTGTCTTCTATAAACAAGAGCTCAGTTTCTCACTGCACCTGCCTCTTGCTGTGCACCTGCACTCAATAGATATAGTATGAACTATGTCACATGTATGAAAAAATAACATTCATCTGGCCAAGATGTAATGCCCAGTAGGACAGCCCAGTAGGGCAGCCCAGTAGGACCCAGCCCACACTTGTTATCCATCCATTTCCATATGCTCAGGGCCACATTAAGAAAGCTCCCTGGGCCAGTCATATCAGCAGTTGTCAACATACTGACAGATACTCTGTTTCCTCCTAGTTCTCCCAGATGGCAAGGCCCTGGAAGAATCCCCTGATGTGAGTGCACCTTTCTGTGTCCTCTACAGAAATGTAGCTCTATAGGAAAGTGCTCTGTTCTTTGCAAGGCAGTCTCCTTGGTGGGGTGGAGTTCAGTGGGACTCTCTTACCAATGGCGCCCTGGATCTCTGGCAAAATGAACTTATGTCACTGCAACTGAATTGTAGAAACATTTCCCTCAGAAATGATTTCCTTCTGAGATACAGACTGTGTATCTGCAAGTAGAAATGGCCTTGAGAATACACTCTCCAGGAAAAGGTTTCCTTTCCCACTGGGGTCATTTTTCAGTCTTTTGGACAATGTCACCACTTACCAAACCCTGTTCCCCAACTAGTTTCCTAGGTGATTCTTGAAAAACAGGCACTGGTCAAGGACACAGTTTGGCCTGATCCTTACAGTGTTTTCTAAAATTACAGGTGAATCCCAGGAAATGGAGCAACTGTATGTATCTCAAATCCCTCCCTTGATGAGGGTTCCTGACAGGAAGAAGGGTGGAGGTTCTAGGAGAGGAAATGATTCTGTACTGCCCTAGAGGCTGGGTGAAACTTCTGTGACCCAACAAAGGCTAAGGCAGATCTGGGGTGAAGCAGTTTGTCCTCACCTAGCTTACCTAGGAACATGAGACTCCACTGATTTTCTTCCAGCCATGATGCAAGCTGATGTCTTGGAGACTACAAGCATCACCAGCTCCAAGGAAGAATCTGAGGGTAGGTAAAGCATCCCTTGTGAACACAGGGGGAGGAGGTGCCAGTATAGTCAGGTCATAGCTTCTGCTTCAGAGACTGGGAATGGAAAGGGATCATTGAGGACAGGGGAGGTGCCTGGAGGTTTGGGTGGTTTTCCTTCTTTGAACACACAGTAGGGGCCTTCAGGAAGACACTGTTGTGCCTACAGAGAGGGCTCAGTGAGTAAAGGATGTACCATTGAAGCGTTGATAACTAGACTTCAATCTCTGGAACCCACATAAACAGGAAAAGACATAACCTGACACCACAAACTCTTCCTCTGACATCAACATGTTACCATGGCATACACAACTGTCCACAAATGAACAGCATATTTGCATTCATACAAGAATAACAACATTAACTAAACAGTTTAAGCAAAAAAGAAACAATTTAGTGGAGTTTCAAAAGGACAGAAACAAAGATGAGACTCCATCACTGAATCAGAGCCTAGAGCTTGGGCATAGTGTACACTGTCGTCTATAAACAAGAGCTCAGTTTCTCACTGCACCTGCCTCTTACCGTCCACCTGCACTCAATAGATATAGTATGAACTATGTCACATATATGAAAAAATAACATTCATCTGGCCAAGATGTAATGCCCAGTAGGATAGCCCAGTAAGGCAGCACAGTGGGACCCAGCCCACACTTGTTATCCATCCATTTCCATACACTCAGGGCCACATTAAGAAAGCTCCCTGGGCCAATCATATCAGCAGTTGTCAACATACTGACAGATACTCTGTTTCCTCCTAGTTCTCCCAGATGGCAAGGCGCTGGAAGAATACCCTGATGTGAGTACACCTTTCTGTGTCCTCTACAGATATGTATCTCTATAGGAAAGTGCTGTGTTCTTTGCAAGGCAGTCTCCTTGGTGGGGTGGAATTCAGTGGGACTCTCTTACCAATGGAGCCATGGATCTCTGGGAAAATGAACTTATGTCAGTGCAACTGAATTGTAGAAACATTTCCCTCAGAAATGATTTCCTTCTGAGATACAGACTGTGTATCTGCAAGTAGAAAGGGCCTTGAGAATACACTCTCCAGGAAAAGCTTTCCTTTCCCACTGGAGTCATTTTTGGGTGTTTTGGATAATATCACCTCTTACCAAACCCTATCCCCTATTCGTTTCTGAGGTGAATCTTGAAAAACAGGCACTGGTGATGGACACAGTTTGGCTTGATCCTTACAACGTTTTCTATAATTACAGGTGATTGCCAGGAAATGGAGCAAATGTATGTATCTCAAATCCCTCCCTTGATGAGGGTTCCTGACAGGAAGAAGGGTGGAGGTTCTAGGAGAGGCAATGATTCTGTACTGCCCTTGAGGCTGGGTGGAACTTCTGTGACCCAACAAAGGCTAAGGCAGATCTGGGGTGAAGCAGTTTGGCCTCACCTAGCATACCTAGGAACACGAGGCTCCACTGATTTTCTTCCAGCCATGATGCAAACTGATGTCTTGGAGCTTACCAGCATCACCAGCTCCGAGGATGAATCTGAGGGTAGGTAAAGCATCCCTTGTGAACACAGAGGGAGCAGATGCCAGGATAGTCAGGTCATAGCTTCTGCTTCAGAGACTGGGAATGGGAAGGGATCATTGAGGACAGGGGAGGTGCCTGGAGGTTTGGGTGGTTTTCCTTCTTTGAACATCCTTGTGAACACAGGGGGAGCAGATGCCAGGATAGTCAGGTCATAGCTTCTGCTCCAGAGACTGGGAATGGAAGGGATCATTGAGGACAGGAGAGGTGCCTGGAGGTTTGGGTGGTTTTTCCTTCTTTAAAAACACAGTAGGGTGCTTCAGGAAGACATGTTTGGCCTACCAGAGGGCTCGGGAGTAAAGCATGTACCATTGAAGCCTTGATAACTAGACTTCAATCTGCTGAACCACATAAACAGGAAAAGACAGAACCTGACACCACAAAGTCGTCCTCTGACATAAATTTCCCTTGGCATACACACCTGTCCACAAATGAATGCATATTTGCATTCATACAACAATAAAATAATAAAACAGTTAACAAAAAAGAAACTATTAGTAGTTTCAAAGGACAGAAACAAGATGAGACTCCATCACTGAATCAGAGCATAGAGCCTGGCATAGTGTACTACTCTTCTATAACAAGAGCTCAGTTTCTCTTCACTGCACCTGCTCTTCGCCTACCTGCACTCAATAGATATAGTATGAACTCTGTCATGTAGTGAAAAATAACATTCATCTGGCCAAAATATAATGCCCAGTAGGGCAGCCAGTAGGGCAGCCCAGTAGACCCAGCCCACACTTGTTACCATCCATTTCCATATGCTCAGGCCACATTAAGAAAGCTCCCTGGGCCAGTCATATCAGCAATTGTCAACATACTGACAGTACTCTGTTTCCTCTAGTTCTCCCGATGCAAGGCCTGGAAGAATACCATGATGTGAGTGCACCTTTCTGTGTCCTCTACAGAAATGTAGCTCTATAGGAAAGTGCTCTGTTCTTTGCAAGGCAGTCTCCTTGGTGGGGTGGAGTTCAGTGGGACTCTCTTACCAATGGGCCCTGGATCTCTGGCAAAATGACTTATGTCACTGCAACTGAATTGTGAAACATTTCCCTCAGAAATGATTTCCTTCTGAGATACAGACTGTGTATCTGCAAGTAGAATGGCCTTGAGAATACACTCTCCAGGAAAAGCTTTCCTTTCCACTGGGGTCATTTTCGGTGTTTTGGACAATGTCACCACTTACCAAACCACTATTCCTTGAAAAAACAGGCACTGGTGAAGGCACAGTTTGGCCTGATCCTTACAGGTTTTCTATAATTACAGGTGAATCCAGCAAATGGAGCAACTGTATGTATCTCAAATCCCTCCCTTGATGAGGGTTCCTGAAGAGAAGAAGGGTGGAGGTTCTAGGAGAGGAAATGATTCTGTACTGCCCTTGAGGCTGGGTGGAACTTCTGTGACCCAACAAAGGCTAAGGCAGATCTGGGGTGAAGCATTTGGCCTCACCTAGCATACCTAGGAACACAGGCTCCATTTTCTTCCAGCATGATGCAAACTGATGTCTTGGAGCTTCCAGCAAATCACCAGCTCAGTAAGAATCTGAGGGTAGGTAAAGCATCCCTTGTGAACACAGGGGGAGCAGAATGCCAGGATAGTCAGGTCATAGCTTCTGCTCAGAGACTGGGAATGGGAAGGGATCATTGAGGACAGGGAGGTGCCTGGAGGTTTGGGTGGTTTTCTCTTCTTTGAACACACAGTAGGGTGCTTCAGGAAGACAGTGTTGGCCTACAGAGAGGGCTCAGTGAGTAAAGCATGTACCATGAAAGCCTTGATAACTAACTTCAATCTTGAACCACATAACAGGGAAAAACAGAACCTGAACCACAAAATTCGTCCTCTGACATCAACATGTTCCCTTGGCATACCACCTGTCCACAAATGAATGCATATTTGCATTCATACAACAATAACAAAATTAACTAAAAGTTTAAGCAAAAAAGAAATATAGTGGAGTTTCAAAAGGACAGAAACAAAATGAGACTCCATCATGAATCAGAGCATAGAGCTTGGGCATATGTGTACATGTTTCTATAAACAAGAGCTCAGTTTCTCACTGCACCTGCTCTTGTCTGTCCACCTGCACTCAATAGATATAGTATGAACTATGTCACATGTAGTGAAAAATAACATTCATCTGGCCAAAGATGTAATGCCCAGTAGGCAGCCCAGTAGGACCCAGCCCACCACTTGTTATCCATCCATTTCCATATGCTCAGTCACATTAAGAAAGTTCCCTGGGCCAGTCATATCAGCAGTTGTCAACATACTGACAGATACTCTGTTTCCTCCTAGTTCTCCCAGATGGCAAGGCCCTGGAAGAACCCTGATGTGAGTGCACCTTTCTGTGTCCTCTACAGAAATGTAGCTCTATAGGAAAGTGCTCTGTTCTTTGCAAGGCAGTCTCCTTGGTGGGGTGGAGTTCACTGGGACTCTCTTACCAATGGCGGTCCTACATCTCTGGAAAATGAACTTATGTCACTGCAACTGAATTGTAGAAACATTTCCCTCAGAAATGATTTCCTTCTGAGATACAGACTGTGTATCTGCAAGTAGAAATGGCCTTGAGAATACACTCTCAGGAAAAGCTTTCCTTCCACTGGGGTCATTTTCGTGTGTTTTGGACAATGTCACCACTTCCCCAACTTCCTATTCCTTGAAAAACAGGCACTGGTGAAGGACACAGTTTGGCCTGATCCTTACAGCCTTTTCTATAATTACAGGTGAATCCAGCAAATGAGGAAATGTATGTATCTCAAATCCTCCCTTGATGAGGGTTCCTGAGAGGAAGAAGGGTGGAGGTTCTAGGAGAGGAAATGATTCTGTACTGCCCTTGAGGCTGGGTGGAACTTCTGTGACCCAACAAAGGCTAAGGCAGATCTGGGGTGAAGCTTTGGCCTCACCTAGCATACCTAGGAACACGAGGCTCCACTGATTTTCTTCCAGCATGATGCAAACTGATATCTTGGAGACTCCAGCAATCACCAGCTCACGAAAAGAATCTGAGGGTAGGTAAAGCATCCCTTGTGAACACAGGGGGAGCAGATGCCAGGATAGTCAGGTCATAGCTTCTGCTTCAGAGACTGGGAATGGGAAGGGATCATTGAGGACAGGAGGTGCCTGGAGGTTTGGGTGGTTTTCCTTCTTTGAACCACAGTAGGGTGCTTCAGGAAGACATGTGGGCCTACAGAGAGGGCTCAGTGAGTAAAGCATGTCCATTGAAGCCTTGATAACTAGACTTCAATCTCAACCCACATAACAGGAAATAACAGAACCTGAACCACAATGTCTCTGACATCAACATGTTCTTGGCATACACACCTGTCCACAAATGAACTGCATATTTGCATTCATACAACAATAAAAAATTAACTAAACAGTTTAAGCAAAAAAGAAACTATTTAGTGGAGTTTCAAAAGGACAGAAACAAGATGAGACTCCATCATGAATCAGAGCATAGAGCTTGGGCATAGTGTACACTGTCTTCTATAAACAAGAGCTCAGTTTCTCACTGCACCTGCCTCTTGCCACCTGCACTCAATAGATATAGTATGAACTATGTCACATGTAGAAAAAATAACATTCATCTGGCCAAAGATGTAATGCCCAGTAGGCAGCCCAGTAGGGCAGCCCAGTAGGACCCAGCCCACACTTGTTATCCATCCATTTCCAATATGCTCAGGGCCACATTAAGAAAGCTCCCTGGGCCAGTCATATCAGCAATTGTCAACATACTGACAGATACTCTGTTTCCTCCTAGTTCTCCCAGATGGCCTTGACGTGGAAGAATCCCTCAATGTGAGTACACCCTTCTGTGTCCTCTACAGAAATGTAGCTCTATAGGAACGTGCTCTGTTCTTTGCAAGGCAGTCTCCTTGGAGGGGTGGAGTTCAGTGGGACTCTCTTACCAATGGAGCCCTGGATCTCTGGCAAAATGAACTTATGTCACTGCAACTGAATTGTAGAAACATTTCCCTCAGAAATGATTTCCTTCTGAGATACAGACTGTGATACTGAAGTAGAAATGGCCTTGAGAATACACTCTCCAGGAAAGCTTTCCTTTCCCACTGGGTCATTTTCGGTTGTTTTGGACAATGTCACCACTTACCAAACCCTATTCCCCAACTAGTTTCCTAGGTGATCTTGAAAAAACAGGCATGGTGAAGGACACAGTTTGGCTGATCCTTACAGCCTTTTCTATAATTACAGGTGAATCCAGCAAAGGAGCAATGTATGTATCTCAAATCCCTCCCTTGATGAGGGTTCCTGACAGGAAGAAGGGTGGAGTTCTAGGAGAGAAATGATTCTGTACTGCCCTTGAGGCTGGGTGGAACTTCTGTGACCCAACAAAGGCTAAGGCAGATCTGGGGTGAAGCAGTTTGGCCTCACCTAGGTACCTAGGAACGAGGCTCCACTGATTTTCTTCCAGCATGATGCAAAAGTGACTTGGAGTTACCAGCATCACCAGCTCAGAGAAGAATCTGAGGGTAGGTAAAGCATCCCTTGTGAACACAGGGGAGCAGAAGCCAGGATAGTCAGGTCATAGCTTCTGCTTCAGAGACTGGAATGGGAAGGGATCATTGAGGACGGGGAGGTGCTGGAGGTTTGGTGGTTTTCCTTCTTTGAACACACAGTAGGTGCTTCAGGAAGACAGTGTTGGGCCTACAGAGAGGGCTCAGTGAGTAAAGCATGTACCATTGAAGCCTTGATAACTAGACTTCAATCTCTGGAACCACATAAATGGGAAAAGACAGAACCTGACACCACAAAGTCGTCTCTGACATCAACATGTTCCTTGGCATACACACTGTCCACAAATGAATGCATATTGCATTCATACAACAATAACAAAATTAACTAAACAGTTTAAGCAAAAAAAAAACTAGAAAAAGGACAGAAACAAAGATGAGACTCCATCACTGAATCAGAGCATAGAGCTTGGGCATAGTGTACACTGTCTCTATAAACAAGAAGCTCAGTTTCTCACTGCACCTGCTCTTGCCTGTCCACCTGACTCAATAGATATAGTATGAACTATGTCACAGTAAGAAAAAATAACATTCATCTGGCCCATAGTGTAGATGCCCAGTAGACAGCCCAGTAGGCAGCCCAGTAGGACCCAGCCCACACTTGTTATCCATCCATTTCCTATGCTCAGGGCCACATTAAGAGAAAGCTCCCTGGGCCAGCATATCAGCAAGTTGTCAACATACTGACAGATACTCTGTTTCTCCTACTTCTCCCAGATGGCAAGGACCTGGAAGAATCACCTGATGTGAGTGACCTTTTGTGTCCTCTACAGAAATGTAGTCTATAGGAAAGTGCTCTGTTCTTTGCAAGGCAGTCTCCTTGGTGGGGTGGAGTTCATGGGACTCTCTTACCAATGGAGCCCTGGATCTCTGCAAAATGAACTTATGTCACTGCAACTGAATTGTAGAAACATTTCCCTCAGAAATGATTTCCTTCTGAGATACAGACTGTGTATCTGCAAGTAGAAATGGCCTTGAGAATACACTCTCCAGAAAAGCTTTCCTTTCCCACTGGGCATTTTTGGTGTTTTGGACAATGTCACCACTTACCAAACCCTATTCCCCAACTAGTTTCCTAGGTGATCCTTGAAAAACAGGCACTGGTGAAGGACACAGTTTGGCCTGATCCTTACAGCTTTTCTATAATTACAGGTGAATCCAACAAATGGAGCAACTGTATGTATCTCAAACCCTCCCTTGATGAGGGTTCTGACAGGAAGAAGGGTGGAGGTTCTAGGAGAGGAAATGATTCTGCTGCCCTTGAGGCTGGGTGGACTTCTGTGACCCAACAAAGGCTAAGGCAGATCTGGGGTGAAGCAGTTTTGCCTCACCTAGCATACCTAGGAAAACGAGGCTCCACTGATTTTCTTCCAGCATGAGCAAACTGATCTTGGAGCTTACCAGCATACCAGCTCGAGGATGAAGAACTGAGGGTAGGTAAAGCATCCCTTGTGAACACAGGGAGCAGATGCCAGGATAGTCAGGTCATAGCTTCTGCTCAGAGACTGGGAATGGGAAGGGATCATTGAGGACAGGGAGGTGCCTGAGGTTTGGGTGTTTTTCCTTCTTTGAACACACAGTAGGGTGCTTCAGGAAGACAGTGTTACAGAGAGGGCTCAAGTGAGTAAGCATGCCCATTGAACCTTGATAACTAGACTTCAATTCTGGAACCACATAAAGGGAAAAGACAGAACTGACACCACAAAGTGTCCTCTGAATAAACATGTTCTCCGGCATACCACCTGTCCAAATGAACTGCATATTGCATTATACAACAATAACAAAATTAACTAAACATTTTAAGCAAAAAAGAAAAAATATTAGTGGAGTTTCAAAAGGCAGAAACAAAGATGAGACTCATCACTGAATCAAGTCATAGAGCTTGGGCATAGTGTACACTGTCTTCTATAAACAAGAGCTCAGTTTCTCACTGCACTGCCTCTTGCCTCCACCTGCACTCAATAGATATAGTATGAACTATGTCACATGTATGAAAAAATAACATTCATCTGGCCAAATTAATGCCCAGTAGGCAGCCCAGTAGAGCAGCCCAGTAGGACCCAGCCCACATTGTTATCCATCCATTCCATATGCTCGGGCCACATTAAGAAAGCTCCCTGGGCAGTCATATCAGCAGTTGTCAAAATACTGACAGATACTCTGTTTCTCCTAGTTCTCCCAGATGGCAAGGCCCTGGAAGAATCCCTGATGTGAGTGCACCTTTCTGTGTCCTCTACAGAAATGTAGCTCTATAGGAAAGTGCTCTGTTCTTTGCAAGGCAGTCTCCTTGGTGGGTGGGTTCAGTGGGACTCTCTTACCAATGGAGCCCTGGATTCTGGGAAAATGAACTTATGTCACTGCAACTGAATTGTAGAAACATTTCCCTCAGAAATGATTTCCTTCTGAGATACAGACTGTGTATCTGCAAGTAGAAATGGCCTTGAGAATACACTCTCCAGGAAAAGCTTTCCTTTCCCACTGGGTCATTTTCGGTGTTTTGGACAATGTCACCCTTCCAAACCCTATTCCCAACTAGTTCCTAGGTGATTCTTGAAAAAACAGGCATGGTGAAGGACACAGTTTGGCTGATCCTTACAGCTTTTCTTAATTACAGGTGAATCCCAGAAATGGGCAACTGTATGTATCTCAATTCCCTCCCTTGATGAGGGTTCCAGACAGGAAGAAGGGTGGAGGTTCTAGGAGAGGAAATGATTCTGTACTGCCCTTGAGGCTGGGTGGAACTTCTGTGACCCAACAAAGGCTAAGGCAGATCTGGGGTGAAGCAGTTTGGCCTCACCTAGCATACCTAGGAACATGAGGCTCCACTGATTTTCTTCCAGCTATGATGCAAACTGAATTCTTGGAGAGTTACCAGCATAACCAGCTCAGATGAAGAATCTGAGGGTAGGTAAAGCATCCCTTGTGAACACAGGGGAGCAGATGCCAGGATAGTCAGGTCATAGCTTCTGCTTCAGAGACTTAAATGTGAAGGGATCATTGAGGACAGGGGAGGTGCCTGGAGATTTGAGTGGGTGGTTTTCCTTCTTTGAACACACAGTAGGGTGCTTCAGGAAGACAGTGTTGGGCTCAAGTGAGTAAAGCATGTACCATTGAACCTTGATAACTAGACTTCAATATCTGGAACCACATAAAAGGGAAAAGACAAAGCCTGACACCACAAAGTGTCCTCTGACATCAACATGTTCCCTTGGCATACACACCTGTCAAAAAAATGCATATTTGCATTCATACAACAATAACAAAATTACATACAGTTTTAGCAAAAAAGAAACTATTTAGTGGAGTTTCAAAAGGACAGAAACAAGATGAGACTCCATCACTGAATCAGAGCATAGAGCTTGGGCATATGTACACTGTCTTCTATAAAAAAGAGCTCAGTTTCTACTGCACCTGCTCTTGCTCCACCTGCACTCAATAGATATAGTATGAACTATGTCACATGTATGAAAAATAACATTCATCTGGCCAAATGTAATGCCCAGTAGGCAGCCCAGTAGGGCAGCCCAGTAGGACCCAGCCACACTTGTTACCATCCATTTCCATATGCTCAGGGCCACATTAAGAAAGCTCCCTGGGCCAGTCATATCAGCAGTTGTCAACATACTGACAGATACTCTGTTTCCTCCTAGTTTCTCCAGATGCAAGGCCTGGAAGAATACCTGATGTGAGTGACCTTTCTTTGTCCTCTACAGAAATGTAGCTCTATAGAAAGTCTCTGTTTTTGCAAGGCAGTCTCCTTGGTGGGTGGATTCAGTGGGACTCTCTTACCAATGGCGGCCCTGGATCTCTGGCAAAATGAACTTATGTACTGCAACTGAATTGTAGAAACATTTCCCTCAGAAATGATTTCCTTCTGAGATACAGACTGTGATCTGCAAGTAGAAATGGCCTTGAGAATACACTCTCCAGGAAAAGCTTTCCTTTCCCACTGGGGCATTTTCGGGTGTTTTGGACAATGTCACCACTTACCAAACCCATTCCCCAACTAGTTTCCTAGGTGATCTTGAAAAAAAGGCACTGGTGAAGGACACAGTTTGGCCTGATCCTTACAGCTTTTCTATAATTACAGGTGAATCCAGAATGGGCAACATGTATGTATCTCAATCCCTCCCTTGATGAGGGTTCCTGACAGGAAGAGGTGGAGGTTCTAGGAGAGGAAATGATTCTGTACTGCCCTTGAGGCTGGGTGGAACTTCTGTGACCCAACAAAGGCTAAGGCAGATCTGGGGTAAGCAGTTTGGCCTTACCTAGCATACCTAGGAACAGAGGCTCACTGATTTTCTTCCAGCATGATGCAAACTGATGACTTGGAGCTTACCAGCATAACAAGCTCAGATAAAGAATCTGAGTAGGTAAAGCATCCCTGTGTAACACAGGGGGAGCAGATGCCAGGATAGTCAGGTCATAGCTTCTGCTTCAGAGACTGGGAATGGGAAGGGATCATTGAGGACAGGGGAGGTGCCTGGAGGTTTGGGTGGTTTTCTTCTTTGAACACACAGTAGGGTGCTTCAGGAAGACAGTGTTGGGCTCATTGAGTAAAGCATGTCCATTAACCTTGATAACTAGACTTCATATCTGGAACCACATAAACAGAAAAAAGACGAACCTGAACCACAAGTTGTCCTCTGACATCAACATGTTCCCTTGGCATACACACCTGTCACAAATGAATGCATATTTTGCATTCATAAACAATAACAAAATTAATAAACAGTTTAAGCAAAAAAAACTATTTAGTGGAGTTTCAAAAGGACAGAAACAAAGAAGAGAATCCATCATGAATCAGAGCATAGAGCTTGGGCATAGTGTACACCTGTCTTCTATAAACAAGAGCTCAGTTCTTACTGCACCTGCTCTTTGCCTCCACCTGCACTCAATAGATATAGTATGAACTATGTCACATGTAGAAAAAATAACATTCATCTGGCCAAATGTAATGCCCAGTAGGACAGCCCAGTAGGGCAGCCCAGTAGGACCCAGCCCACACTTGTTATCCATCCATTTCCATATGCTCAGGCCAATTAAGAAGCTCCCTGGGCCAGTCATATCAGCAGTTGTCAAAATACTGACAGATATCTGTTTCCTCCTAGTTTCCCAGATGTCAAGGCCTGGAAGAATCCCTGATGTGAGTGCATCCTTTCTGTGTCCTCTACAGAAATGTAGCTCTATAGGAAAGTGCTCTGTTCTTGCAAGGCAGTCTCCTTGGTGGGGTAGTTCAGTGGGACTCTCTTACAATGGGCCCTGGATCTCTGGCAAAATGAACTTATGTCACTGCAACTGAATTGTAGAAACATTTCCCTCAGAAATGATTTCCTTCTGAGATACAGACTGTGTATCTGCAAGTAGAAATGCCTTGAGAATACACCTCCAGGAAAAGCTTTCCTTTCCCACTGGGGTCATTTTTGGGTGTTTTGGACAATGTCACCACTTACCAAACCCTATCCCCAACTAGTTTCCTAGGTGATCTTTGAAAAAACAGGCACTGGTGAAGGACACAGTTTGGTGATCCTTACAGCCTTTTCTATAATTACAGGTGAATCCCAGAAATGGAGCAACTGTATGTATCTCAAATCCCTCCCTTGATGAGGGTTCCTGACTGGAAGAAGGGTGGAGGTTCTAGGAGAGGAAATGATTCTGTACTGCCCTTGAGGCTGGGTGGAACTTCTGTGACCCAACAAAGGCTAAGGCAGATCTGGGGTGAAGCAGTTTGGCCTCACCTAGCTACCTAGGAACATGAGGCTCCACTGATTTTCTTCCAGCCATGATGCAACTGAAGTCTTGGAGGCTTACCAGCAACCAGCTCAGAGAGAATCTGAGGGTAGGTAAAGCATCCCTTGTGAACACAGGGGAGCAGATGCCAGGATAGTCAGGTCTAGCTTCTGCTTCAGAGACTGGGAATGGGAAGGGATCATTGAGGACAGGGGAGGTGCCTGGAGGTTTGGGTGGTTTCCTTTTTTTGAACACACAGTAGGGTGCTTCAGGAAGACAGTGTTGGGCCTACAGAGAGGGCTCAGTGAGTAAAGCATGTCCATTGAAGCCTTGATAACTAGCTTCAATGTCTGGAACCAACATAAATGGGAAAAGACAGAACCTGACCCAAATACTTGTCCTGAATTAACATGTCCCTTGGCATCACACCTGTCCACAAATGAAGCATATTTGATTCTTACAACAAAATCAAAATTAAAAAAGTTTAAAAAAACTATTATGGAGTATTTCAAAAGGACAGAACAAGATGAGCTCCATCACTGAATCATGACAAGAGCTTGGGCATAGTGTACACTGTCTTTATAAACAAGAGCTCAGTTTCTCACTGCACCTGCCTCTTGCTGTCACCTGCACTCAATAGATATAGTATGAATATGTCACATGTAGAAAAAATAACATTCATCTGGCCAAAGATGTAATGCCCAGTAGGACAGCCCAGTAGGCAGCCCAGTAGGACCCAGCCCACACTTGTTATCCATCCATTTCCATAGCTCAGGGCCACATTAAGAAAGCTCCCTGGGCCAGTCATATCAGCAGTTGTCAACATACTGACAGATACTCTGTTTTCCTCCTATTCTCCCAGAGGCAAGGCCTGGAAGAATACCTGATGTGAGTGCATCCTTTCTGTGTCCTCTACAAAATGTAGCTCTATAGGAAAGTGCCTGTTCTTTGCAAGGCAGTCTCCTTGGTGGGGTGAGTTCAGTGGGACTCTCTTACCAATGGCCCTGGATCTCTGGCAAAATGAACTTATGTCATGCAACTGAATTGTAGAAACATTCCCTCAGAAATGATTTCCTTCTGAGATACAGACTGTGTATCTGCAAGTAGAAATGGCCTTGAGAATACAACCTCCAGGAAAAGCTTTCCTTTCCACTGGGGCATTTTCGGGTGTTTTGGACAATGTACCACTTACCAAACCCTATTTCCCAACTAGTTTCCTAGGTGATCTTGAAAAAAAGGCACTGGTGAAGGACACAGTTTGGCCTGATCCTTACAGCTTTTCTTAATTACAGGTGAATCCCGCCAAATGGCAACAGTATGTATCTCAAATCCCTCCCTTGATGAGGGTCCTGACTGGAAGAAGGGTGAGGTTCTAGGAGAGGAAATGATTCTGTACTGCCCTTGAGGCGGGTGGAACTTCTGTGACCCAACAAAGGCTAAGGCAGATCTGGGGTGAAGCAGTTTGGCCTCCTAGTGTACCTAGGAACAGAGGCTCACTGATTTTCTTCCAGCATGAGCAAAATGTGACTTGGAGCTTACCAGCATCAAGCCTCTGAGAAGAATCTGAGGGTAGGTAAAGCATCCCTTGTGAACACAGGGGGAGCAGATCCAGGATAGTCAGGTCATAGCTTCTGCTCAGAGACTGGGAATGGGAAGGGATCATTGAGGACAGGGGAGGTGCCTGGAGGTTTGGTGGTTTTCCTTCTTGACACACAGTTAGGGTGCTTCAGTAAGACAGTGTTGGCCTACAGAGAGGGCTCAGTAGTAAAGCAAGTACCATTGAAGCCTTGATAACTGCCCCAATAAACAGGAAAAGACAGACTGACCACCACAAGTCGTCCTCTGACATCAACATTTTCCCTTGGCATACACACCTGTCACAAATGAACTGCATATTTGCATTCATACAACACTAACAAAATTAACTAAACAGTTTAAGCAAAAAAGAAACTATTTAGTGGAGTTTCAAAAGGACAGAAACAAAGATGAGACTCCATCACTGAATCAGAGATAGAGCTTGGGCATAGTTACACTGTCTTCTATAAACAAGAGCTCAGTTTCTACTGCACCTGCTCTTGCTCCACTGCATCAATAGATATATATGAATATGTCACATGTAGGAAAAAATAACATTCATCTGGCCAAAATTAATGCCCAGATACAAGCCCAGTAGGGCAGCCCAGTAGGACCCAGCCCACACTTGTTATCCATCCATTTCCATATGCTCAGGCCACATTAAGAAGCTCCCTGGGCCAGTCATACAGCAGTTGTCAACATACTGACAGATACTTGTTTCCTCCTAGTTCTCCCAGATGGCAAGGCCTGGAAGAATCCCCTGATGTGAGTGCACCTTTCTGTGTCCTCTACAGAATGTAGCTCTATAGGAAAGTGCTCTGTTCTTTGCAAGGCAGTCTCCTTGTGGGGTGGAGTTCAGTGGGACTCTCTTACCAATGGGCCCTGATCTCTGGAAAATGAACTTATGTCACTGCAACTGAATTGTAGAAACATTTCCCTCAGAAATGATTTCCTTCTGAGATACAGACTGTGATCTGCAAGAGAAATGGCCTTGAGAATACATCTCCAGGAAAAGCTTTCCTTTCCCACTGGGGTCATTTTTGGTGTTTTGGACAATGTCACCACTTACCAAACCCTATTTCCCAATAGTTTCCTAGGTGATCCTTGAAAAAACAGGCACTGGTGAAGGACAAGTTTGGCCTGATCCTTACAGCCTTTTCTATAATTACAGGTGATCCCAGCAAATGGGAACTGTATGTATCTCAAATCCCTCCCTTGATGAGGTTCCTGACAGGAAGAAGGGTGGAGGTTCTAGGAGAGGAAATTGATTCTGTACTGCCCTTGAGGCTGGGTGGAACTTCTGTGACCCAACAAAGGCTAAGGCAGACTGGGTGAAGCAGTTTGGCCTCACCTAGCATACCTAGGAACATGAGGCTCCACTGATTTTCTTCCAGCTATGATGCAACTGAAGTCTTGGAGATTACCAGCACACCAGCTCAGAGAAGAACTGAGGGTAGGTAAAGCATCCCTTGTGAACACAGGGGAGCAGATGCCAGGATAGTCAGGTCATAGCTTCTGCTTCAGAGACTGGGAATGGGAAGGGATATTGAGGACAGGGGAGGTGCCTGGAATTTGGGTGGTTTTCCTTCTTTGAACACAAAGTAGGTGCTTCAGGAAGACAGTTGGGCCTACAGAGAGGATCAGTGAGTAAGCATGTCCATTGAAGCCTTGATAACTAGACTTAATCTCTGGAACCAACATAAATGGGAAAAGACAGAACCTGACACCACAAGTGTCCTCTGAAAACATTTCCCTTGGCATAACACCTGTCCACAAATGAATGCATATTTGATTTCATACAACAATAACAAAATTAACTAAAAGTTTAAAAAAAAACTATTTATGGAGTTTCAAAGGACAGAAACCAAGATGAGCTCCATCATGAATCAAGCATAGAGCTTGGGCATAGGTACACTGTCTTCTATAAACAAAAGCTCAGTTTCTCACTGCACCTGGCTCTTGCTGGCCACTTGCACTCAATAGAATAGTATGAACTATGTCACATGTAGGAAAAAATAACATTCATTCTGGCCAAAATGTAATGCCCAGTAGGGAGCCAGTAGAGCAGCCCGTAGACCCGCCCACACTTGTTATCCATCCATTGTCCATATGCTCAGGGCCACATTAAGAAAGCTCCCTGGGCAAGTCATATAGCAGTTGTCAACATACTGACAGATACTCTGTTTCTCCTAGTTCTCCCAGATGGCAAGGCCTGGAAGAATCCCGATGTGAGTGCACCTTTCTGTGTCCTCTACAAAAATGTAGCTCTATAGGAAAGTGCTCTGTTCTTTGCAAGGCAGTCTCCTTGTGGGGTGGAATTCAGTAGGACTCTCTTACCAATGGGGCCATGGATCTCTGGAAAAATGAATATGTTACTGCAACTGAATTGTAGAAACATTTCCTCAGAAATATTTCCTTCTAGATACAGATGTGAATCTGCAAGTAGAAATGGCCTTGGGAATACACTCTCCAGGAAAAAGCTTTCCTTTCCCACTGGGGCATTTTCAGGTCTTTTGGACAATGTCACCACCTTACCAAACCCTATTCCCCACAATAGTTTCCATAGGTGATCCTTGAAAAAACAGGCCTGGTGAAGGACACAGTTTGGCCTGATCCTTACAGCCTTTTCTATGATTACAGGTGAATCCCAGCAAAGGAGCAACGTATGTATCTCAAATCCCTCCTTGATGAGGGTTCCTGACAAGAAGAAGGGTGGAGGTTCTAAGAGAGGAAATGATTCTGACTGCCCTTGAGGCTGGGTGGAACTTCTGTGACCCAACAAGGCTAAGGCAGATCTGGGGTGAAGCAGTTGGCCTCACTGTAGCATACCTAGGAACACGAGCTCCACTGATTTTCTTCCAGCATGATGCAAACTGATGACTTGGAGATTACCAGCATAACAGCTCAGATAAGATGCTGGGTAGTAAAGCATCCCTTGTGAACAAAGGGGAGCAGATGCCAGGGATGTCAGGTCATAGCTTCTGCTTTAGAGACTTGGAATGGGAGAGATCATTGAGGACGGGGAGGAGCCTGGAGGTTTGGTGGTTTTCCTTCTTTGAACACACAGAAGGTGCTTCAGGAAGACAGTGTTTGGGCTACAGAGAGGGTCTATGGAGTTAAGATGTACCATTGTAAGCCTTGATAACTAGACTTCAATCTCTGGAAACCAAATCATAATAAGGGAAAAGACAGACCTGACACCACAAAAATCTTCCTCTGACATCCAACATGTTCCTTGGCATAACCACCTTCCACAAATAAATGCATATTGCTTCATACAACAAAACAAAATAATAAAAGTTTTTAAGCAAAAAAAGAAACTATTTAGTGGAGTTTAAAGGACAGAAACCAAGAAGAGACTCCATCACTGAATCAGAGCATAGAGCTTAGGCATAGTGTACACTTGTCTTCTATAAACAAGAGCTTAGTCATTCTACTGCACCTGCTTCTCTGCCTGTCACACCTGCCACTCAATAGATATATAGTATGAACTATGTCATATTGAGGAAAAAATGTACATTCATCTGAGCTAAGATGCAATGCCCAGTAGGGCAAGCCCAGTATGAGCAGCCTCAGTAGGACCCAACCCACACTTTTTATCCATCCATATTCCATATGATCAGGGCCACATTAAGAAAGATCCCTGGGCCAGTCCTATCAACAGCAGTGTCAAATATATGACAGATACTCTGTTTTCATCCTAGTATCTCAGATGTCAAGGCCTGGAAGAATCCCCTGCTGTGAGTGCACCTTCTGTTCCTATACAGTGAAATGTAGCTCTTAGGAAAATGCTCTGTTCTTTGCAAGGCAGTCTCCATTGGTGGGCGTGGAGTTCAGTGCAGACTCTCTTACAATGCCCTGGATCTCTGGACAAAATGAATTTGTCACTTGCAACTGAATTGTAGAAACATTTCCCTCAGGAATGATTTCCTTCTGAGATAAAGACTGTAAATCTGCAAGCAGAAAATCGGGCTCTTGGGAATACCACTCCAAGGACAAAGCTTTTCCTTTCCCACTGGGGTCATTTTTGGGGATGTTTTTGGAACTGTCACCCACCAAAAACCCTAGTCCCCAACTAGCTTACTAGGTGATCTTTGAAAAAACAGGCACTGCTGAAGGACACAGTTTGGCCTGATCCTTATAGCCTTTTCTGTAATTACAGGTGATTCCCTGCAAATGGAGCGAGCAAAAAGCCAGCTCAACCTGCTATGTTATCCAACATCCCTTCCCTTTGATGAGGGTTCCTGACAGGAAGGGTGGAGGTTCTAGGAGAGGAAATGATTCTGTACTGCCCTTGAGGCTGGATAGAACTTCTGTGACCCAACAAACACTAAGGCAGATCTGGGGTGAAGCAGTTTGGCCTCACCTAGCATACCTAGGAACATGAGGCTCCACTGATTTTCTTCCAGCTGTGATGCAGACTGAAGGCTTGGAGATTTCCAGTTTAACCAGCTCAGATGTAGAACCTGAGCGTATGGTAAAGCATGCCTTGTGAACACAGGGGATACAGCAGATGCCAGGATAGTCAGGTCATCGCTTCTGCTTCAGAGACTGGAAATTGGAAGTGATCATTGAGGACAGGGAAGTTGCCTGGAGGATTGGGGTTGGGGGTGCCTTCTGTGAACACACAGTTAGGGGCGGCTTAGGACGCACAGTGTTGGGGCCCTTACAGTACAGGTCTGCCAGTGAGTAACGACTGGTCCCCCCCCGGAAAGCTCTGTGATTAACTCTAGATCTGTCAATATCGGGAACCAGAATTAAATGGGACCAAAATATGACAAGACCTGACACCGCACATACGTTTGTACGCTGTAGAGCGAACCATGGCTGACTTGGGCAGAGGACTACCTGGCACGAATGCACTCGCATAGTGGTGTTAGGGAGACCAAAATAAAAAATTGAATAAAGATTTTAAAAACAACTATTTACTGGAGTTCTAAAGGACAGAAACCTAAGAGGGTCTCAATCACTGAATCAGGACACAGAGAGTATGAGGCAGCTAGCTGTTACACTGTACTTCACTGTATAAACAAGAGCTCAGCTTTCTCCACTGCACCTTGGCTCTTGATGGCTGCCCTGAAGTAAATAGATACGTATGAACTAGTTCAAATGTAGGAAAAAAAAAATTCATCTGGCCAAAATGTAATGAGCAGCAGAGCAGCCCAGTAGAGCAGCCCAGTAGGACCCAGAAAACAATGCTCATTACTACACATTTCAAATATGAAAAGCTTCAGTAGATTGTTATATTTCTGAACAAGGGATTGACACATAGCACAAATGGAATGTTTGGATAGAAAAAATTCAGGATCCATATAAAACTTTGCTTTCATGAAGTGGAATTTGTGTAGAACACTTAATACATTGTTGACATCAGCACATCAAAACTGGCCTTGTGTGATCAGGAAGATAGTACTGGGTCTGCAGAGAGGGCTTGATGGGTAAAACACTTCCCACTGAAGTCTGATGACTTGATTTCAATCTCTGAAACCCAGATAAATGTGAAAAGACAAAAATCTGGCACTACAATGTTGTCTCTGACATCAACATGTTCCTTTAGGGACACATGTGTCCACAAATGAACCTCATATTTACACTCATACAATAATAACAAAATTGACAAAACAGCTTAAGCAAAAGGAAACTGGCTATTTAATGGAGGATCAAGTGGAGAGAAGCAATGATGAGGCTCTGCCACTGAATCACAGTTTACAGCTTGGGCATAGTATGGATCAATGTCTCATGTCACGTACTGAACAGTGGATTCCATAAATAAGAACTCAGCTTGTCACTTTATCTCCCTCTTGTCATCTATGTCTAATAGGTATAGTATGAACTATGACACATGTAGGAAAACATAATGACATTCATCTGGACAAAATCCAATGCCCAGGAGGCAGCCCTGTAGCAGGCAGCCCTTGATGATGGACTATCTTAGGCTTGAAACACGGCCGTACTGACCCCAGTTTCCTGACAGGAAGAAGGGTGGAGGTTCTAGGAGAGGAAGTGATTCTGTACTGCCATTGAGGCGGGGTGGAACTTCTGTGACCCAACAAAGGCTAAGGCAGATCTGGGGTGAAGCAGTTTGACCTCACCTAGCGGACCTAGGAACATGAGGCTCCCCTGATTTTCTTCCCGCTATGATGCAAACTGATGACTCGGAGTTTACCACCATAACCAGCTCAGATGAGGAATCTGAGGGTAGGTAAAGCAACCCTTGTGAACACAGGGGGAGTAGATGCCAGGATACTCAGGTCATAGTTTGTGCTTCAGAGACTGGAAATGGGAAGTGACCATTGAGGAGAGGGAGGTGCCTGGAGGTTTGGGTGGTTTTCCTTCTTTGAACACACAGTAGGGTGCTTTAGGAATACAGTCTTGGGCCTACAGAGAGGGCTCAGGGAGTAAAGCATGTCACATTGAAACCTTGATAACTAGACTTCAATCTCTGGAACCCACATAAACGGGAAATGACAGAACCTGACACCACAATGTTGTCCTCTGACATCAACATGTTCCCTAGGCATACACACCTGTCCACAAATGAACTGCATATTTGCATTCATACAATAATAACAAAATTAACTAAACAGTTTAAGCATAAAAGAAACTATTTAGTGGAGTTTAAAAAGGACAGAAACAAAGATGAGACTCCATCACTGAATCACAGCATAGAGCTTGGGCATAGCGTACACTGTCTTCTATAAACAAGAGCTCAGTTTCTCACTGCACCTGGCTCTTCCCGGCCATCTGCACTCAATAGATATTGTATGAACTATGCAACATGTAGGAAAAAATAACATTCATATGGCCAAAATGTAATGCCCAGTAGGGTAGGCCAGTAGGACCCAGCCCACACTTGTTGTCCATCCATTTCCATATGCTCAGGGCCACATTAAGAAAGCTCCCCGGGCCAGTCCTATCAGCAGTTGTCAACAAACTGACAGATACTCTGTTTCCTCCTAGTTCTCCTAGATGTCAAGGCCCTGGAAGAATCCCCTGATGTGAGTGCACCTTTCTGTGTCCTCTACAAAAATGTAGCTCTATAGCAAAGTGCTCTGTTCTTTGCAAGGCAGTCTCCTTGGTGGGGGGGAGTTCAGTGGGACTCTCTTACAAATGGGGCCCTGGATCTCTGGCAAAATGAACTTATGTCATTGCAACTGAATTGTAGAAACATTTCCCTCACAAATGATTTCCTTCTGAGATACAGACTGTGAATCTGCAAGTAGAAATGGCCTTGGGAATACACTCTCCAAGGAAAAGCTTTCCTTTCCCCTGGGGTCATTTTCGGGTGTGTTGGACAATGTCACCCCTGACCAAACCCCATTCCCCAACTAGTTTCCTAGGTGATCCTTGAAAAAACAGGCACTGGTGAAGGACACAGTTTGCCCTGATCCTTACAGCCTTTTCTATAATTACAGGTGAATCCAAGCAAATGGAGCAACTGTATGTATCTCAAATCCCTCCCTTGATGAGGGTTCCTGACAGGAAGAAGGGTGGAGGTTCTAGGAGAGGAAATGATTCTGTACTGCCCTTGAGGCTGGGTGGAACTTCTGTGACCCAACAAAGGCTAAGGCAGATCTGGGGTGAAGCAGTTTGGCCTCACCTAGCATACCTAGGAACACGAGGCTCCACTGATTTTCTTCCAGCCATGATGCAAACTGATGTCTTGGAGCTTACCAGCATCACCAGCTCCGAGGAAGAATCTGAGGGTAGGTAAAGCATCCCTTGTGAACACAGGGGGAGCAGATGCCAGGATAGTCAGGTCATAGCTTCTGCTTCAGAGACTGGGAATGGGAAGGGATCATTGAGGACAGGGGAGGTGCCTGGAGGTTTGGGTGGTTTTCCTTCTTTGAACACACAGTAGGGTGCTTCAGGAAGACAGTGTTGGGCCTACAGAGAGGGCTCAGTGAGTAAAGCATGTACCATTGAAGCCTTGATAACTAGACTTCAATGTCTGGAACCAACATAAATGGGAAAAGACAGAACCTGACACCACAAAGTCGTCCTCTGACATCAACATGTTCCCTTGGCATACACACCTGTCCACAAATGAATGGCATATTTGCATTCATACAACAATAACAAAATTAACTAAACAGTTTAAGCAAAAAAGAAACTATTTAGTGGAGTTTCAAAAGGACAGAAACAAAGATGAGACTCCATCACTGAATCAGAGCATAGAGCTTGGGCATAGTGTTCACTGTCTTCTATAAACAAGAGCTCAGTTTCTCACTGCACCTGCCTCTTGCTGTCCACCTGCACTCAATAGATATAGTATGAACTATGTCACATGTATGAAAAAATAACATTCATCTGGCCAAGATGTAATGCCCAGTAGGACAGCCCAGTAGGGCAGCCCAGTAGGACCCAGCCCACACTTGTTATCCATCCATTGCCATACGCTCAGGGCCACATTAAGAAAGCTCCCTGGGCCAGTCATATCAGCAGTTGTCAACATACTGACAGATACTCTGTTTCCTCATAGTTCTCCCAGATGGCCAGGACCTGGAAGAATACCATGATGTGAGTGCACCTTTCTGTGTCCTCTACAGAAATGTAGCTCTATAGGAAAGTGCTCTGTTCTTTGCAAGGCAGTCTCCTTGGTGGGGTGGAGTTCAGTGGGACTCTCTTACCAATGGCGCCCTGGATCTCTGGCAAAATGAACTTATGTCACTGCAACTGAATTGTAGAAACATTTCCCTCAGAAATGATTTCCTTCTGAGATACAGACTGTGTATCTGCAAGTAGAAATGGCCTTGAGAATACACTCTCCAGGAAAAGCTTTCCTTTCCCACTGGGGTCATTTTTGGGTGTTTTAGACAATGTCACCACTTACCAAACCCTATTCCCCAACTAGTTTCCTAGGTGATCCTTGAAAAAACAGGCACTGGTGAAGGACACAGTTTGGCCTGATCCTTACAGCCTTTTCTATAATTACAGGTGAATCCCAGCAAATGGAGCAACTGTATGTATCTCAAATCCCTCCCTTGATGAGGGTTCCTGACAGGAAGAAGGGTGGAGGTTCTAGGAGAGGAAATGATTCTGTACTGCCCATGAGGCTGGGTAGCACTTCTGTGACCTAACAAAGGCTAAGGCAGATCTGGGGTGAAGCAGTTTGGCCTCACCTAGCATACCTAGGAACACCAGGCTCAACCGATTTTCTTCCAGATATCATGCAAACTGATCACTTGGAGATTGCCAGCAAAACCAGCTCAGATAAAGAAGCTGAGGGTAGGTAAAGCATCCCTTGTTAACACAGGGGGAGCACATGCCAGGATAGTCAGGTCATAGCTTCTGCTTCAGAGACTGGGAATAGGAAGGGACCATTGAGGAGAGGGAGGTGCCTGGAGGTTTGGGTGGTTTTCCTTCTTTGAACACACAATAGGGTGCTTCAGGAAGACAGTGTTGGGCCTACAGAGAGGGCTCAGGGAGTAAAGCATGTCCCATTGAAACCTTGATAACTAGACTTCAATCTCTGCAACTCACATAAACGGGAAATGACAGAACCTGACACCACAAGGTTGTCTCTGACATCAACATGTTCCCTTGGCATACACACCTGTCCACAAATGAACTGCATATTTGCATTCATACAACAATAACAAAATTAACTAAACAGTTTAAGCGAAAAAGAAACTATTTAGTGGAGTTTCAAAAGGACAGAAACAAAGATGAGACTCCATCACTGAATCAGAGCATAGAGCTTGGGCATACTGTACACTGTCTTCTATAAACAAGAGCTGAGTTTCTCTTACTGCACCTGGCTCTTCCTGTCTACCTGCACTCAATAGATATAGTATGAACTATGTCACCTGTAGGAAAAAATAACATTCATCTGGCCAAAATGTAATGCCCATTAGAGCAGCCCAGTAGGACCCTAACCACACTTGTTATCCATCCATTTCCATATGCTCCAGGCCACATTAAGAAAGCTCCCTAGCCCAGTCATATCAGGAGTTGTCAACAAACTGACAGATACTCTGTTTCCTCCTAGTTCTCCTAGATGTCAAGGCCCTGGAAGAATCCCATGATGTGAGTGCACCTTTCTGTGTCCTCTACAGAAATGTAGCTCTATAGGAAAGTGCTCTGTTCTTTGTAAGGCAGTCTCCTTGGTGGGGGGGAGTTCAGTGGGACTCTCTTACCAATGAGGCCCTGGATGTGTAGCAAAATGAACTTATGTCACTGCAACTGAATTGTAGAAACATTTCCCTCAGAAATGATTTCCTTCTGAGATACAGACTGTGAATCTGCAAGTAGAAATGGCCTTGGGAATACACTCTCCAGCAAAAGCTTTCCTTTCCAACAGGGGTCATATTCCGGTGTTTTAGACAATGTCACCCCTTACCAAACCCTATTCCGAAACTAGTTTCCTAGGTGATCCTTGAAAAAACAGGCACTGGTGAAGGACACAGTTTGCCCTGATCCTTACAGCCTTTTCTGTAATTACAGGTGAATCCTAGCAAATGGAGCAACTGTATGTATCTCAAATCCCTCCCTTGATGAGGGTTCCTGACAGGAAGAAGGGTGGAGGTTCTAGGAGAGGAAATGATTCTGTACTGCCCTTGAGGCTGGGTGGAACTTCTGTGACCCAACAAAGGCTAAGGCAGATCTGGGGTGAAGCAGTTTGGCCTCACCTAGCATACCTAGGAACACGAGGCTCCACTGATTTTCTTCCAGGCATGATGCAAACTGATGTCTTGGAGCTTACCAGCATCACCAGCTCCGAGGATGAATCTGAGGGTAGGTAAAGCATCCCTTGTGAACACAGAGGGAGCAGATGCCAGGATAGTCAGGTCATAGCTTCTGCTTCAGAGACTGGGAATGGGAAGGGATCATTGAGGACAGGGTAGGTGCCTGGAGGTTTGGGTGGTTTTCCTTCTTTGAACACACAGTGGGGGGCTTCAGGAAGACAGTGTTGGGTCTACAGAGAGGGCTCAGTGAGTAAAGCATGTACCATTGAAGCCTTGATAACTAGACTTCAATGTCTGGAACCAACATAAACGGGAAAAGAACCTGACACCACAAAGTCGTCCTCTGACATCAACATGTTCCCTTGGCATACACACCTGTCCACAAATGAATGGCATATTTGCATTCATACAACAATAACAAAATTAACTAAATAGTTTAATCAAAAAAGAAACTATTTAGTGGAGTTTCAAAAGGACAGAAACAAAGATGAGACTCCATCACTGAATCACAGCATAGAGCTTGGGCATAGTGTACACTGTCTTCTATAAACAAGAGCTGAGTTTCTCTTACTGCACCTGGCTCTTCCTGTCTACCTGCACTCAATAGATATAGAATGAACTATGTCACGTGTAGGAAAAAATAACATTCATCTGGCCAAAATGTAATGCCCAGTAGAGCAGTCCAGTAGAGCAGCCCAGTAGGACCCTGCCCACACTTGTTATCCATCCATTTCCATATGATCAGGGCCACATTAAGAAAGCTCTCTGGGCCAATCATATCAGCAGGTGTCAACATACTGATAGATACTCTGTTTCCTCCCAGTGATCCTAGATGTCAAGGCCCTGGAAGAATCCCCTGATGTGAGTGCACCTTTCTGTGTCCTCTACAGAAATGTAGCTCTATAGGAAAGTGCTCTGTTCTTTGCAAGGCAGTCTCCTTGGTGGGGTGGAGTTCAGTGGGACTCTCTTACAAATGGGGCCCTGGATCTCTGGCAAAATGAACTTATGTCACTGCAACTGAATTGTAGAAACATTTCCCTCAGAAATGATTTCCTTCTGAGATACAGACTGTGAATCTTCAAGTAGAAATGGCCTTGGGAATACACTCTCCAGCAAAAGCTTTCCTTTCCAACAGGGGTCATATTTGGGTGTTTTAGACAATGTCACCCCTTACCAAACCCTATTCTCCAACTAGTTTCCTAGGTGATCCTTGAAAAAACATGCACTGGTGAAGGACACAGTTTGGCCTGATCCTTACAGCCTTTTCTATAATTACAGGTGAATCCCAGCAAATGGAGCAACTGTATGTATCTCAAATCCCTCCCTTGATGAAGGTTCCTGACAGGAAGAAGGGTGGAGGTTCTAGGAGAGGAAATGATTCTGTACTGCCCTGAGGCTGGGTGGAACATCTGTGACCCAACAAAGGCTAAGGCAGATCTGGGGTGTAGCAGTTTGTCCTCACCTAGTGTACCTAGGAACTTGAGGCTCCACTGATTTTCTTCTAGCTATGATGCAAAATGAGGACTTGGAGGTTACCAGCATGACCAGCTCAGATGAAGAAACTGAGGGTAGGTAAAGCATCCCTTGTGAACACAGGGGGAGCACATGCCAGGATAGTCAGGTCATAGCTTCTGCTTCAGAGACTGGGAATGGGAAGGGATCATTGAGGACAGGGGAGGTGCCTGGAGGTTTGGGTGGTTTTCCTTCTTTGAACACACAGTAGGGTGCTTCAGGAAGACAGTGTTGGGCCTACAGAGAGGGCTCAGTGAGTAAAGCATGTACCATTGAAGCCTTGATAACTAGACTTCAATGTCTGGAACCAACATAAATGGGAAAAGACAGAACCTGACACCACAAAGTCGTCCTCTGACATCAACATGTTCCCTTGGCATACACACCTGTCCACAAATGAATGGCATATTTGTATTCATACAACAATAACAAAATTAACTAAACAGTTTAAGCAAAAAAGAAACTATTTAGTGGAGTTTCAAAAGGACAGAAACAAAGATGAGACTCCATCACTGAATCACAGCATAGAGCTTGGGCATAGTGTACACTGTCTTCTATAAACAAGAGCTCAGTTTCTCACTGCACCTGCCTCTTGCCGTCCACCTGCACTCAATAGATATAGTATGAACTATGTCACATGTATGAAAAAATAACATTCATCTGGCCAAGATGTAATGCCCAGTAGGACAGCCCAGTAGGGCAGCCCAGTAGGACCCAGCCCACACTTGTTATCCATCCATTGCCATACGCTCAGGGCCACATTAAGAAAGCTCCCTGGGCCAGTCATATCAGCAGTTGTCAACATACTGACAGATACTCTGTTTCCTCACAGTTCTCCCAGATGGCAAGGCCCTGGAAGAATACCATGATGTGAGTGCACCTTTCTGTGTCCTCTACAGAAATGTAGCTCTATAGGAAAGTGCTCTGTTCTTTGCAAGGCAGTCTCCTTGGTGGGGTGGAGTTCAGTGGGACTCTCTTACCAATGGCGCCCTGGATCTCTGGCAAAATGAACTTATGTCACTGCAACTGAATTGTAGAAACATTTCCCTCAGAAATGATTTCCTTCTGAGATACAGACTGTGTATCTGCAAGTAGAAATGGCCTTGAGAATACACTCTCCAGGAAAAGCTTTCCTTTCCCACTGGGGACATTTTCGGGTGTTTTGGACAATGTCACCACTTACCAAACCCTATTCCCCAACTAGTTTCCTAGGTGATCCTTGAAAAAACAGGCACTGGTGAAGGACACAGTTTGGCCTGATCCTTACAGCCTTTTCTATAATTACAGGTGAATCCCAGCAAATGGAGCAACTGTATGTATCTCAAATCCCTCCCTTGATGAGGGTTCCTGACAGGAAGAAGGGTGGAGGTTCTAGGAGAGGAAATGATTCTGTACTGCCCTTGAGGCTGGGTGGAACTTCTGTGACCCAACAAAGGCTAAGGCAGATCTGGGGTGAAGCAGTTTGGCCTCACCTAGCATACCTAGGAACACGAGGCTCCACTGATTTTCTTCCAGCCATGATGCAAAATGATATCTTGGACCTTACCAGGATCATCTGCTCCGTGGTTGAATCTGATGGTAGGTAAAGCATCCCTTGTGAACACAGGGGGAGCACATGCCAGGATAGTCAGGTCATAGCTTCTGCTTCAGAGACTGGGAATGGGAAGGGATCATTGAGGACTGGGGAGGTGCCTGGAGGTTTGGATGGTTTTCCTTCCTTGAACACACAGTAGGGTGCTTCAGGAAGACAGTGTTGGGCCTACAGAGAGGGCTCAGTGAGTAAAGCATGTACCATTGAAGCCTTGATAACTAGACTTCAATGTCTGGAACCAACATAAATGGGAAAAGACAGAACCTGACACCACAAAGTCGTCCTCTGACATCAACATGTTCCCTTGGCATACACACCTGTCCACAAATGAATGGCATATTTGCATTCATACAACAATAACAAAATTAACTAAACAGTTTAAGCAAAAAAGAAACTATTTAGTGGAGTTTCAAAAGGACAGAAACAAAGATGAGACTCCATCACTGAATCAGAGCATAGAGCTTGGGCATAGTGTATACTGTCTTCTATAAGCAAGAGCTCAGTTTCTTACTGCACCTGGCTTTTGCCATCCACCTGCACTCAATAGATATAGTATGAACTATGTCACATGTAGGAAAAAATAACATTCATCTGGCCAAAATGTTATGCCCAGACGGTCAGCCCAGTAGTGCAAACCAGTGGGACCCAGCCCACACTTGTTATCCATCCATTTCCATATGATCAGGGCCACATTAAGAAAGCTCTCTGGGCCAGTCATACCAGCAGGTGTCAACATACTGACAGATAATCTGTTTCCTCCTAGTTATCCTAGATGTCAAGGCCCTGCAAGAATCCCCTTTTGTGAGTGCACCTTTCTGTGTCCTCTACAGAAATGTAGCTCTATAGGAAAGTGCTCTGTTCTTTGCAAGGCAGTCTCCTTCGTGGGGTGGAGTTCAGTGGGACTCTGTTACCAATGGGGCCCTGGATCTGTAGCAAAATGAACTTATGTCACTGCAACTGAATTGTAGAAAACTTTCCCACAGAAACGATTTCCTTCTGAGATACAGACTGTGAATCTGCAAGTAGAAATGGCCTTGGGAATACTCTCTCCAGGAAAAGATTTCCTTTCCCACTAGGGTCATTTTTGAGTATTTTGGACAATGTCACCCCTTACCAAACCCTATTCCCCAACTAGTTTCCTAGGTGATCCTTGAAAAAACAGGCACTGGTGAAGGACAGAGTTTGTCCTGATCCTTACAGTCTTTTCTATAATTACAGGTGAATCCCAGCACATGGAGCGACTGTATGTATCTCAAATCCCTCCCTTGATGAGGGTTCCTGACAGGAAGAAGGGTGGAGGTTCTAGGAAAGGAAATCATTCTGTACTCCCCTACAGACTGGATGGAACTTCTGTGACCCAACAAAGGCTAAGGCAGATATGGGGTGAAGCAGTTTGGCCTCACCTAGCATACCTAGAAACATGAGGCTCCACTGATTTTCTTCCAGCTATGATGCAAAATGAAGTCTTGGACATTAACAGCATATCCAGCTCAGATGAAGAATCTGAGGGTAGGTAAAGCATCCCTTGTGAACACAGGGGGAGCAGATTCCAGGATAGTCTGGTCATAGCTTCTGCTTCAGAAACTGGGAATGGGAAGTGTTCATTGAGGACAGGGGAGGTGCCTGGAATTTTGGGTGGTGTTCCTTCTTTGAACACAAAGTACGGTGCTTCAGGAAGACAGTGTTGGGCCTACAGAGAGGGCTCAGTGAGTAAAGCATGTCCCATTGACGCCTTGATAACTAGACTTCAATCTCTGGAACCCACATAAATGGGAAAAGACAGAACCTGACATCACAACGTTGTCCACTGACATCAACATATTCCCTTGGCATACATACCTGTCCTCAAATGAACTGCATATTTGCATTCATACAACAATAACAAAATTCAATAAACAGTTTAAGCAAAAAAGTAACTATTTACTGGAGTTTCAAAAGGACAGAAACAAAGATGAGACTCCATCACTGAATCAGAGCATAGAGCTTGGGCATACTGTACACTGTCTTCTATAAACAAGAGCTGAGTTTCTCTTACTGCACTTGGGCTCTTCCCGTCTGTCTATCTGCACTCAATAGATATAGTATGAACTATGTCACATGTCGGAAAAAACATTCATCTGGCCAAAATATAATGCCCAGTAGAGCAGCCCAGTACGACCAAGCCCACACTTGTTGTCCATCCATTTCCATATGCTCAGGGCCACATTAAGAAAGCTCCCTGGGCCAGTCATATCAGCAGGTGTCAACATACTGATAGATACTCTGTTTCCTCCTAGTTCTCCCAGATGGCAAGTCCCTGGAAGAATCCCCTGATGTGAGTGCACCTTTCTGTGTCCTCTACAGAAATGTTGTTCTATAGGAAAGTGCTCTGTTCTTTGCAAGGCAGTCTCCTTGGTGGGGTGGAGTTCAGTGGGACTCTCTTACAAATGGGGCCCTGGATCTGTGGCAAAAAGAACGTATGTCACTGCAACTGAATTGTAGAAACATTTCCCTCAGAAATGATTTCCTTCTGAGATACAGACTGTGAATCTGCAAGTAGAAATGGCCTTGGGAATACACTCTCCAGGAAAAGCTTTCCTTTCCCACTGGGGTCATTTTCGGGTGTTTTGGACAATGTCACCCCTTACCAAACCCTATTCCCCAACTAGTTTCCTAGGTGATCCTTGAAAAAACAGGCACTGGTGGAGGACACAGTTTGGCCTGATCCTTACAGCCTTTTCTGTAATTACAGGTGAATCCCAGCAAATGGTGCAAATGTATGTATCTCAAATCCCTCCCTTGATGAGGGTTCCTGACAGGAATAAGGGTGGAGGTTCTAGGAGATGATATGATTCTGTACTGCCCTTGAGGCTGGGTAGAACTTCTGTGACCCAACAAAGGCTAAGGCAGATCTGGGGTGAAGAAGTTTGGCCTCACCTAGTGTACCTAGGAACATGAGGCTCTACTGATTTTCTTCTAGCTATGATTCAAAATGATGACTTTGAGATTACCACCATAACCAGCTCAGATAAAGAAGCTGAGGGTAGATAAAGCATCCCTTGTGAACACAGGGGGAGCAGATGCCAGGATAGTCAGGTCATAGTTTCTGCTTCAGAGACTGGGAATGAGAAGGGATCATTGAGGACAGGGGAGGCACCTGGAGGTTTGGGTGGTTTTCCTTCTTTGAACACACAGTAGGGTGCTTCAGGAAGACAGTGTTGGGCCTATAGAGAGGGCTCAGTGAGTAAAGCATGTTCCATTGAAGCCTTGATAACTAGACTTCAATCTCTAGAACCCACATAAACAGGAAAAGACAGAACCTGACATGACAAAGTTGTCTCGACATCAACATGTTCCATTGGCATACACACCTGTTCTCAAATGAACTGCATATTTGCATTCATACAACAATAACAAAATTAACTAAACAGTTTAAGCAAAAAAGAAACTAGTGGAGTTTCAAAAGGACAGAAACAAAGATGAGACTCCATCTCTGAATCAGAGCATAGACATTGGGCATAGTATACACTGTCTTCTATAAAGGAGATCTCAGTTTCTTACTGCACCTGGCTCTTGCCATCCACCTGCACTCAATAGATATAGTATGTACTATGTCACATGTAGGAAAAAATAATATTCATCTGGCCGAAATGTGATGCCCATTAGGACAGCCCAGTATTGCAGCCCAGTAGGACCCAGCCCACACTTGTTATCCATCCATTTCCATATGCTCCTGGGCACATTAAGACAGCTCCCTGGGCCAGTCAGACCAGCAGGTGTCAACATACTGACAGATACTCTGTTTCATCCTAGTTATCCTAGATGTCAAGGCCTTGGAAGAATTCCCTGATGTGAGTGCACCTTTCTGTGTCCTCTACAGAAATGTAGTTGTATAGGAAATTCCTCTGTTCTTTGCAAGGCAGTCTCCTTGGTGGGGTGGAGTTCAGTGGAACTGTCTTATCAACGGGGCCCTGGATCTCTGGAAAAATGAACTTATGTCACTGCAACTGAATTGTAGAAACATTTCCCTCAGAAATGATTTCCTTCTGAGACACAGACTGTGAATCTGCAAGTAGAAATGGCATTGGGAATACACTCTCCAGCAAAAGCTTTCCTTTCCAACAGGGGACATTTTCGGGTGTTGTGGACAACGTCACCCCTTACCAAACCCTATTCCCCAACTAGCTTCCTAGGTGATCCTTGAAAAAACAGGCACTGGTGAAGGACACAGTTTGGCCTGATCCTTACAGCCTTTTCTGTAATTACAGGTGAATCCCAGCAAATGGAGCAACTGTATGTATCTCAAATCCCTCCCTTGATGAGGGTTCCTGACAGGAAGAAGGGTGGAGGTTCTAGGAGAGGAAATGATTCTGTACTGCCCTTGAGGCTGGGTGGAACTTCTGTGACCCAACAAAGGCTAAGGCAGATCTGGGGTGAAGCAGTTTGGCCTCACCTAGCATACCTAGGAACATGAGGCTCCACTGATTTTCTTCCAGCATGATGCAAACTGAAGTCTTGGAGTTACAGCATACCAGCTCGAGAAGAAATCTGAGGGTAGGTAAAGCATCCCTTGTGAACACAGGGGGAGCAGGTGCCAGGATAGTCAGGTCATAGCTTCTGCTTCAGAGACTGGGAATGGAAGGGATCATTGAGGCAGGGGAGGTGCCTGGAGGTTTGGTGTTTTCCTTCTTTGAACACACAGTAGGGTGCTTCAGGAAGACCAGTGTTGCCTAAGGGGCTCAGTGGAGTGCCTGTCCTTGGCCTTGATACTAGACTTCAATCTCTGGACCCCCCCTACCCGGGGCCCCCGACCGCCCTCTGCCCCACCCCGTTTTCCTCGGCCCTCACCCTGTTCCCTTGCATCCACCCTGTCCTCCCCTGCCCTGCCTCTTTGCTTCNTTCTTCCAGCTATGATGCAGAATGAAGTCTTGGAGATTACAAGCATAATCAGCTCAGATGAAGAAGCTGAGGGTAGGTAAAGCATCCCTTGTTAACACAGGGGGAGCAGATGCCAGGATAGTCAGGTCATAGCTTCTGCTTCAGAGACTGGGAATGGGAAGGGATCATTGAGGACAGGGGAGGTGCCTGGAGGTTTTGGTGGTTTTCCTTCTTTGAACACACAGTAGGATGCTTCAGGAAGACAGTGTTCAGCCTATAGAGAGGGTTCAGTGAGTAAAGCATGTCCCATTGAAGCCTTGATAACTAGACTTCAATCTCTGGAACCCACATAAACGGGAAAAGACAGAATCTGACACCACAAAGTTGTCCTCTGACATCAACATGTTCCCTTGGCATACACACCTGTCCTCAAATGAACTGCATCTTTGCATTCATACAACAATAACAAAATTAACTCAACAGTTTAAGCATAAAAGAAACTACTGGAGTTTCAAAAGGACAGAAACAAAGATGAGACTCCATCACTGAATCACAGCATAGAGCTTGGGCATAGTGTACACTGTCTTCTATAAACAAGAGCTCAGTTTCTCATTGCACCTTGCTATTTCTGGCCACCTGCACTCAATAGATATAGTATCAACTATGGCGCATGTAGGAAAAAATAACATTCATCTGGCCAAAATGTAATGCCCAGTAGGGCACCCCAGTAGAGCAGCCCAGTAGGACCCAGCCCACACTTGTTATCCATCCATTTCCATATGCTCCCGGCCACATTAAGAAAGCTCCCTAGTCCAGTCATATCAGGAGTTGTCACCATACTGACTGATACTCTGTTTCCTCCTAGTTCTCCCAGATGGCAAGGCCCTGGAAGAATCCCCTGATGTGAGTGCACCTTTCTGTGTCCTCTAGAGAAATGTAGCTCTATAGGAAAGTGCTCTTTTCTTTGCAAGGCTGTCTCCCTGGTAGGGTGGAGTTCAGTGGGACTCTCTTACCAATGGGGCCCTGGATCTGTGGCAAAAAGAACTTATGTCACTGCAACTGAATCGTACAATCATTTCCCTCAGAAATCATTTCTTTCTGAGCTACAGACTGTGTATCTGCAAGTAGAAATGGCCTTGGGAATCCACTCTCCAGGAAAACTTTCCTTTCCCACTGTTGTCATTTTTGGGTATTTTGGAAAATGTCACCCCTTACCAAACCCTATTCCCCAACTAGTTTGCTACGTGATCCTTGAAGAAACAGGCACTGGTGAAGGACACAGTTTGGCCTGATCCTTACAGCCTTTTCTATAATTACAGGTGAATCCCAGCAAATGGTGCAACTGTATGTATCTCAAATCCTTCCCTAGAAGAGGGTTCCTCACAGGAAGAAGGGTGGAGGTTCTAGGAGAGGATATGATTCTGTACTGCCCTTCAGACTGGGTGGAACTTCTGTGACCCAACAAAGGCTAAGGCAGATCTGGGGTGAAGCAGTTTGGCCTCACCTAGCATACCTAGGAACATGATGCTCCACTGATTTTTCTTCCTGCTATGACACAAACTGATGACTTGGAGATTACCAGCATAACAAGCTCAGATAAAGAATCTGAAGGTAGATAAAGCATCCCTTGTGAACACAGGGTGAGCAGATGCCAGGATAGTCAGGTCATAGCTTCTGCTTCAGAGACTGGAAATGGGAAGGGATCATTGAGGACAGGGGAGGTGCCTGGAGGTTTTGGTGGTTTTCCTTCTTTGACCACACAGTAGGGTGCTTCAGGAAGACAGTGTTGGGCCTACAGAGAGGGCTCAGTGAGTAAAGCATGTCCCATTGAAGCCTTGATAACTAGACTTCAATCTCTGGAACCCACATAAATGGGAACAGACAGAACCTGATACCACAAAGTTGTCCTCTGACATCAACATGTTCCCTTGGCATACACACCTGTCCACAAATGAACTTCTATTTGTATTCACACAACAATAACAAAATTAACTAAACAGTTTAAGTAGAAAGGTAAGTGGGTATTTAGTGGAGTTTCAGAAGTACAGAAACAAAGATGAGACTCTGCCATGGACTCAAAATATTCAGCTCGGGCATAGTATGGATCAACATCTCATGTCACATAATGTACACTGTATTCTATAAATAAGAACTCAGTTTCAATCAGGACTGGTGGCATCTGCCTTTGATCTTAGCACTCAGGAGTCCAAGGCAGGTAGATCTCTGTGAGTTCAAGGGCAGGCTGGTCTACAGAGCAAGTTCCAGGCCAACTGGGGTTGCAGGGAGTCCCTCTCTGAAAAAGACCAAAAAAAAAAAAAGCCTCATTTTCTCACTGCATCTTTCTGTTGTCATCCACCTTCATTCAATTGATATAGTATGAACTATGTCACATGTAGAAAAAAATAACAACATCCATCTGGCCAAACTTAATGCCCAGGATGCAGCCCAGTAGGACTCAACCCACACTTGTTATCCATCCATTTCCATACATTCAGGGCCACATTAAGAAAGCTCCCTGGGC
>VZQC01001199.1:157889-168046 GCA_009823505.1 Rhizomys pruinosus | reverse complement strand
TGAGCGCTGGGAGTTAGGCCCAGAGAAGGCATTCCACCCTGCCTCTTTCCTTGCTGCATAAAAAAGCAGGCCAGTATGTACCTGTCATGGGGTTTGTATCTGCAGAGGGAGGGCTCATGTCTCAGGCCCAAGTATGAGGTGGCCCAAGCACAGGCCCAGACCTTCTGCAGGCCTATAGGAACTGGACCTCACTGGATATGAGGACTTAAGGCTGATGTCATCCCCTCCTGGGAACCCCCACGAGACAGACGTTTTACAACCCTATTGGGCACAGTAAAAGCCCCCAACTGATCCGCAAGCGGCTCCCCTCCTTTGGGGGCATGCAGACCAGTCCTGGTGCCCTCCCACTAGAGGGAACCTCCCCACTACCCCAGACCAGAAGTGTTGCCAGCAGGGACGCACAGCAGGAGCAAAAGCGCAATAGTCATGAGCCCAGCGCGGGTCCAGGAACGTCTGTTCATTGCACCTTCAATTTGAAGGGGTTGTCCTTGTTCCTGGTGACTTTTCATTGCGGCAGGAATTCCTCCCTCACGGCAAAGGGGTCTGCAGGTCGCTCATGGGAGTAGTGAACCCAGGTTGCAATGTCGTCCACCTTGAGGGCCGTGGAGGTCATCAGGACAACTACATAGGAGCTGGGTTCAAGGTTGCAGGGGCCTGAAAGTTGATTCTGGCAGGATTTAACAGGAGGCTCTGATAATGTGTCAGTCTGGCATTGCTCAGTCACTGGTCAGGTGGTTGCTTAGGGGCCCCCTCTATAGCATGAGGGGTCACTACACGGAGCTTTTGCCCTAGAGTCAATCTGTCTGTGTCCTTGACCATTAAAGCAGTAGCTGCTATGATTTTCAGAACAGCCTATACTCATCCTTCAGGCAAACTGTCAGTATTTCTATAGAGCAGCCGTTTTTGTCCTTGACCATGGTCCCACCAGGCTGGAAGCTGATTTGAGCTCCCACTTTGGATAGCAAGTCTCTCCCCAACAATGGGTAGGGGCACTCAGGTATGACTAGGAAAGAGTGGGATACCGGTCCCACACCCAGGTCCACAGTCCTTCGGGTAGCCCACGAGTACCATTTTATCCCTGTTGCCACTTCCACCCATCCAGTTCCTTTGGAAAGCTTGCCCTGGGGTGCAAGCAATACNTAATGTACAGGATAGTCCATAAATAAGAACTCAGTTTCTCACTTCATCTCCCTCTACTCATCCACCTCTAATAGGAATAGTATGAACTATGTCACATGTAGAAAAACATAATGACATTCAAGTGGACAAAATCTAATGCCCAGGAGAGAGCCCAGTAGCAGACAGCCATTGATGATGGATTATCGTAGGTTTCAAACATGGCCTTCCTGACCCCAGGTTGCTGACAGGAAGAAGGGTGGAGGTTCTAGGAAAGGAAATGGTTCTGTACTGCCCTTGACACTGGGTGGAAATTCTGTGACCCAACAAAGGCTAACGCAGATCTGGGATGAAGTAGTTTGGCCGCACCTAGCATACCTAGGAACACGAGGCTCCACTGATTTTCTTCCAGCCATGATGCAAACTGATGTCTTGGAGACTACCAGCATCACCAGCTCTGAGGAAGAATCTGAGGGTAGGTAAAGCATCCCTTGTGAACACAGGGGGAGGAGATGCCAGGATAGTCAGGTCATAGCTTCTGCTTCAGAGACTGGGAATGGGAAGGGATCATTGAGAACAGGGGAGATGCCTGGAGGTTTGGGTGGTTTTCCTTCTTTGAACACACAGTAGGGTACTTCAGGAAGACAGTGTTGGGCCTACAGAGAGGGCTCAGTGGGTAAAGCAGGTACCATTGAAGCCTTGATAACTAGACTTCAATCTCTGGAACCAACATAAATGGGAAAAGACAGAACCTGACACCACAAAGTCGTCCTCTGACATCAAAAAGTCATCCTCTGACATCAACATGTTCCCTTGGCATACACACCTGTCCACAAATGAATGGTGTATTTGCATTCATACAACAATAACAAAATTAACTAAAAGTTTAAGCAAAAAAGAAAGTATTTAGTGGAGTTTCAAAAGGACAGAAACAAAGATGAGATTCCATCACTGAATCAGAGCACAGAGCTTGGGCATAGTATACACAGTCTTCTATAAACAAGAGCTCAGTTTCTCACTGCACCTGCCCCTTGCCATCCACCTGCACTCAATAGATATACTATGAACTATGTCACATGTATGAAAAAATAACATTCATCTGGCCAAGATGTAATGACCAGTAGGACAGCCCAGTAGGCAGCCCAGTAGGACCCAGCCCACACTTGTTATCCATCCATTGCCATATTCTCAGGACCACATTAAGAAAGCTCCTTGAGCCAGTCATATCAGCACTTGTCTACATACTGACAGATACTCTGTTTCCTCCTAGTTCTCACAGATGGCAAGGCACTGGAAGAAGCCCCTGATGTGAGTGCACCTTTCTGTGTCCTCTACAGAAATGTAGCTCTATAGGAAAGTGCTCTGTTCTTTGCAAGTTGGTCTCCTTGGTGGGGTGGAGTTCAGTGGGACTCTCTTAGCAATGGAGCCCAGGATCCCTGGCAAAATGAACTTATGTCACTGCAACTGAATTGTAGAAACATTTCCCTCAGAAATGATTTTCTTCTGAGATACAGACTGTGTACCTGCAAGTAGAAATGGCCTTGAGAATACACTCTCCAGGAAAAGCTTTCCTTTATCACTGGGGTCATTTTCAGTTGTTTGGACAATGTCACCACTTACCAAAACCTATTCCCCAACTAGTTTCTGAGGTGATTCTTGAAAAAGAGGCAGTGGCGAAGGATACAATTTGGCCAGATCCTTACAGCCTTTTCTATAATTACAGGTGAATCCCAGCATATGGAGCAACAGTATGTATCTCAAATCCCTCCCTTGATGAGGGTTCCTGACAGGAAGAAGGGTGGAGGTTCTAGGAGAGGAAATGATTCTGTACTGCCCTTGAGGCTAGGTGGAACTTCTGTGACCCAACAAATGCTTAGGCAGATCTGGGGTGTAGCATTTTGGCCTCACCTAGCGTACCAAGGAAAACGAGGCTCCACTGATTTTCTTCCAGCCTTGATGCAAACAGAAGTCTTGGAGCTTACCAGCACCTCCAGCTCTGAGGAAGAATCTGAGGGTAGGTAAAGCATCCCTTGTGAACACAGAGGGAGCAGATGCCAGGATAGTCAGGTCATAGCTTCTGCTCCAGAGACTGGGAATGGGAAGGGATCATTGAGGACAGGGGAGGTGCCTGAAGGTTTGGGTGGTTTTCCTTCTTTGAACACACAGTAGGGTGCTTCAGGAAGACAGTGTTGGGCCTACAGAGAGTGCTCAGTGGGTAAAGCATGTACCATTGAAGCCTTGATAACTAGACTTCAATCTCTGGAACCAACATAAATGGGAAAAGACAGAACCTGACACCACACAGTTATCCTCTGACATCAAAACATCATCCTATGACATCAACATGTTCCCTTGGCATACCCACCTGTCCATAAACGAATGGCATATTTGCATTCATACAACAATAACAAAATTAACTAAACAGTTTAAGCAAAAATGAAACTACTTAGTGGAGTTTCAAAAGAACAGAAACAAAGATGAGACTCCATCACTGAATCAGAGAATAGAGTTTGGGCATAGTATACACTGTCTTCTATAAACAAGAGCTCAGTTTCTCAGTACACCTGCCTCTTGCCAACCACCTGCTCTCAATAGATATTATATGAACTATGTCACATGTATGAAAAAATAGCATTCATCTGGGGAAGATGTAATGCCCAGTAGGACAGCCCAGTAAGTCAGCCCAGTAGGGCAGCCCAGTGGGACCCAGCCCACACTTGTTATCCATCCATTTTCATACACTCAGGGCCACATTAAGAAAGCTCCCTGTGCCAGTCATATCAGCAGTTGTCAACATACTGACAGATACTCTGTTTCCTCCTAGTTCTCCCAGATGGCAAGGCCCTGGAAGAATCCCGCAATGTGAGTGCGCCTTTCTGTGTCCTCTACAGAAATGTAGCTCTATAGGAAAGTGCTCTGTTCTTGGCAAGGCAGTCTCCTTGGTGGGGTGGATTTCAGTGGGACTCTCTTACCAATGGAGCCCTGGATCTCTGTCAAAATGAACTTATGTCACTGCCACTGAATTGTAGAAACATTTCCCTCAGAAATGATTGAGATACAGACTATGTCCAAGTAGAAATGGCCTTGAGAATACACTCTGGGAAAAGATTTCCTTTCCAATTGGGGTCATTTTCGGGTGTTTTGGACGATGTCGTCACTTACCAAACCCTATTCTCCAACTAGTTTCCTAGGTGATCCTTGAAAAAACAAGCACTGTTGAAGGACACAGTTTGGCCTGATCCTTACAGCCTTTTCTATATTTACAGGTTAATCCCAGCATATGGAGCAACTGTATGTATCTCAAATCCCTCCCTTGATGAGGGTTCCTGACAGGAAGAAGTGTGGAGGTTCTAGGAGAGGAAATGATTCTGTACTGCCCTTGAGGATGGGTGGAACTACTGTGACCCAACAAAGGCTAAGGCAGATCTGGGGTGAAGCAGTTTGGCCTCACCTAGAGTATCTAGGAACACGAGGCTCCACTGATTTTCTTCCAGCCATGATGCAAAATCATGTCTTGGTGCTTATCGGCATAACTATCACCAAAGAAGAATCTGAGGGTAGGTAAAGCATCCCCTGTGAACACAAGGGGAGCAGATGCCAGGATTGTCAGGTCATAGCTTCTGCTCCAAAGACTGGGAATGGGAAGGGATCATTGAGGACAGGGGAGGTGCCTGGAGGTTTGGGTGGTTTTCCTTCTTTGAACACACAGTAGGGTGCTTCAGGAACACAGTGTTGGGCCTACAGAGAGGGCTCAGTGAGTAAACCATGTACCATTGATGCCTTGTTATCTAGACTTCAATCTCTGGAACCCACATAAACAGGAAAAGACAGAACCTGACATCAACATGTTCCCTTGGCATACACACCTGTCCACAAATGAACGGCATATTGGCATTCATACAACAATATCAAAATTAACTAAACAGTTTAAGCAAAATGAAAATATTTAGTGGAGTTTCAAAAGGACAGAAACAAAGATGAGACTCCATCACTGAATCAGAACATAGAGCTTGGGCATAGTGTACACTGTCTTCTATAAACAAGAGCTCAGTTTGTCACTGCACCTGCCTCTTGCCATCCACCTGCACTCCATAGATATAGTATGAACTGTGTCACATGTATGAAAAAATAACACTCATCTGGCCACGATGTAATGCCCAGTAGGACAGCCCAGTAGGGCAGCCCAGTAGGACCCAGCCCATACTTGTTACCCATCCATTTCCATACCCTCAGGGCCACATTAAGAAAGCTCCCTGGGCCAGTCATATCAGCAGTTGTCAACATACTGACAGGTACTCTGTTTCCTCATAGTTCTCACAGACGGCAAGGCCATGGAAGAATCCCCCAATGTGAGTGCGCCTTTCTGTGTCCTCTACAGAAATGTAGCTCTATAGGAAAGTGCTCTGTTCTTTGCAAGGCAGTCTCCTTGGTGGGGTGGAGTTCAGTGGGACTCTCTTACCAATGGAGCCCTGGATCTCTGGCAAAATGAACTTATGTCAGTGCAACTGAATTGTAGGAACATTTCCCTCAGAAATGATTGAGATACAGACTGTGTATCTGCAAGTAGAAATGGCCTTGAGAATACACTCTCCAGGAAAAGCATTCCTTTCCCACTGGGGTCATTTTCAGGTGTTTTGGACAATGTCACCACTTACCAAACCCTATTCCCCCACTAGTTTCCTAGATGATCCTTGAAAAAACAGGCACTGGTGATGGACACAGTTTGGCCTGATCCTTACAGCCTTTTCTATAATTATAGGTGAATCCCAGCAAATGGAGCAACTGTATGTATCTCAAATCCCTCCCTTGATGAGGGTTCCTGACTGAAAAAAAGGTGGAGGTTCTAGGACAGGAAATGATTCTGTACTGCCCCTGAGCCTGGGTGGAACTTCTGTGACCCAACAAAGGCTAAGGCAGATCTGGGATGAAGCAGTTTGGCCTCACCTAGCGTACCTAGGAACACGAGGCTCCACTGATTTTCTTCCAGCCATGATGCAAACTGATATCTTGGAGCTTTTCAGCACCACCAGCTCTGAGGAAGAATCTGAGGGTAGGTAAAGCATCCCTTGGGAACACACGGGGAGCAGATGCCAGAATTGTCAGGTCATAGCTTCTGCTTCAGGGACTGGGAATGGGAAGGGATCATTGAGGACGGGGGAGGTGCCTGGACGTTTGGGTGGTTTTCCTTCTTTGAACACACAGTAGGGTGCTTCAGGAACACAGTGTTGGGCCTACAGAGAGGGCTCAGTGAGTAAAGCATGTACCATTGAAGCCTTGATAACTAGACATCAATCTCTGGAACCAACATAAGCGGGAAAAGACAGAACCTAACCGCAGAAAGTCGTTCTCTGACATCAACATGTTCCCTTGGCATACACACCTGTCCACAAATGAACAGCATACTCACATTCACACAACAATAACAAAGTTAACTAAACAGTTTAAGTAATAAAGAAACTATTTAGTGGAGTTTCCAAAGGACAGAAACAAAGATGAGACTCCATCACTGAATCAGAACATAGAGCTTGGGCATAGTGTACACTGTCTTCTATAAACAAGAGCTAAGTTTCTCAATGCACCTGCCTCTTGCCGTCCACCTCCACTTAATAGATATAGTATGAATTATGTCACATGTATGAAAAAACAACATTCATCTGGCCACAATGTAATGCCCAGTAGGACAGCCCATTAGGGCAGCCCAGTAGGACCCAGCCCACACTTGTTATCCATCCATTTCCATACACTCAGGGCCACATTAAGAAAGCTCCCTGGGCCAGTCATATCAGCAGTTGTCAACATACTGACAGATACTCTGTTTCCTCCTAGTTCTCCCAGATGGCATGGCCATGGAAGAATCCCCCAATGTGAGTGCGCCTTTCTGGGTCCTCTACAGAAATGTAGTTCTATAGGAAAGTGCTCTGTTCTTTGCAAGGCAGTCTCCTTGGTGGGGTGGAGTTCAGTGGGACTCTCTTACCAATGGTGCCCTGGATCTCTGGCAAAATGAACTTATGTCACTGCAACTGAATTGTAGAAACATTTCCCTCAGAAATGATTTCCTTCTGAGATACAGACTGTGTATCTGCAAGTAGAAATGGCCTTGAGAATACACTCTCCAGGAAAAGCTTTCCTTTCCCACTGGGGTCATTTTCGGGTCTTTTGGACAATGTCACCACTTACCAAACCATATTCCCCAACTAGTTTCCTAGGTGATCCGTGAAAAAACAGGCCAGGTGAAGGACACAGTTTGGCCTGATCCTTACAGCCTTTTCTATAATTACAGGTGAATCCCAACATATGGAGCAACTGTATGTATCTCAAATCCCTCCCTTGATGAGGGTTCCTGACTGGAAGAAGGGTGGACGTTCTAGGAGAGGAAATGATTCTGTGCTGCCCTTGAGGCTGGGTGGAATTTCTGTGACCCAACAAAGGCTAAGGCAGATCTGGGGTGAAACAGTTTGGCCTCACCTAGTGTACCTAGGAACAGAAGGCTGCACTGATTTTCTTCCAGCCATGATGCAAACTGATGTCTGGGAACTTACCAGCACCACCAGCTCTGAGGAACAATCTGAGGGTAGGTAAAGCATCCCTTATGAACACTGGGGGAGCAGATACCAGGATTGTCAGGTTGTAGCTTCTGCTTCAGAGACTGGGAATGGGAAGGGATCATTGAGGACAGGGGAGGTGCCTGGAGGTTTGTGTGGTTTTCCTTTTCTGAACACACACTAGGGTGCTTCAGGAACACAGTGTTGGGCCTACAGAAAGGGCTCAGGGAGTAAAGCATGTCCCATTGAAACCTTGATAACTAGATGTCAATCTCTGGAACCCACATAAATGGGAAAAAACAGAACCTGACACCACAAAATCGTCCTCTGTCATCAACATGTTCCCTTGAGATACACACCTGTCCACAAGTGAACAGCATATTTGCATTCATACAACAATAACAAAATTAAACAGTTTAAGCAAAAATTATACTATTTAGTGGAGTTTCAAAAGGACAGAAACAAAGATGAGACTCCATCACTGAATCAGAGCATAGAGCTTGGGCATAGTGTACACAGTCTTCTATAAACAAGAGCTCAGTTTCTCACTGCACCTGCCTCTTGCCGTCCACCTGCACTCAATAGACATATTATGAACTCTGTCACATGTATGAAAAAATAACATTCATCTGGCCAAGATATAATGCCCAGTAGGACAGCCCATAGGACAGCCCAGTAGGGCAGCCCAGTAGGGCAGCACAGTAGGGCAGCACAGTAGGACACAGCCCACACTTGTTATCCATCTATTTCCATATGCTCAGTGCAACATTAAGAAAGCTCCCTGGGCTAGTCATATAAGCAGTTGTCAACATACTGACAGATACTCTGTTTCCTCCTAGTTCTCCCAGATGGCAAGGCCCTGGAAGAATCCCCTGATGTGAGTACACCTTTCTGTGTCCTCTACAGAAATGTAGCTCTATAGGAAAGTTCTCTGTTCTTTGCAAGGCAGTCTCCTTGGTGGGGTGTTCAGTGGGACTCTCTTACCAATGGAGCCCTGGATCTCTGACAAAATGAACTTATGTCACTGCCACTGAATTGTAGAAACATTTCCCTCAGAAATGATTGAGATACAGACTGAGTATCTGCAAGTTGAAATGGCCTTGAGAATGCACTGTCCAGGAAAAGCTTTCCTTTCCCACTGGGGTCATTTTCGGGTGTTTTGGACAATGTCACCACTTACCAATCCCTATTCCCCAACTAGTTTCCTAGATGATCCTTGAAAAAACAGGCACTGGTGAAGGACACAGTTTGGTCTGATCCTTACAGCCTTTTCTATAATTACAGGTGAATCCCAGCAAATGGAGCAACTGTATGTATCTCAAATCCCTGTCTTGATGAGGGTTCCTGACAGGAAGAAGGGTGGAGGTTCTAGGAGAGGAAATGATTCTGTACTGCCCTTGAGGCTGGGTGAAACTTCTGTGACCCAACAAAGGCTAAGGCAGATCTGGGGTGAAGCTGTTTGGCCTCACCTAGCGTACCTAGAAACATGAGGCTCCACTGATTTTCTTCCAGCCATGATGCAAACAGAAGTCTTGGAGCTTACCAGCACCTCCTGCTCAGAGGAAGAATCTGAGGGTAGGTAAAGCATCCCGTGTGAACACAGGGGGAGCAGATGCCAGGATAGTCAGGTCATAGCTTTTGCTTCAGAGACTGGGAATGGGAAGGGATCATTGAGGACAGGGGAGGTGCCTGGAGGTTTGGGTGGTTTTCCTTCTTTGAACACACAGTAGGGTGCTTCAGGAAGACAGTGTTGGGCCTACAGAGAGGGCTCAGTGAGTAAAGCATGTACCATTGAAGCCTTGATAACTAGACTTCAATCTCTGGAACCAACATAAATGGGAAAAGACAGAACCTGACACCACAAAGTCGTCCTCTGACATCAACATGTTCCTTTCCCTTGGCATACACACCTGTCCAAAAATGAATGGCTATTTGCAATTCATAAAACAATAAGCAAAATAACAGTTTAAGGAAAAAAGAAACTATTTAGTGGTTCAAAAGGACTGAAAAAAATTGAGGCTCCTGCCACGGGACTTACAATATAAACCACCCACCACACCAGCTTTGTGCATATGTATTGATCAACATCTCATGTCACATAATGTACACTGTATTGTATAAATAACTCAGTTTCAATCAAGCCTGGTGGCATCTGCCTTTAATACCAGCAATCAGAAGGCAGAAACAGGAGTTTAGGATCAGCCTGGGCTACATAGTGAATTCAAGGCCAGGCTGTTCTACACTAGCAATTTCCTGGCCAGCCTGGGGCTGCAGGAGACCCTGTCTCAAGAGAGACCAAAAAAAAAGAAAAAAAACCAACACCCACCTCATTTTCCTCTCACTGCATCTTCCTGTTGTCATCCTCCTTCATTCAATTGATATAGTGTGAACTATGTCACATGTAGAAAAAAATAAGAACATTCATGTGGCCAAACTTAATGCCCAGTAGGACAGCCCAGTAGGACCCATCCCACACTTGTTATCCATCCTTTTCCATAC
>VZQC01001199.1:29795-156903 GCA_009823505.1 Rhizomys pruinosus | reverse complement strand
TTAAAAAAAAAAAAAAAAGGACAGAAACAAAGATGAGGCTCTGCCACAGACTCACAATATACCACTTGTGTGTAGTATGGATCAACATCTCATGTCACATAATGTACACTGTATTGTATAAATAAGAACTCAGTTTCAATCAAGCCTGGTGGCATCTGCCTTTGATCCTAGCACTCACGAGGTGGAGGCAGGTAGATCTCTGTGAATTCAAGGCCAGGCTGGTCTACAGAGCAAGTTCCAGGCCAGCTGGGGCTGCAGGGAGACCCTGTCTCAAAAGACCAAAAGAAAAAAAAAACCCACCTCATTTTCTCACTGCATCTTCCTCTTGTCATCCTCCTTCATTCAATTGATATAGTATGAACTATGTCACATGTAGTAAAAAATAACAACGTTCATGTGGCCAAACTTAATGCCCAGTAGGACAGCCCAGTAGGACCCAGCCCACACTTGTTATCCATCCATTTCCATACACTCAGGACCACATTAAGAATGCTCCCTGGGCTGGTCATGGTGGTGCATGCTGTAACACCCCAAATTCAGATCCCCCAAAGACCACCAAGGAGCTGATTCCAATGTAAGTACAAAAGGATCACTTTATTCAAGCTTGAGCTCGGACTCACCACCTGATCTGATACAAGGCCCAAGAGAGTGAGCCCCAAATTATGGAGTGGTCAGGATTTTATAGTTTTTAGACAAAGGGAGGCAGCTTTCTGGCAAAATAGTTACTTAATTGGTCCAGCGTTTGGCTGGTACAATTTGTCTGTATGTGATTGGGTAAGCCTTCCCGGGCTTATGGGCTTTTGAGTACCACATTCCTTTAAGCACTACATTCCTTTGAGTGCTACATTCCCCTCTTTTCTTGGTGAACTTCTTGGCCCCATCATGGGCTGAGGTAGTTACTGTATCATCTTAGAAAACAGGATCTGTGTCACTGCACTGTCTAGTTCCAGCCTCACAGAGGTCTCTGTGTTTCTGTGGGTTTAGAGTCCATTCTCATCTTAACAATCACTGCTATGACCAACCTCCAGCCCTGGCCAATGCATCACAAAACTCCCTATAAACCTGATTTTGTCCTCATCAGAGACTCAGAATAGGCTTCTCATTTCTTCCATAATTGTGCTGTAAAAACAGCACAATTCCAAACCCTCATTCAGCCTTTCCACACCTTGTCTTCCTAGAAAACATCTAGACACCTCCTCCCAGTGCAGGGACGGTAAGCCCCAGCCACTTCAAACACACACATTCATCTTGCCCACATGCCTCTTACTGGCTCCAACATGCTTGATGCAACCTTTTATTCAAAACCAACTCTCACTCACACCTAAGGACCAGCCCCTTGGCCAGATAGGATTGGGAGTAAGACAGGGTCTTTAAGAACAAGGGGTCCCCACTCTCTATCAGAATTGTGTGTATGGCACACACTTTTGTGGCCAGGAGCTGTGAGTCCCTTGGGGACCTGCCCAATGCCAAGGACTATTTCAATGGAGACAGCTGCCTGGTATTTATTTTCTCTAACACCATGTTATTTACTTCAGGTGGAAAATTACCAATAGTCACATACACATGTGTAATTTCCATGCATGTGGGAATTACCAATGCTCACACATGCTTTCTTAACAGCCCTAATGGAGGAGTATTAGTTTGTTAGCGATGTGGACTGTTCTCTCTCTAGAGAGTTCTGCATGAAGAGTCTCAAAAATCAGCTATGTGGCTATATCCACTCCAAGAGAAAGGTCCTGGCAGGGTTATAGTCCCTCTCCCTACCTGTATAGAAATTCACAGATGGTGAGCTTAAAGCACTGGCCTATAGTACTACAGGTATAGGGGACAGACTGGAAAGGCTGTACTTGAGGTGAGCCCTGGACTGAGCACTGGAAGATAGGCCCAGAGAAGGCATTCTACCCTGCCTCTTGCTGCATAAAAAAGCAGGCCAGTATGTACCTGTCATGGGGTTTCTATCTGCAGAGGCAGAGCTCATGTCTCAGGCCCAAGTATAACGTGGCCCAAGCACAGTCCCAGACATTCTGCAGGCCTATAGGAACTGGACCTCACTGGATATGAGGACTTAAGGCTGATGTCATCCCCTCCCCAGAACCCCCTTGAGGCAGATGTTTGACAACCCTACTGTGCACAGTAAAAGTCCCCAACTGATCCGCAACTGGCTCCCCTCCTTTGGGGGCATGCATACCAGTCCTAGTACCCTCCCACTAGAGGGTATCTCCCCACTACCCCCAGACCAGTAGTGTTGCCAGCAGGTATGCATAGCAGGAGCAAAAGTGCAACAGTCATGAGCCCAGCACGGGTCCAGGAATGTCTGTTCACTGGACCTTCAATTTGAAGAGGTGGTCCTTGTTCTTGGTGACTTTCCATTGTGGCAGGAACTCCTCCCTCATGGCGAAGGGGTCTGCAGGTCACTCATGGGAGTAGTGAACCCCAGTTGCAATGTCATCCACCTTGAGGGCCATGGGGGTCATCAGGACAACTATGTAGGGGCCTTTCCAGTGAGGCTTCAGGCTCTTTAGTCTGTGTCGTTGCACATACATCCAATCTCCAGGTCTCAAGTGGTGCAGCTCTGGAGGAGGCCCTGTCTCCTACAGAGCTCTGAGATGCCTCTGCACATTCTGATGGATGCTTTGTAAGGCATTGAGGGAAAGTAAAAGGTTATGGTCATCAATCTCTACTAACAATGCTAGCCGCAGAGTAGGTATGATTGGGGGTGGGACACCATACATGATTTCAAAAGGAGACAGTCCCAATTTATAAGGTGAATTGCATACCCCATAGAGGGCAAATGGTAGGAGAGACACCCAGGCCCCACCAGTCTCCCAGGTCAACTTAGAGTCTCTTTTAGGGTTCTATTAATTCTGTCCACCTGTCCTGAGCTTTGGGGGTGGTATGCACAATGTAGCTTCCAATCTGCCCCAATCACCGAGGCTAGCCCTTGGATTAGCTTAGATACAAATGCAGGCCATTGTCTGTCCCAATCATAATTGGAAATCCAAACCTGGGCATGATGTCTTCCAGCAGGTTCTTTGCCACCACCTGTACCATCTCATGCTTTGTTGGAAAAGCCTCCACCCGTTCTCATCATGGCAGACCCTAGAGATAAGGCGCTACAGGACTACCACAAGAAGCTGCTGGAGCACAAGGAGATCGATGGCTGTCTTAAGGAATTAAGGGAACAATTAAAAGAACATACCAAGCAGTATGAAAAGTCCAAAAATTATCTGAAGGCATTGCAAAGTGTTGGGCAGATTATGGGCGAAGTACTTAGACAGCTAACTGAAGAAAGATTCAATCCAGGGGCCCCAATGTTGGGTAAGTACCCCCTTTGCCACACCTCTTGCCTCATCCACATACAGATGGAAGGGCTTTGTCACATCTGGTAGTCCCAGGGCTGGAGCAGACAGCAGAGCAGTCTTAAGTTTTGTAAAAGATTCTTCGCGCTGGAGAGATGGCCTAGCGGTTAAGAGCACCGACCGCTCTTACAGAGGACCCAGGTTCGATCCCCAGCACCCACATGGTGGCTGAGAACCATCTGAAACTCCAATTCCAGGAGAACTCCAGTTCTGGGGGAATCCGACACCCTCTTCTGACCTCTGCAGCATTGCACGACATGGGTGCACAAACTTGCATGCAGACAGTACATTGATACACATACAGAAATAAATAAATGCCAGGCGTGGTGGCGCACGCCTATAATCCTAGCACTTGGGAGGCAGAGGCATGTGGATCTCTGTCAGTTCGAGGCCAGCCTGGTCTATAGATAGAGTTCCAGGACAGCCAGAGCTACAGGGAGACCCTGTCTAAAAAAGACCAAAAAAAAAAAAAAAAGGCACAAAGATGGTTAACTGAGGCCAGAGAAAGAGACTGTTTTTTTTTGTTTGTTTTGTTTGTTTTGGGTTTTTTTTTTGAGGATCAAAAAGCTTTTTTTTTTAAAGTTCTTCCAAAAAAATTATTCAACACACAATATCAAGCTAACTATTGGGTAAGTGTCGCTCTCCGAGAAATAGGGAATCAGCAGACCACGAAAATATATACAATTATAAAATAAATAGCATTCCCCTTTCAGTCAGCACTGGCCACGGTGGTTCACAGGGGAATTTTGTAGCAGGAGATCTTTCACTGTGGCAGGCTGGTGGAGCCAGGCAGGGCCCCCTGGGAGCTGTCCTTAAGGCAGGGGAGTGAGGTCCCCTGCCTGAGAAATGAAGTGGCACGGAGCTACAGAATGGAGCCAGGGCAGCACTGTAATAAATTATTCAATGTTCATACCCCAGTCCCCACTACCATATCCTGAGGGAGGGGGACAGAAACAGACATGGACACCAACAAGCTAGTCACTAACAGAAGGACCACTGTCTCCACCTCACCCTTAGAGCGTGTGCTTAACCCAAGCCCAGTAAGCAGAGGAATCCAAAACTACCACCAAGGCAAAGCTTGTGTCAGTCTCGGTGGAATGGGGGTGCAGCCCAGCTGGCCCAAACCTGCCTTCTCAAAGGGAAGGTGATCTACTTCTGATCCCAAGGCCATACAAACTCCAACCCAAAACAGAAAAGGAAAGCCAGTCTTCCCACCCAAGCCAAATCCTATCTGTACTTCTAAGTCAGTGTTCCAAGCCAAGGCAAAACAAAGGATTCTGCATGTCCCACCCAAGTGCCAAGTGCCCTTGCTCCAGCTGTTGACAGCGCTTCAGCATTCCAGAAACCCTCAGGACTGAACATTCTGTGACTCAATGATACATGGGTGGGAACTCCACATGGGAGTTTATGAAGAACCTGGTCAGGGAGTAAACCAAGAGACCTACACCAATGGGTGAAGAATGCTAGAAAACCAGCGAGTTTATGTACTCATAGAACGCTGCTAACTGCTGACTATACGTGATCTCTGCTATGCTAGTCTTGGAGCTAACACTGATCTGTCTTCCTGTGGGGGATGATTATTGGATCCAAATGAATTCTTTTGGGGGGTATTTGGATGGAAACTAGGGCCTTGTACATGCTGGGCAAGTGCTCTACCACTGAGCCACCCCCTCAACCCTCTTGATGGTTTGTTTTTGGTAGTTTTGACACAGGGTCTCCCTGTGCTTTATTGACCAGGCTGGTCTCAATCTCAGATCAGTCTGCCTCTACCTCCCACATGCTGGGATTAAAGGAGTGTACCACCATGCCCCACTTATTTTTGCTTTTGAGAAAGTTTTGCTAAGTTGCCCTGGCAGGCTTTGAACTTTAATCCTCCAGTCTCAGCCTTTTAAGTGGCTAAATTATGGGCTCAGCTGGGCATGGTGGTGCACGCCTTTAATGCTAGCACTGGGAGGCAGAGGCAGGATGATCTTTGTGAGTTCAAGGCCAGCCTGGTCTACAGAGTGAGTTCCAGGACAGCTGGGCCTACAGGGAGACCCTGTCTCGGGGAGAAAAAAAAAGGGCTCACAGCACTGCTCTATTTTATTTTGTGGTTCTGGAGACTGAACACAAGCAGGGCCTCAGACATGCTAGGCAGCGCTCTGTCTCTGAGCAACATCTCCAGTCCTCGAATTAAGAGCAGTGTTTAGATATTTGAACTTCCATTAAAATAAAAAGTCTAAGTGGTATGACTTGATGACTCATTTGTGACAAGCTTGGTGAGGGTCACATTGAGACATTTGTGGATTTGGGATTGGTTTTAATGTGCCATCTTTTGATGCCAGTACAAATTGGCATAAACAACATATACATGTTATCAGAAAACAGCATCAAATTGTTTGTCACGAGGAAGGACACTAAAACCAGCACCAGGTTTTGCTTTCTGAGAGTGGCTGGCCCAGAGCCTGGATACTGTGTGAGCACAACTCCTGCTGCACAAGCTCAGTCAGGCATACCACCAGATGAACTAAAGCCAATCTGGCCCAGAAGGCATAGTGGCTGGACCTTTATTTTTAAGAGATGGAGTAGGAAGTTATATGAACAACTGGGTATTTTCTTCTACCATAAGAAATTTTAGCCAAAATCTTCCCTTACTGTTTGAATTAACATGTGTCATGGGGAACCTTTTAAAAAAGGCTCTATTTTCTTTCAGAATCTTTTAGGCTTTGGGGAAACAGATTTTTAAGTTATAAATAAGCCTAATAAGGTAAGTCAAATACTAAATCAAATATAAGAGTGCTTCCAATTACGCAGATCTCAGCTGTATCATTCTGGGGACCACTGAGTGTCAGTGCATGGACGTGGTGACCCATAGGATGTAATTTCCCAATCTGGTCCTGAGAGCAAACCTCTTCTCCCAAGGAGTCTCCTGGAATTGGAGTTTCAGATCGCTCTCGGCCACCATGTGGGTGCTGGGGAATGAACTCCTCTGAAGAGGTCGGTCTCTAACCTCTAGTCTCTCACTACTCTATTTCATATCTTCTCCATCACTGGAGAAGATGGCAAACACATATATTCACATCTGCTTTTTAAGAGTTCATTGCATTTGCTTAAGACACTTGGAAAGAGGAAGTGCTATAAGAAGCAGTAGGTAAGAAGGCAAAAGAAACTGTGATTTGGCTGTGAGTGGATGTAAGGTTCACAGTAAACAGCTCAACTGAGTAGCTATGGAGGAAACTTTTAGCAGATCTGTACTTCAAGGAATCAGTCAAAGTTGGGGCCATTCCATTGGGAGGGATGGACAGACACACCAAATTCTCAGAGACACAACTAGACTCACCATTTTGCTGCTGTTCTTCTTCACAGTGGCATAATATANGATCCGCAAGTGGCTCCCCTCCTTTGGGGGCACACTGACCAGTCCTGGTGCCCTCCCACTAGAGGGAACCTCCCCACTACCCCCAGACCAGAGTGTTGCTCAGCAGGGACGCACTAGCAGGAGCAAAAGCTGCAACATCATGAGCCCAGCGTGGGTCCAGGAAATCTGTTCATTGGACTTCAATTTGAAGGGTTGTCCTTAGTTCTTGGTGACTTTTCATTGTGGCAGGAACTCCTCCCTCACGGCAAGGGGTCCGCAGGTCTCATGGGAGTAGTGAACCCAGGTTGCAAGGTTGTCCACCTTGAGGGCCTCAGGTGGAGGTCATCAGGACAACTACTGTAGGGGCCTTTGCAGTGAGGCTCAGGCTCTTTAGTCTGTGTCGTTGCACATACATCCAATCTCCAGGTCTGAAGTGGTGTGGCTCTGGAGGAGGCCCTGTCATCCTACAGAGCTCTGAGATGCCTCCTCACATTCTGATGGTAAGGCATTGAGGGGAAGTAAAAGGTTATGGTCATCAATCTCTACTAACAATTCTAGCCGAGAGTAGGTATGATTGGGGGTGGGGCACCATTCATGATTTCAAAACGAGACAGTCCCAACTTATAAGGTGAATTGCGTATCCTATAGAGGGTGAACGGGCAGGAGAGACACCCCACCCCACCAGTCTCCATGGTCAATTTAGTAGGGTCTCTTTTAGGGTTCTATTCATTCTGTCCACCTGTCCTGAGCTTTGGGGTGGTATGCACAATGGAGCTTCCAATCTGCCCCAATCCTCACCATGCCACCCTTGGATTACCTTAGATTCAAACCCAGGCCATTGGTCCTGCCCAATCATATTGGAAATTCAAACCTGGGCATGATGTCTTCCAGCAGTTTCTTTGCCACCACCTGTGGCCATCTCTGTTTTGTTGGAAAAGCCTCCACCCAACCCTGAGACCCGGTACGTCTCAAACCCTGACCACCTCTGTACCCTACTTGCCAGGCCTTTTCGCTCAAGTGCAGTCGACTTCCCAACTAAGCTCCATGGCTGTCCTTCCCCTCAGTCATGTACTGGTTTCGGTTACCTGAACTGTTGGCATTTGTCACTGCTGGCAGGCCCGCCCCTGGCCCGTCTGTTTTTTTGTTGACGTCCATAATCTTTTCCCACGCACTGTCTTTGACGTCTTGCCTTTTTCTCACTTCCCACTGTGGTGGATGCGTGCATTTTCGCAGGACCTGTCTCGATTGCCTGCCGGTGTATGACCTTGTAACTCTGACGTTCTCCCCACCTGTGCCTGTGCATTGCAGGTTTTTTATCATCAAGGTCTTTTTGGGTATATCACAGCGCCTCTGGAGCCTGGCCTGCCTGGTCATGTGGCTCACTGAGCCCAGTGCAGACGAGGGGAGCCACTTGCCCACCTCCCTGGCCATTCTTCTCTGCCAGGTTGTCCTTTGGCTACAGGGCCATTTCTTTCTGATGTCCCAGACAGCGCGAGAGCCAGGAGGCAGCCGAGCCCTAAAGCGCCGTAAGCCCTACAACTTTCTCCTTATTTTTTTCTACGGTTTGCCTCTGCTGGTCAGCAGCCCCCGTTCCTTGTTTATCGTCCGTGTATGTTGAGCCGTTGCTAAAGCATACCGACTATCAATGTAGATAGTGGCCTTTTTGCCCTGTCCTAGAGTTAGTGTCTTTGTTAAAGCCACGAGTTCGGCCCTCTGGGCTGAGGTACCAGGCAGTAGGGGTTCCACCCAGATGACCTCTGTCTCCGAGGTCACACACCCCCATACTTCTGTCCATCCTGAATGAAGCTGCTCCCATCAGTGTACCATGTGACATCAGTGTCGGCAACAGCGAGTCCTGCAGGTCTGTGCGGGTTCCATGCGTCTACACCAAGATCTCGCCGCATTAGCAGAGTTCCAGCTCTAGATCAGGTACAGAAGTACTGGGTTCAAGGTTGCAAGGGGCCTAAAGATGATAATGTGTCAGTCTGGCATTGCTCAGTCACTGGTCAGGCCCTCTATAGCATGAGGGGTAACTACATGGAGCTTTTGCCCTAGAGTCAATCTGTGTCCTTGACCATTAAAGCATGGCCCTATGATTTTCAGACAGCAGCCTATACTCGTCCTTCAGGCAAACTGTCAGTACTTCTATAGGATGGCCGTTTTTGTCCTTGAGCGTGGCCCCACCAGGCTGGAAGCTGATTTGAGCTCCCACTTTGGATAGCAAGTCTCTCCCCAACAATGGGTAGGGGCACTCAGGAATGACTAGGAAAGAGTGGGATACCCATCCCACACCCAGATCCGCAGTCCTTCGGGTAGCCCACGAGTACCATTTTATCCCTGTTGCCACTTCCACCCATCCAGTTCCTTTGGAAAGCTTGCCCTGGGGTGCAAGCAATACCGCATTTTCAGCCCCAGAGTCCACCATGAATTGGATTGGTGTCCCCTCTATTTTGAGGGAGAGGGGGTCCAAACCCCGACCGCCCTAGTCATTCATTTCTTCAAGGGACAGTACTTTAGAAGTTACTTGTTCCTTCCTTTTGGGGCATTCCCGTGCCCAATGACCATGTTCCTTACAGCGGGCACATTGGTCCCTTTCCAACCTAGTTCTCCTCTGGCGGTAGGAAGTCTTACCTTCTTCCTCAGCCAGCTCCCTCAGTTTGCGGGTTCTTGCCTTAGGACCACTCAGTGTGGAGGCCAGTAGGATTTTTCAGTCCCACTCGAGCCTGTTTGTCTTCAGAGCTTTCCCTATGGTTGTACACTTTTTCAGCAATAACAATCAAATCTTGTAAGGTCTTTTCTGTTTCTCCACTCTCTGTAACTTTTACTTGATGTCTGGTGCTGCCTGGTTCACAAATGCCATCACCACTGCGGTCCTCATCTCAGGGGCTTCAGGGTCCATGGGGGTCCACTGCCTAGTAGCTTCCATGAGTCTTTCTAGGAAGGCTGCAGGGCTCTCCTCCTGCCCCTGCTGCACATTCCATACCTTGGCCAGATTAGTGGGCTTGAGTGCTGCAGCCCTGAGATGGGCCATTAGAATCTGGCGAACCTCTCCTCACCTTCAGCCATGTTGAAATCCCAATTATGGCGGGTAAGAGGAAAAACAGTGTTAATGATATCAGGGTTCAAAGTAGCCTGTCCATTGTCCCCCGGGACCAGCTTCCCGGCCTCCATCTGGATTCTTTCTCATTCCTCCGTAGTTAAGAGCACCTGGAGGAGCTGTTGGCAGTCATCCCAAGTGGGCTGCTGGGTAAACAGAACAGTACCTAACAAGCTAGTGAGGTCCTTAGGATCCTCTGAGAACCGGGCGTTCTGAGCCCTCCAATTATACACGTCACTAGTGGCAAAAGGCCAGTAGTGATGGGGTTGGTTCCCCGCTTGTCAGAGGGCCCGGCGATGTGGAGCGACAGCACAATGGAGTCCGTGCCCTTGTGGTAGCCGTGGGGGAGGTAGTTGTGTGTCTAACCCCGTGTGCAAGCGGCTGGCCCTTCCACTGCCAGGGCTTCATTGTCCTCAACCTCTTCCTGTTCCCTCCACACTTCCCTTCTGCCTGCTCTAATGGGGACCATACATCCAGGGAACAGACGTTCCTCATCTGCACTGCCCTGTAGGATAGGAGGGGTCGATGCAGATGCAGATGGCTCCTTGAAGGAGGGGTCCTCCCTCACCACTAGGGCCTTGGTGGTGGGCTGTGGGGAAGACATAAAAGGTTTCAACCAAGCAGGCGGTTTTCTCACCAGGTTCTCCCACACTATATATAGGGTATAAGGGACCTGATCAGGGTGGCCATGGGGCCCTGGATCATTGACAATTCTCTGGACCCTACCAATGGTGGCTATGTCAAACATTCCCTCTTTTGGCCACCCCACTCCAAATGTCGGCCACTCAGACTCACAGAAAATTTGCAGTCTTCTCCTCTTTGCTTCCACTCCCCACACAGCTCCCCTAGATTTAAAATCTTTCAGGGCTGGAGAGATGGCCTAGTGGTTAAGAGCACTGACTGCTCTTACAGAGGACCTGGGTTCGATCCCCAGCACCCACATGATGGCCAAGAACCGCCTGAAACTCCAATTCCAGGAGAAATCCAGTTCCAGGGGAATCTGACACCCTCTTCTGACCTCTGCCCCATTGCATGACACGGGTGCACACACCTGCATGCAGACAGTACATTCATACACATACAGAAATAAATATTTATAAAAATAAATAAAATCTTTGAAATGTTCCAACATGACAGACAGGGGGGTAGACGAGGATTGCCCCATGTCACGTCCTCTCTGGGCACTTCTGAGGCTGGGGGCAGCTGGCGTCTAGTGATTGGTTATAAACCTTATCTTTTTTTATTTTTTTTTCTGGTTGTTTTTTATTTGTTTATTTTTAAGGAATTCTACAATATAATAACAGTTGTTTTCAGATAACATTGATGTTACTCAGTTTGCCATAGAATTAGGTAATTGGTGCATTTTGCAAGTATCTATGTCCAAATTTTGAACAAGCCAAGGTTCCCATAGTCCAGTTGGAGATGTTTGTATGCACAGGCATGTTGATCAATTAGGAGTCTGGTCTATATTGCTGTAGTCTCATGATTCACCCCTATCTCTCCACAGCCCTTACATTCTACCACACCTCCTCTTCTGCAATTTTCCCTGGCTTTGGAAAAGGGGCACAAGTGGGTGAGAAGAAAACAGTCTACTTTCTTTGGAGTTGTCATTTTGGACTCTAGTTGTTCAGGTTGTTTCCCTTCATGGTTGACAGCTTTTCCAGTGTACCTTTTTAGTCATACTAACAAAGCACAAGCAAGGGATGTACAGGCATTTAAGCATACTAATTATTATGCAAGCAAAGCTGTGAGCATAGACCACAGATGTTGGATGGTATGAATCCACAACTGTGGTTTCTCTTAAAGGGTGACAAGTTCTTATTGTGGCTTATAACATCTCTAACCACTAGAGGACATAAGCTTGTGGCATCTCTGTGAGTTATTCCTCCAAGGAGAGAGCTAATAGCCAATTGATTTGGGATATAGTATGACCATGCTGCCACTGTTGCACAGTACTCCAGGCAGTTGAGGTGTAGCTGATACTGATGGAGGAGTCTTCTTGTCTCAGGGAGACCAATATTTTGCTGTATTGCTTTAGTGGCCTTTGGTAAGCTCTCTGGCATTTCAGAGGCCATTTTATGTTAAGCAAGTGGTTCATACCATTGTTTCATGCTCACGAACAACACCATGGTCTGCGACAACAGGGACTTCCTGCCTTTCTTCTTGCATTATATCCCACTTATAGGAAAAGGCCTTTATAATTTTGGGGGGCTTGGATCCCCTAAGCACATCTCCTAGGCCAGAATAATTCATTGCTGATTCAAGAGCTTTAATTGTACTAATATATTTTGCTTAATACACAGCTTATAAAGACTTTACTATTGAATTTGGCTCTAGATAGAGAATTATCCTTTCACAGTTTCCTATGCCTATCAGTCAATAAAAAGGGGTTATACCTGTTTTTATAAAGAATTACCACTATAACATTGTTGGCTCTATTTACAGTTAAGGGAATGACTTCATTACCATCAAGTTTTTTCTTTTCCTATAAAGGGGAAGGTAGGAAGGTTTCTCAGTATCTGGAGGTAAACTTTTTAGGGCCATTATAAACAGTTAACCCCAATAGTATTCAGAGAGATGCTCAGTGTCTGTGACTCAGGCATCTGAGGTTCCTTTCTTTAATGTTCAGATGGTCAGCTCTCTGCTGGCATTTCCATTCCATCCTGCACAGCCAAAAGTTGTATGTTTTCAGGCATTTAGATGGGTGATTTTTACCTGTGGGAACATACAATCTCCTCCCATTGTTAGTTTCAAGATCTCAAAAATTGAAATATTATCAATAGGATTGGAACACAGAGTTTTCCATTTGTATCCCAGAAAGGATACTACCCCACCTCCCACCTCCCTCTTTTTTTTTTAATTTTTATGTTTTGACAGTGCTATGACCACTAGTAATAATAATTGCATGTTAATACCTAATATCTAATGTGTTGCTTCATTAGTAGGATTGAAAGGTTATCCTGGACAAATGGTCAGCCCATGAAAGGAAACAGCCAGAACTGACAGAGCCAAAAGACATCTCCAAAAATAGACCTGTTCGTGCTTCTTGTCCACCTGTGCCCCTTTTCTAAGCCTAAGGAACAATCTGGGAAGAGGGGGAGTGGTAGAATGTAAGGGCTGCATTGGGGTGATGGTAAAACTACGACAATATAGTCTGGACACTTATTTGATCAACTTGATTGAACATTCAAGCCCCTCCAGCTGGATAGTGGGAGCCTTGGGCTGTGTGGGCTGGGGCAAAACTGCTTGCAAATTGGTTTTACATGAAGGAGGCTTATACTCAAAAAGCAAAAAAAAAAAAAAAAGGAGTAAGATTTGCAGTTTAAAAGGGTATTCTTAAAAATAACATTATTAATATAAGAGGTATTCAGTAGAGATTTAACAGAAATACAAAATAAACCAATAAGTTAATGGACTTGATTTCTCTGAAGTCATAGTCCAGTCATATAGCTTGAAAGAGCAAAGTGTATATTGGGTAAAATTTATTTGGCAGGTACTCAACTCTGCCCAAGCTTTATCCACATATTATAGGATATTTTAAGGCTTAGTGAAATGTTTAGATTAGTTAAATTTGGTTGTAGGTTTTGGTGAAAATGGTAATACATTTGAACTAATTGGGAATATAAAATGTTAATTGTTTTATTTATAATTTGTATTGAACTTCCAACAGTAACATTGGGGTTAAGGTACACAAATGGTCACTATATTTTTCTGAATTATACAACATCACATTGTAACACTTTCTTTTACTTGTAGGACAATTTAAAGGAATTAAGCTTAAATTTACTTCCCAAATAAGTAGCATACAGTCAATGAGAAACAGTTTGGGTAAATTTAATGAAAACTTATGCCTTGGCTCCTGTTTATGGGTCTGTGTAAACCTTATCTTTTAGCTTTGTTCCCGCGCAGCTGCCAGGCAGCACAGCAGCCAACAGGAGAGCAGGCTTTAAGACCCTGTGGAACCCGCCTGTACCAGAAACCCAGCTCAATGCACCTCAGGCTCCCTGCTGCACAGGAGCTCCACCGCACTGTGGGCCCTGCATGGAGCCACCTTACTCTTACACAACAGAGACTCACACACACCACAAAGGAAGAGAGAAAAACAAAGACAACCGACAAACACCTTAGGAGCGGAGACAAACAAAATAAAAAAAGAAAGTAAAATAGCTGCAGTTGCTTTGCACCTTGGTGTGGGAATGACCTGCAGGGGACATGAACCCCGCAAGGGAGCAACCCGCCTTGCCCCAACCCAGACAGGGGGGACTCGAACCCCCCACCAGAAAGCCAGGAATGTCTTCCTGGGCCTCCAGCCAGCGACCCTCCAGTGCGTCCACTTAAGTCTATGCCAGCTCTTCAAAAGAGAAAATGTCCCGACTGAAATTACACAACAAAGACAAGCAGAATCACACAACAAAGACAAACAGAACCACACTCACCCAGCTGGCATATGATCCTCTGGTTTCAGGGGCCTGGGGCCTGGGGGGATCCCAGAGAGTCCCCAAATGTAACACCCCAAATTCAGGTCCCCCAAAGACCACCAAGGAGCCAATTCCGATGTAAGTACAAAAGGATCACTTTATTCAAACTCAAGCTCAGACTCACCACCTGATCTGATACAGAGTCCAGGAGAGTGAGCCCCAAACAAAGGCAAGGTCAGGATTTTATAGCTTTTAGACAAGGGGAGGGAGGTTCCTTGCAAAATATTTAATTGGTCCAGCATCTGGCTGGTACAATTTGTATGTGATTGGGTAAGCCTTCCTGGGCTTATGGGCTTTTGAGTACCACATTCCTTTAAGCACTACATTCTTTTGAGCACTACACAGGCCTTTAATCCCAGCACTCTGGAGGCAGAGGCAGGCGGCTCTCTGCCTGGTCTACAGAGTGAGCTCCAGGCCAGCTGGGACTATAAGGGAGACCAGGAACCTCCGCTCTGCTTCGGGGTGAAGAACGACGTGGTGGGCATGATGATCTGTGAGAACCAGCTCAGGGCGAGGGGCGGGCGGCTGGGGGGAGCGGGCGAGGGCAAGGCCTGTCCTGCCTCGTGGCCACTGAGGACCAGGGCCTCAGGAGTGGCCTTCAGCTTCCCATGCTGCACAGCGGGTGCTGCAGCACTGCCCTTACACAGGCCTGCAAGACACTGCAATTGGCCAGAGAGAGAGAGAGAGAGAGAGAGAGAGAGAGAGAGAGAGCTGAGTGCTGGAATTAGGTGTTTCTCTGAACACCCCTCCAGGGCCAGGATCAGAGAAGTGTGGGTGTTACTGTGAGACTGGCAGAGCCTCTGCCACATCCCTCAGGTTAGTTCGAGGTCATTTTAAATGCTAGAAGGTGGAGCAAGGGAAGTGTTCCTAGTGCTAGTTTTAGGTTTTTAGCTGCTTTTGCAGTGATGGGAAAGATGTCCCCAACTTCCGTGTTGCTGTGTAGTCTGAATTCAGTTACAGTGTTTGGACCTTGGGAGGTGGTGATATTTTTTGCTTTTGAAGACCTGTTATTTATGGGCTAAAGAGATTGCAGGAGCCCTGGCTGCACTTCCAGAAGACCCAAATTCGACTCCCGCCCCCACATGACAGCCAACAACTGTCTGTAACTCCCTCTTTTGGCCTCTGAGGCCACTGCAGGCACATGTTCCACTTACATTGTACGCTTCATAGCAGGCACATGTTCCACTTACATATATGCAGGCAATACACTCATACAACTAAAAATATGAAATTTTAAAAAGAACTTTCATAGGAAAATGAACACGTTTATGGGATATTTAATTATCATTTTAAGACTAATTGGTAGACTAGCCCAATTCATTTCCCCTTAGATGGCTCAGGCTTTCTAAGATCTGAAGAAGAATGCTCCATCAGAGAGCAGGAAAATTTGCAATATACTTCTTTCCTCAGCAGGAAATATGAACATACACGCATTGTTACATACCCACTTGATGTTGCATGATTTTTTTTTTGTTTTTTGAGACAGGGTTTCCCTGTACTCAGCTGTCCTGGAACTCACTCTGTAGACCAGGCTGGCTTGAACTCACAAAGATCCGCCTGCCTCTGCCTCCCAAGTGCTAGGATTAAGCGTGTGCATGATTTTAACTAGAAGTTGAGTAATGACTGCAGGCCACTCAACTAGCTACATTCATACTCTACTACTGAACTACAGTCCTAGCTATGGAACCAATATGGTTCATATGTGTTAAAATAATAGCAATGTCATTTTCCCTTCTATTTTCCTCCTTCTCCCTCCACCCCTCCTTTTCTCTTCTCTCCTTCCTTCACTTCCTTCATTTTGGTATTCGGATTGAACTTGGTTGTTAATAAAGTTAGCATATGTTCTACCCCTAAATCTATACTCCTCTGTGTTAATTAGTTTTCTGCTGCTGTGATAAAATGCCATTACCTAGGAAACTAATAGAAGAGTCCATTTAGCTTACAGTTACAGAGTGGAAAGAGTCCATAATGCAGATGGGCATGGAACTAGAGATGCCTGGAGTTAAAAAAAACAAAAACCTGAGAATTCACATCTTCACACAGGCACAAGAAGCAGAGAGAGGCAGGCTGGAAGTGGGCATGGCTGTGTACTTTCAAAGCCCACCCCCAGTTGTTTCCTTTCTCTAGTATGGCCACACCTCCAAAGGTTCCTCAACTCTCCCCTAACCGTGAACTGGAGACCACATGTCCAAGTACTTGGAGCCTATGGGGACATGTATACAGTCACATTTCATTCCCCTGACCCCCCATAGGCTTATGACCATATCATAAGTAAAATGCATTAGTCTAACATTAAAAGTCTCATAGTCCTCAACAGTTTCAACATTATTTAAAAGTCTAGTTTCCAGAGCCAGGTATGGTGGTGCATGACTTTTATCCCAGCACTTGGGAGGCAGAGGCAGGTAGATCTCTGTGAGATCAAGGCCAGCCTGATCTACATAGTGAATTCAAGGTCAGCTGTTGCTACAGGGAGACCATGCTGAAAAAAAAATTTCACTTGCTTTCTTTTTAATTTCTCTTCTGTGTAATTCCATCAATAAAAGTCTGAGACTATCAAAACTCTGACAGACGCTCATGAACTTAGTTGCAGCTCTGTGTCGTTGCTGCCTGATCTAGACTAGAAAGCATTTTGGCTGAGAGATCTGTTTAGAAGGATCAGATGTTAATCTATTTTCTTGTCAAATGTGTAGGAAAATGGCAGCTTTGGGATTCTAGCTAGGTTCTTAGGGATACATGTTTGGGTGACTAGCTAAATTGGGAAGTCTTGGCTGTGAAACTGAGCTCTGTTCCTGTTGAGTTGTGTGGCTCCAAATTAGTGACTCAGCTCCTTTTAGTTCAGTTCCTTATCAATGGAATGACAAGAATAAGTAAAAGTCTCCCTCATGTAGATGTTAAGTGTGATAGTCTAGGGCAAGTGTCTTGAGTAGAGTCTAACACATATCAGTTCTTTAATAAATGTATATTATGTTGAATAATATCACCATTTATTTGACATCAATAAACTTTTTTTTGTGTGTCAGGCGAGCTAGATCGTGTTGCTATATGTTTTACTAAAGAGGGAAAAAAAGTAAAAAAAAAAAATTCAACATCCAAAGTCCTAAGATTCAAGTCACTCACTTAACTTTAAGCCCCTGTAAAATCAAACGACAAATTACTTCCAACATAAAATTGAACCTAAGAACACAGTCCCATTCCAAAGGAAAAGAATGAAGATAAATTGAGATGGCCAACCAAGGCAAGACAGAAAACCAGCAGGCTAAATACCAAATCCAGTAGTTCCTTGTTCTACATGTGGGACTTTAGTTCCAAAGGACTTACTTAGATGGCTTGGTTCCTCCAGCTTTGTTGCATGTGACATGCATCTCTCTCTTGGACTAATACCACTCCCTGTATGCAGGGAGATGTTTTATGGCTTGGCATCTCCAACATTTTTGGCTTCTCTACTGACAACCAGAGTTTACCTACATAGCTTCACACAATGGCTTCTTGGAACCTCTTGGCCTATCAGGACAGGTCTATAGCATGCCATGCTTACTGCCTACACACTGTCTGAAACCATGGAGGAAGAACCAATGACCTGTTTACTCTTTGATCTTCCATGCCTCTAAAACCAGCACACTACCAAGTTGGGCTGCCAGCTTGGGATGGACCTCACCCTATACATCCATATTGCCAGCAGCTTCTTTCATATGATACAGTTTTTTCAGGAAAATTTAGGACTTCTCCTTTCACAAGGAAGCTTAGCTGGGTTAGGTTTTGCCCTGTGGGTACCCTTTCCATTGTTCAACTGCAGATCTGGAAGCCTCTCCTTCCTTAATGGTCCAATCTCCTTATCAAAGAGAGGCTTTCTTCAGCATTGAACTTGGATCCAGACATTACTAAGCTTCCTAGTGCTCTTAACTGCTGAGCCATCTCTCCAGACCAATAAGTGAAATATTTTAAAACAATGACAAGGGCTAGAGAGATGGCTGCTCTTGCAGAGGACCTGGATTCACTTCTCAATACCCACATGGCTAACATCTATAACTCCAGTTCCTATGGGCTATGACATCCTCTTCTGGCTTCCATGGGCATTGCACACACATGGTGCACTTACATACATTGAGGCAAAACATTCATACACAAAAATAAAAATTTTTAAGAAATGCTGGAGAGGTGTAGGCACTAAGAATTGGAAGAACTGGTAGTAGTGGGTATCATCAAACTACAGTGTATAAATATATGAAAATTTCAAAAGAATAAATTAAAAAGTAATCTTTAAAAACGATATATCAGCACCAGGTGTTGTGGTGCATGCCTTTAATCCTAGCACTTGGGAGGCAGAGGCAGGCGGATCTCTGTGAGTTCAAGACAGCCTGGTCTACAGAGTGAGTTCCAGGACAGCTAGAGCTACAGGGAGACCCTGTCTTGAAAAGATAAATAAAAATAAATAAATAAATAAATAAATAAATAAATAAATACCCTGTCTCAAAAAAAAAAAAAAATCAGGAACATAGTGGCTCATGCCTGTATCTAAGCATTCAGAATGGATCTTAAATTCGAGGCCAGTCTTGGCAATAGACTAATTCCTGTCTTTAAAAAAAAAAAAAGTTGGGGCTGGAGAGATGGCTCAGCAGTTAGGAGCAGTAGCTGCTCTTCCAGAGGACCCAGATTTTGGTTCCCAACACCCATGTGGCAGCTCACAGCTGGCCATAACTGAAGTTCCAGGGGATCTGGTGCCTTCTTCCAACCCCATAGGCATTGCACACATGCAGTGCACTTTTATACTTGCAGGTAAAACACTCATATTCACAAAATGTAAAAAAAAAATTAACTTTTTTAAAAAGTAGTAATTTCTGTGAGATAGTAATCATTCCCAGAGCCTCCCTGCCTGGGTCTTGTAGCACAAACCTTGATCTGTACTTGTGTTCTCAGTCTTAGTAACAACAAATGGCATCTGTTAACTCTCAAGCCAGAAATCTTGGATTATTTTCTGTGGTGCTTCCTTTTCCTTATCTGCCAGTGAATCTTGTCTTTATCCTGAACTTTTCCAAGAGAATTCCAGCATTTTCATTTTCCCTTAGCTGTCTACTTTGCTTCTTGTCTCCCCTAAACATTCTCCTCTGCAGTCAGAGGAGTCTTCCTAAGTACAAATTAGATGATACCTTGTATGCATAAAAACCTTTCATGGTTTCCCAGACTTTGGTTAATTTACCTAGTTGTGGTACTGGGGATTGAACCCAGGGTCTTGTATATATTATTCCAGGCACATATTCTAGCATGGAGCTACATACTCAGCCCTTTTACTTTTTTTTTTTTTTATGTGTATGAATGTACTGTCTGCATGTAGGTTTGTGCACCTGTGTCGTGCAATGCTGTGGAGGTCAGAAGAGGGTGTCAGATTCCCCTGGAACTGTGTTAAAGATGGTTCTCAGCTGCCATGTGGGTGCTAGGGATCAAACCCAGGTCCTCTGCAAGAGCAGTCAGCGCTCTTAACTGCTATGTCATCTCTCCAGCCCCCCTTTTACTTTTTTAGAACATTTATTTATCAGTGTAAGTGTCCCTCTGTGCGTGTATGTGTGCATGCATTCATTCATACATTAGTGCACTAGGTCCTGCACAGCAACACACACAGAGCACAATGTTTGGAAGTCAGTTCTCTGTATCATGTGGGTCTTAAGGATCAAACTCAGGTCACCACACTTGGCAACAAGTGCCTTTAACTGCTGACCCATATCACTGGCACAGCTCTTTTATTTTTGAGGCAGAATCTCAAGAATGTAACATAGGCTGGCCTTGAACTTACTGCTTCATTCAGGCTAGCATGGAAATCAAGATTCTCCTGCATCAGCCCCTTGAGGAGTAGAATTACTGGTTAAGCCCAGAATCCTCCATGTGGTCCACTTGTTTGAACCTCTGCTGCTTCTCTTAGATACCAGCACTTCCCAGCATTATCCCGTCATGGCTGTCTCCTGGACAACTTCTACTGTGCTTTCAGATAAGCCAGGTTCTTGGAGCTTTAAGGTCTCCTGGTCTCCTTTGTGTATAGGTGTCTCTTCCATCTTCTCGGTGTCTCATAACTGTCTTGTTTTAGCATTTTAACACAGAACTGTGTGTCTGTAAATCCTGGAGATGATTAACATTGAATAACCAACTTACGACAACATTTGGTACACAGCAGTTTCAAGATAAGTATTAAATAAATGAGGGTTTTAGGAAAAGACTTCCTAAATCAGACAGCAGCTGCACAAGAATTAAGGTTGACAATTGACAAATGGGACCTCATTAAACTCAAAAGCTTCTGTACATCAAAAGAAACAATCAAGGAAGTGAAGAGAAATCCCACAGAATGGGAGGAAACCTTCACCACAGATACGTCTGACAAAGCATTGATTTCCAGAATATATAAACTACCCAAAAAACAAAGAAAAAAGAAAACAAATGACCCACTCAATAGATGGAGCAAAGAACAGAACAGAGACTTCACAAGTGAGGAATTAGAGATGTCTGAGAAACACCTTAAGAAGTGTTCAACATCACTAATCATTAAGGAACATGCAAATGAAAACCACTTTAAGATATCATCTTACTCCAATAAGACTGCTAGGATCAAGAAAACAAATGATACCAAGTGCTGGAGAGGTTGTGGGGAAAGGGGAAACACTCATCCACTGCTGGTGGGAAGTAAACTTGTACTGAACTATGGAAAGCAGTGTGGAGAATCCTGGAAGACTTGGAATGAACTTGCCACCTGACCCAACCATACCACTCCTGGGCATGTACCGTCAAGACTCACCCCACCACAGAGATACATGCACGGCCATGTTTATTTCAGCTCTCTTCACAATAGCAAGGAGTTGGAACCAACCAAATGCCCCTCAACTGATGAGTAGATGGAGGAAATGTGGTACATCTACACAATGGAATTTTATGCAGCAGTAAAGAAAGACGACATCAGTAGATTTGCAGGAAAATGGCTGGAGCTAGAGGATATCATGCTGAGTGAAGTAACACAGTCCCAGAAAAAAACAAACGAGAATGGTATCCCTCATCTGTTATCTAGTGCCAATTACCTAGTTGAAGTATTTTTGTGTAGGGCCCCCTGAGCTTTTGTCCAAAGACAGTTGGCCTAATGCATTTGGAACAAACAACAGCAACAACAAAAAGGACTGCATCAAAGAACTGACTGAAAGTGAACTTCTGCTCAAAAACAGTCAACTTCCTCAGGAGAATATGAGAAAGACTGAGAAAGAGATGAAAAGCATGTTTGGCAGACTGCATGAGCTCTGGGGGTGGGGAATGGGCAGGAACACGGGTCTAGATTTGTTAAAAAAAAAAAATAAAAAAAAAAATTTATGTGAAAAAAAAAATGAGGGTTCTTGAAATTAAGCCTGATTAAAGATGCTACTTACCAGGCCTGAGTGGCACAGGTATATAAACCCAGTTACTCAGAAAGATCACACATCCAAGGCCTGCCTATGTTACAGAGTAGTTCAAAGCCAGCTCAGTAAATTAGTGTAACTCTGTCTCAAAATAAAAAGTCAAGTGACTGGAGTGATGGCTCAGCAATTAAGAGCCTAGCTGCTATTGCAGAGGACCCAGGTTCAATTCCCAATACCCACATGGTGGCTAACAACCTTCCTAACTCCAATTCCAGGGAATCCAGCACCCTCTTCTGACCTCGGGCATTACATGACACAGGTGCACTTATACACATGCAGGCCATACACTCATGCACATAAAAAAATAAAAGGTCAAAAGAAGGATAGAGTTAGAAAGCGCTTACATAACACGTATGAAGCCCCAGGTTCAAAACTCACTACAGTAATAAATAAATGTTACTTTTTCATTCTATGTTTGTATTTATTTTATGTTTTACTTGAGCTGTCATAATATCAGTCTAGAAAAACCTAGGTCATGGCTGTATATCTTGTGGAATTAAAAAATCCTTTTAATTTAAAATTTTTCCTGTCTAACCTGACAATTAGTAAACTTGTATATACATAACCAGTGATTAATCAACTCTAACTATATCATCAACCTGTAAAATAAGCCCTCCATGTACTACTTTATAGATTAGAGAACACCGACTCATGGTGATATCACCTGTCCAGTCAATGATTTATTAAGATATTTGTTCATTTATTTGTTTGTTTTTGTTTATAGGGTTAGCGTGTGTTTGGAATTCATAGGACAATGTATGAGTTTTCTGCTTCCACCTTTACTGGGATCCGGGGATTAAACTCAGGCTGCCAGTCTTTCCCAGTTTACCCACTGAGCCATCTCACTGACCCCATGTTGTTTTATTTTTCCCTCTACACTGTTCTGAATGCATTCTTACAGATTGCCCTCCTCATCCAGCAGGAGGCAAATCCAGGTAGGATCCCACCCAAACTGGACATGGACTAATAGCAAGGCCACCTTTGCTTGCTTTCTTACTGTTTGAAGCCAAGAAAGACTTCAGTCTCACCTGTGTCTCCTTTGTATCTAGGTAATAAAAGGAAATCCTGAGGTGGAAATCAAAATTTTGGCAACAAAGCAATGCAGACAAAGGCAAAAACAGTGATACATAATGTTAAAAAACAACAAAATTGTGCTGGAGAGATGGCCTAGGGGTTAAGAGCGCTGACCGCTCTTTCAGAGGACCCGGGTTCGATCCCCAGCACCCACATGGAGGCGAGAACCGTCTGAACTCCAATTCCAGGAGAACTCCAGTCCAGGGGATCTGAGACCCTCTTCTGACCTCGCGGCATTGCACGACGGTGCACAGACCACGCAACAGTACATTCATACACATAAATAAATAAAAAATAAAAAATAAAATTTAAAAAAAAAGAAGAAAAAAACCAAAACAACAAAATTACAATCCAGGACATAGAGTTGGTAAGTAATTTTGCTCACTTACATGCTTTAGAAATGTAAAAGATATCGGGCTGGAGAGATGGCCTAGCAGTTAAGTGCGCCGACCACTCTTGCAGAGGACCTGGGTTCGATCCCCAGCACCCACATGGTGGCCAAGAGCCATCTGAAACTCCAATTCCAGGAGAACTCCAGTTCCAGGGGAGTCCGACAACCCTCTTCTGACCTCTGCGGCGTTGCACGTCACGGGTGCACAGACTTGCATGCAGACAATACATTCATACACATACAAAAATCAATAAAATTAAAAAAAAGAAATGTAAAAGATATCTTCTTTCATTGTTTTTGTTGGTTTGGTTTGGTCTGGTCTGGTCTGGTCTGGTTTGGTTTTGATATACTGGGTTTTGAGATAGATGGGCCTCAACTCACAGTCCTCCTGCCTCAACCTCCTGAGTTCTGGGACTACAAGTATGCTTTACCACACTTGTCTTTTGGTGTAAATATCATATCTAACTCCTATCCTTGTACAAAACTTTAGATTTCCTGTATCTACACATATTTTTTCTAATAAAAGCTCTGGTTGGTGTCTTCAAAATCATATACTGTTGGGCTGGTGAGTTGGTTCAGCAAGTAAAGGTGCTTACCACCAAGCATGATGACCTGAGTTTCATCCCCAGAACCTACATAGTGAAAGGAGAGAACCAGTTCCTCCAAATTGTCCTTCGATCTCCATATATGCCCCATGGCAATATGTCCAGGCACACATGAGTGCACACACACCCAACGTCAATATATTAATAAATAACCAAATAAGTAAAAGTGAAAAAAAAAAAATCCTTGGCTATTTACTATCATGGGCAAATCTAGTTTCACTTTTAGCCACAGGTAAGTAAAAATGAAATGCTCTTTAATGCATACGCTTTCATAATAATGGTAAAGATTGGACCTTGGAGGGGGGGTGTGCATATGTATGTTTATACATATTTGTGCAAGTGTTTGTAAAGATGTTTTTGGCGGGGCTGGAGAGATGGCCTAGTGGTTAAGAGCTCCGACCGCTCTTACAGAGGACCCGGGTTCGATCTCTAGCACCCACATGGGGCGAGAACCATCTGAAACTCAACTCCAGGAGAACTCCAGTTCCAGGGGAATCCAACACCCTCTTCTGACTCCCGGCATTGCACACACACGGGCCACACACTTGCATGCAGACAGTACATTCATACACATACAGAAATTAAATACAACCCACTTTAAAACAACACCACATCATGTAGTACACGCGCGCTACGACAATATTAGGTTCCAGACGCGTGGGACACTGGATGCTCTCCACCTCCCCTGAACCCAGAGCTCACCAGTTGGACTGGTCTAGCTAAGCCAGATTGCTCTAGAGATCCCAGTGTCTGCCTAACTAATTCTAGGATTACGCGAGAGGGCTTCCATGGCCCCTTGGAGCTTACATGGGGGCTGGAGATCTGAAAGCAGTCCTCATGATTGTTCTGTGTTTACCCACGGAGCCTTCTCTCTAGACTCTGAAAATGACAGATTTTCTATTTCTTTTTTTAAAAATTTTTTTTTATTAATTTTATTTATTTCTGTATGTGTAGAATGTATTGTCTGCATGCAAGTCTGTGCACCCGTGTCGCGCAATGCCGCGGAGGTCAGAAGTGGGCGTCGGATTCCCCTGGAGCTGGAGTTCTCCTGGAGTTGGAGTTTCAGACGGCTCTCAGCCGCCATGTGGGTGCTGGGGATCGAACCCGGGTCCTCTGCAAGAGCGGTCGGCGCTCTTAACCGCTAGGCCATCTCTCCAGCCCCGATTTTCTATTTCAAGTAGTAGTATGTTATTATGAATAAACCCAAAATAGAAATATTATATTGGGGGGGCTGGAGAGATGGCCTAGCGGTTAGGAGCACCAACTGCTCTTGCAGAGGACCCGGGTTCAATCCCCAGCACCCACATGATGGCTGAGAACTGTCTTTAACTCCAATTCCAGGGGAATCTGACACCCTCTTCTTCTGACCTCTGTGGCATTGCACGACACAGGTGCACAGACCTACATGCAAACAGTACATTCATACACATAAAAAATAAATAAAATTTTAAAAAAAGAAAGAAATATTATATTGGGGATTTTGTACTGGCAAGATTTGCTTTAAAACTAAATTTTGAAAAATATTTTAACAGATATTATTGCATTCCAACCTTCTGTTGGAACAGATACCAGCATAGATGACAGTGTAACAGAAGATCAGCCACTTATAGATTGGGATCAAATTCGAGAACACGCTTTGAAATGGGAAAAAAAGTGGGCAGGTCGGTACTAAACTGAAAGCTTTAAACGTGCTGCTGCTGTTTCTTTTTTCTTAGTTCTTATCCTCTGTAACCCAGTTTCTTGAGGGTTATGACCAACAATGAGATCATATAACTGATTATGACAGTCATAAAAAATTTGGCAACAGTATAAATTTTCTGAATAGGCAGTAGTCAAACATTAACTCAAATCAAACACATAATGGATCTAAAATGTCTCTAGCAGTACCTGCCCATGTTGCATGTCTAGACGTCACTACAATTTTGTTTCCAAACACACGGACTGTGTCCTCTTTGCACTGTACATTCCATCACACCACACAGCGTCAATGAACACTGCGTGAAACACCTCTGCTTGGATTGTAAGCACTGTATGTCATGAACAGTAGTGTTTTCACAGTGTGTGTAAAGTGCTCTGGTCTTGGGAAACATGAGACTTTTCATATTTCCCTGCTTCCATTCCTCAGCATGTAAGTACAAACGTAGTATATCATTAGATTGGATTATGTTAGAATTTTTTTGTTTTACGGTTTTCTTTTTTCTTTTTTCTTTTTTGGTCTTTTTGAGACAGGGTCTCTCTGTAGCCCCAGCTGACCCCCAAGTGCTGGGATTAAAGGCACGAGCTACCATGCCCAGCTTATTTTGTTTTTGAAACAGGGTCTTACTGCATAGCCTTGGCTCACCTAGAACTCATTATCAGACTTGTCTCTAACTCATAGAGATCCACCTGCCTCTGCCTCCCAAGTGTTAGGATTGCCATCATGTTTGGCTGTGTTAGAATGTTTGATTTTATTTTTATTATTTTTATTGTATATGTGTGAGTGTATTGCCTGCATGCATGTAAGTACACTGTGTCCTACAGTGCCTAGGGAGGTCAGAAAAGGGCATCAGATTCCCTAGAACTGGAGTTACAGACAGTTGTTAGCCACCGTCTGGGTGCTGTAATTCAAATCTGGGTCCTGGGCAAGAGCAGTCAGTGCTCTTAACTGCTGAGCCATCTCTCCACCCCCTAGAATGTTTGATTTTAAAAATAAATGGTTGGGCCGGGTGTGGTGGCACATGCCTTTAATCCCAGCACTCAGGAGACAGAGATAGGTGGATCTCTGTGGGTTTAAGGCCAGCCTGGTTTACAGAGCGAGCTCCAGGACACCTGGTACTAAAAGGGAGACCCTGTCTGAAAAATACCAATAAATAAATAAATAAATAAATAAATAAATAAATAAATAAATATAAAAATGAATGGTTGGGGCTGGAGAGATGGCTCAGTGGTTAAGAGCACCAACTGCTCTTGCAGAGGACCCAGGTTCGATTCCCAGCACCCACATGGCAGCTAAGAACTGTCTTTAAGCCGGGCATGGTGGCACACGCCTTTAATCCCAGCACTCAGGAGGCAGAAGCAGGTGGATCTCTGTGAGTTCAAGGCCAGCCTGGTCTACAGAGTGAGTATAGTACCAGGACGGCTGGAACTATAGGGAGACCCTGTCTCAAAAAAAAAAATTAATGGTTGAAGCCAGGTGTTGTGACACATATCTTAATCCCAGCACTGGGGAAGCAGAGACAAGTGGATGTTTGTGAGTTCAAGGCCAGCCTGGTCTTCATATCAAGTTTCAAGCCAGCTGGGATACAGGGAGACTCTGACTTGAAAAGACCAAAAAAATACATATATATATTGATGGTTGAGTTCCTGAAAAGTTTCATTTTGAAAAAAAAAAAATCATTTAGTGAGTTTTGCCTTGGGATTAAGACAGAATTTCTAACACTTTCTGAAAGTGTTCTAAACATACTTCTTCCGTTTTGTACTATGTATAGTTATGTGGAGTGACATTCTCAGTATTGATGATTGGAATACCAAAGTAGTTACAATTCTGGAGTTTGAGGGGTCGATCTTCTTTATTTCTTTTTTTTAATATATATATTTTTTATTTATTTCTGTATGTGTATGAATGTACTGTCTGCATGCAAGTTTGTGCACCCGTTTCATGCAATGCCATGGAGGTCAGAAGAGGGTGTTGGATTCCCCTGGAACTGGAGTTCTCCTGAAATTGGAGTTTCAGATGGTTGTCGGCCACCATGTGGGTGCTGGGGATCGAACCTGGGTCCTCTGTAAGAGTGGTTGGCGCTCTTAACCGCTAGGCCATCTCTCCAGCCATCTTTATTTCTTTGTTTTGAGACAGGGTTTCTCTGTTGCCCCACATGGCATGGAACTTTATATAGACCAGGCTGGCCTCAATCTCACAGAGATCTGTCTGCTTTTGCCTCCCAAGTGCTAGGATTAAAGGCACGCACCACCATACCCAGCACAAAATATTGACAATTCTGAAAAGTATTGAAGTTGCTCTACATTCTTCAGTATTTTTCAGCCAAGATTTAATTTTCTGTATAAAAATACAAAAGCAGGGCTGGAGAGATGGCCTAGTGGTTAAGAGCACCGGCCACTCTTGCAGAGGACCTGGGTTTGATCCCCAGCACCCTCATGGCAGCTGAGAACCATCTGTAACTCCAATTCCAGGAGAACTCCAGTTCCAGGGGAATCCGAGACCCTCTTCTGACCTTTGCGGCATTGCATGACACGGGTGCACTAACCTACATGCAGACAGTACACTCATACACATACAGAAATAAATAAAATTAAAAAAAAATTAAAAAAAAAAAAAAAAAAAAAAACAAAAGCATATCCATTTCATTTGAATACAGATTTGCTTTAACCTTTAACAAATTTTAAAATTATATGTATACCAAGCCAGGCATGGTGGCATATGCCTTTAATCCTAGCACTCAGGAGGCAGAGGCAGGCAGATCTTTGTGAGTTCAAGACCAGCCTAGTCTACAGAGTGAGTTCCAGGACAGCTGGGGCTACAGGGAGACCCTGTCTCAAAAAGACAAAAAAAATTATTTCAATGTAAATTTCTCTATGACTTATTATCAGTAAATGTTTGCTGTGTACACTTGTTTTATATATCTGTATACCTGAGGTCATATAAAAATGTCCCAGATGAAAAATGGTCTGGTCATGAGTGGAAAACCTTTAAGAAGCCCTGCTCTTTATAAAATATCTACTCTATTCTTGTTGGTAAAGTCTATATAGAAAGTCATACAACTTAATTTTCCAAGGCCATTGTAGATTCTATGTTGCCTGTGCATTTTAATTAATTTTTAAATGAAAATAAATATATTTTAATAAAATAAATTTTATTAATGAAAATCTAAATATTAAACTTATTTATATCTTGTATTACTAGCAATAACTCAAGGCAGAAGGTTAATGAGCTAGAAAAAAAATCAGATTTTAAAAGGCATAAGTACCGCCGGGTGTGGTGGCGCACGCCTTTAATCCTAGCACTTGGGAGGCAGAGGCAGGCGGATCTTTGTGAGTTCAAGGCCAGCCTGGTCTACAGAGTCAGTTCCAGGACAGCCGGGGTTACAGGGAGACCCTGTCTCAAAAAAACAAAAAAAAAAAAAAAAAGGCATAAGTACCAGTTTTAAGTTAACATTGTTGTTAAAATTGAGCAAAATTTGTTACTGAATGACCTAGCCAATAATGGGCAAATATAGAAAAATTATTAACTCATAAGAAGCTTAATAGTTCTTGAGATGCATTTGTGCTTGCTTGCTTTTTAGGAAAGGTCACTAGATACCCAAGACTGGCCTGGAACTCATATTTCTCTTACCTCAGTCTCCCTAGCACCCACATGAAAGAAACTAAGGTATGGCCCTGATCCTCCATATCTCCAGGGCTGAGGACGTGCAGACAAGTAGATCCCAGACAGTCAAGCTAATTGATGGCCTCAAATTTGATGAGAGGCTGTATATCAATAAATAAGGCAGAAAGCACTCTATAGACTCTGAACCTCATTCTTCAGCTTCCTCACAAGCACAGGAGAGAGAGAGGGCAGAGAGAGGAGAGGAGAGAAGGGAAGAGGAGAGGGGAGGGGAGGGAAGAGGAAAGAAGAAAGTAGAGTAAGGATCTATATTTCTATGTTTAATGGATTGTGTGACTAGGTGGTAGAGTAATTTTCCTGCACATGTAAGGTCTGAGTTTGATTACCAACATTACAAAAAAAAAAAAAAATAATAATGGTATAGAGTTGGAGAGATGGCTTCATGATTAAAAGCATGTACTACTCTTGCTAAGGACTGGATTTCAGTTTCCAGCACCCACCTAAGGTCACTCAAAACTACCTGTAACAGTCCCAGGAGGATTCAGTGTCTCTGGCTTCTGCATCCACATGCCCATACCCCCACACAGACACATACACATACACACATATACACATAATTAAAAGTAATAAAAAATAGCTGGGCATGGAGACACTGCCCTCTACTCCCACCACTCAGGAGACAGAAGCTGGCATATCTCAGTGAGTTAGAGGCCAGCCTGGTCTACATAGCAAGTACTCACTGAACAGTCCCCACTCAAAGCTGAAATGTATTTTTGTTGTTGTTGTCTTTTTTTTGAGACAGGGTCTCCCTGCAGTCCCAGCTATCCTGGAACTCACTTTGTAGACCAGGCTGGCATTGAACTCACAGAGATCTGCCTGCCTCTACCTCTGCCTCCCAAGTGCTGGAATTAAAGGCATGCACCACCACACCTGGCCAAAATCTTCTAAATAATAATGTACTGTAAGTATTATAAGGTATCAGGTAATAAAAAGAAACTTTGAGGGGGGATGCTGTAACCCATCTCCTCACTGAGAACCTTCCTCATACTTTCTAAATCCTCATTTCCAGTTTCTTTAATTGGAAAAGCAGGCACAGGGAATTGGAATTGCCTTCGATTTAAAAAGGTATTGGAGGGGTCTGGAGAGATGGCTCAGTGGTTAAGAGCACTGGCCTCTTTCGGGCAGTGATGACCTCCCTATGAGAACATGCAAAGGATCTCCTTCATCCCTCCCCAGAAGAGGTGAAGAGGAAACAAAAGAAGCAGCACCTGGTGCAGAGCCCCAATTACTATTTCATGGACATGCCCAGGATGTTATAAAATCACCACAGTCTTTAGCCATGCGCAAACAGTAGTCTTGTGTGTTGGCTGCTCCACTGTCCTCTGTCAGCCCAGAGGTGGAAAAGCATGGCTCACAAAAGGATGCTCCTTCAGGAGGAAGCAGCACCAAAAGTACCCTGAATCAAGATGAGTGAGAAGCCATCTCAATAAACACATTTTGGATTAAAAAAAAAAAAAAAAACAGCACTGGCTGCTCATGCAGAAGACCTGGGTTTGGTTCCCAGCACCCACATGGTGGCTAACAACCATCCGGCAACTCAACTTCTAGGGAAATCCGATGCCTTCTTCTGACCTCTGTGTGCTTTTGTATAACTAGAGAGACCTTTATTTCTTCCCAACATGATTTTCTTCAGTGTCTGTAATTAACTTTACCCTTACTGACTATCTCTTTGTTTCCAGCTATCTCGAACTAGCTTTGAATTTCTACTTACAACTTTGTGTCCATGTTGTGGTGTTTCTGTAGAACTTGATAGAAGTAAATGTTAGGAGTTGAGATTTGCAGATAGGAAAGAAGAGCAACCAACTTCAGAGAATCCCTAACGGCCTTTCTTAGTCAGTAAGGGTAACAACTACTGATCAGCCACAAGGCCCAAACAACAGAGGAAATTAAAAACTTCTGTGTAGGTAACAGAGTCATGGGGGTTGGGTAAAGATTTCAAAGCCAGTTTCTGTCCTCATAGATGAGGATCTCTCTCAGGAGGACTTAGGGAGAAGATTCAAGGTCTGGAGTCCTGGACATGTTTGTTTGCCAAGCAAGGATTGCTTTATGGTTTGGGGTTAATGAAGGTCACCCATCACACAGAATGGTTATGTTTGTTAGAAAAGGTTAGATAGTATTGACCAGGGCAACATGAAAATGAAGAGGAGACTGACCTCAGGAGCAGATTATTCTTTATGAAGAACAATGAAAGACCACAGTTTCTCATTGGGATTGAAACTGAGGGACTAAAGCTCACTTGGTCTCAGTTTTTAAGGGGCTCAGGAGAAAAGACAGGTATTTTTCTGCAGTCCTGTTTTGTTTTGTTTTGTTTTATGGTTTGGGGGTTTGGGACAATGAGTACTGGCATACGTTTTCCCAGGCAGCACAGTCACTGGATTAGGGGTTGAAATTTCAGTTTCTGGGTCAGGGATTTTTCAACTTAGCTGGGGCTAAGTTGAGGCAGGGGTGGGAAGATAGGTTGAGGGATTGTCCTCAGGACCCAGAGGTGCAGAGATGGCAGGGTTGACTTTGTGAAGCAGAAACAAGGTATTCATATATTCAGCCACAGTGGATTGGGCAATGGCTTGAATATAGTCCTGAAAGAATCTTTGGAAACAGTTGACTAAGCATATTGCAATGGTTTAGAGCAATAGTGGGCTCATTTCTCTTGACTGCAGGTAGGCACTGCTGTGTTGAGTTAGGCTAATATTTAAAGTCTTACATTTAAGCATTATTTTTTATTAATAACAAAATTACTAGTGAAGAAGAACCATTTAATAATACTTTGATCTCGAATAGCCAAAGCAACCCTGAGTGAAAACAGCAATACGGGGGGGGGGTCTATACCAGACTTCAAACTATACTACAGGGCTATAGTCATAAAAACAGCTTGGTACTGGCCCCAAAACAGACCTGTTGACCAATGGAACAAAACTGAAGATCCAAACTTGAGCACATACAATTTCAGCCACCTCATATTTGACAAGTGGGCCAAGAAGACACGATGGAGGAAAGACAGCATCTTCAGCAAGTGGTGTTGGCAAAACTGGATCACCACTTGTAGAAGAATGAAATTAAACCCCTACCTCTCACCCTGTACAAAAGTCAGCTCCAGATTTATTAAAGACCTCAATGTGAAACCCCAAACTCTGAAGGTGATAGAAGAAAAAGTTGGCAGCAGACTATAAGACATAGGCGTAGGAAAAGACTTCCTAAATCAGACAGTAGCTGCACAAGAATTAAGGTCAACAATTGACAAATGGGACCTCATTAACTCAAAAGCTTCTGTACATCAAAAGAAACAATCAAGGAAGTGAAGAGAAAACTCACAGAGTAGGAGGAAAACGTCACCGCAGATACATTTGACAAAGCATTGATTTCCAGAATATATAAACTACTCAAAAAACAGCCAGGTGTGGTGGCACATGCCTTTAATCCTAGCACTTGGGAGGCAGAGGCAGGCAGATCTTTATGAGTTCAAGGCCAGCCTGGTCTACAGATCGAGTTCCAGGACAGCTGGGGCTATAGGGAGACCCTATCTCAAAAAGACCAAAAAATGAAAAAAGAAAAAAAGCTGGGGCTGGAGAGATGGCCTAGCAGTTAAGAGCACCAGCTGTTCTTGCAGAGGACCCGGGTTCAATCCCCAGCACCCACATGGTGGCTGTGAACCATCTGTAACTCCAATTCCAGGAGAACTCCCGTTCCAGGGGAATCCGACACCCTCTTCTGACCTCCGCGGCATTGCACGACACGGGTGCACAAACTTACATGCAGACAGTACATTCACACACATAAATAAATAAATATAATAAAAAAAATAACATCATAAGAAAAAAAAACAAACACCCAGCCAGACATAGTGGCACACACGGGAGCTGAGAGATGCCTCAGTGGTTAAAAACACTGTCTGTTCTTGCAGAATACTTGGGTTCAAATCTCAGCACTCACATGGCAGCTAACAACTATCCATAACTCCAGTTCCAGTGGCTCCGACACCTCATACACAATAAATAAATAAATAAATAAATACCCCTACAATTTATCTTGCTGCTGGGTGTGGTGGTGCATGCCTTTAATACTAGCACTTGGGAGGCAGAGGCAGGCAGATCTCTGTGAGTTCAAAGCCAGCCTGGTCTACAGAGTGAGTTCCAGGACAGCTGGAGCTACAGGGAGACCCTGTCTCAAACAGACAAAAAAAAATCTTGCTGTGCAAATCACAGTAAGCCATTGGGAGTTATAGGCAAATGGGGTCAGGACACTACACTACATTAACTGTAACACTATTTTATTCCTCTCAAATCACTAAAATCATTAATGTTGCACCTTGGAAAAAGACTTCAAGTTTGTTGGCTGGTCCATGAGTCACCAGCCTGCCCCCCCTCCACCACCTTGACAGAACAGCAAATCAGTGAGAAAGACAGGTGGGAGAAGCCAAGGAGTACCAACCTGGACACTGGGCTGGGCTGGGCTGGGCCGGGCTGCAGCCCGTATACTAAAGGAAATGGCAAGTGGCACAGGTAGGTGCCTTTCGTGTCTTTTCTTGGGACATGGTTCCCCCAGTGTTTCTGTCAGAATTGTGCCTAAGGAAACTGTGTTCTGCTTAAATTGTTCTCTAAGGATGTACTCACCATGCTTTGAAACCAATTTGTTTTCAAAATGGTTCCCTATTTCTCTTGAGGACAGGGCAGTTAGAGAAAGGGGGAGCAACAGCAGCTCCCACAACTCCTCTGCTCATCCGGTGATCTGCGTCCTCCCAGAACCTGACCTACGGGATCACCCTGACCCTGGGGCAAGCATTCGAGGTGGCCTGTCAGCTAGCCCTGCAGGCCCGGAAGTCCAGGGCTGCAGGGGCCTCTGCTGGGATGACTGAAACAAAATCTTCCAAACCTGTGCCTAAGCCTCAGGTCAGCATGAGGAAGTCTGCAGTACATGGGCCCCAGTCACCAAGGTGCCCCTAGCCTGCCAGAGCTTGGGATGCAGCTGGGCACATGGAGGGTCTTCTCACTCCTCCAGGCAGCCCAAGTCCCCACTCTTAAAGGGCTGAGCTGTTATAACGAAGGGGGGGGCAGTCCTCTGCCAGCAAATTTTCCCCTCTTCCCTTGCCAGGCCCAACTTAGGGCAAGGTTATTATGGGGCTGCCAAGTGCGGCTACAGCAAGCACCTAGTGACATCTGTGTGTGTGTCTGCTTTGCTCTGCACCCCAGGTGCCACTGCCCCCTGATAGTCGCAGCTGTTACTGTCCCACCTGCACCACACACCGTCCTTCATACCTACTGCTGCCGTCTGTTAGTCCTGGAGTCAAAGTCTTTACATCTCTGCTGTCTTGTGTGTCATCTCCCTGAAGTGATCGTGAGCTTTCTCATACTCTGCTGGCCTCTTCTCTGCCTCTGTGACATTCTTTTCTCCTTTCTGGAGATGCTGTCCCTGTGTGCTCTACCCTGTCTGTGTCCTGTGTCCTGTGCAGAGGTCTGGAATGTTTGCTGTGGTCTCGCCTTAGGCTGAGCTCTCTGTCCACTTAAGGGACCCAAGGGCTGTACTTGCCCAGCTCCATGTCCCCTTCCTGCCTCCATGACCAGACTGGGGAAAAGTCTCATTTCCTGAACCCCCACCCCCAAGAAATCCCTGAGAGAATTGTCTTTGGAGTTATCCATTCCCAAGATATTCCAGGGAGGGACAGGTATGCCAAGTCCTGATGTATAGTCTCCACTCTTTAATTTTCACCATGTCTCCTTGTTTGGCAGCTGGAACCACCTGATGCAGAGCAGGAGGCCCCGTCCCACACCAGTGTTTCCTGGGTTGTGGAGCCAAAGCCTGACTCCAAGCGGAGCCTCAGCACCAAGTATGAGACCACGACCTTCTAGACAGCTGCCCTATCGCCACTGCTCCACTGTGCCTTTGTCATCTCTCTGCTGTCTCAATTCTCCTTCAAGCTGTTGCCACACACATAATTTTAAAATCTTTTTTTTAATTATATATAAATATACTACAATTAAGAATGTATTCCAAGCTGGGCATGGTGGCACACTCCTTTAATCCTAGCTCTTGGGAGGCAGGTGGATCTTTGTGAGTTCAAGGCCATCTTGGTCTACAGAGTGAGTTGCAGGACAGCTAGGGCTACAGGGAGACCCTGTCTTGAAAAGACAAAAAAAAAAAAAGAATGTATTCCATTACCAAAAATCATATTTCAACAATGCAAACACAAAATTACTTTTGCTTGTCCTAAATACAGCTTATACCCATCACAAAAGTTACCTCCAAATAAAGGCTCTACATACAAAACTGGTCCCCAGCAGGGGTGGCACTCTTGTCACTGCCCAGCCACTTGCCCTTGTTGCAGTGAACTCAATGAACCTGCTACCTTGAAATCTGTAGTTATTATTCTGTGTCTGAGTGGTGTGTGTGCAGGTTCTCTCCTTCCACCTTGCTGTGGGTTCTGAGGACTGAATTCAAGTCACCAGGCTTGCTTGGCAAGGGACTTTTACTCAGTAAAACCCTCCCCCCCAAACCTCCAAGAATATAGGCCAAGCATGCAAGCAATCCTGGAGATGAGTTTTGTTTTTTTTGTTGTTGTTGTTTTGTTTTGTTTTTTGTCTTTTCAAGACAGGGTCTCCCTGTAGCCCCAGCTGTCCTGGAACTCTCTCTGTAGACCAGGCTGGCTTTGAACTCACAAAGATCTGCCTGCCTCTGCCTCCCAAGTGCTAAGATTAAAGGTGTGTGCCACCACACCCGACTTCTTTTTTTGTGTGTGTGTGAGTTTTTTTGGTTTTGTTTTTGTATTTGTTTTTGTTTTGGTCTTTTTGAGACAGGGTCTCCATTTCCAGCTGGCCTGGAGCTCACTCTGTAGACCAGGCTGGACTTTTAGCTAGGATCAGATGCAATATATATACCAACAATTCTTAAAATGTAATAATAAGTTGAACCGCCCACTTAAAATCATGTATGAGACTCTCACAGAGACCAACAAAGGAGATGCACAAAGCAGAGCATCATGAGAGGCTCATCCTCATTAGGAAACTGCAAACTAGGACAGCAGAATAGGGTGGGGCTATGACTCAGTTGGTAGAGTACTAACCTAGCATGCTTGAAGCCATAGGTTCCATCTCCGGGACCACATTACATGGGATATGGCAGCCCACACCTGTAATCTACACAAGTTGACGCACTCTGCACTGGACACTATCTCAAAACCAAACAAACAAAAACATCAATGTGATTCCTCTACACACTTATTGCAGAGGCTAAAGTCAGAACCCTCACACCATCAAATGCTGACAGGGATGTAAAACAAGAGGGACTTGTGTTCACTGATGGTGGAAATAAAAAAATACAGCCATTCTGAAAAGCATTTTCCTTTTGAGATAAGGTCTCCCTATAGCCCCAGCTGGCCTGGAACTCACTCTGTAGACCAGGTTGGCCTTGAACTCACAGAGATCCACCTGCCTCTGCCTCCCAAGTGCTAGGATTAAAGGCGTGCGCCACCACGCCTGGCTCTGTGAGAGTCTTATACCTGATTAAGGGCGTGTACCTCCACGCCCAGCTTAAGGACAGCTTTTAACTGCCATGTGGGTGCTGAGAATCAAACCCAGGTCCTCTGCAAGAGCAGTTGGCACTTGGCACTCTTAAGTGCTGAGCCATCTCTCCAGCCCCTTGACAGTTTCTTACAAAGCTAAACACGCTCTCAAAATATGATCCAGGGGCTGGAGAGATGGTTCATCAGTTAAGAACACCGACTGCTCTTGCAGAGGACCCGGGTTCGGTTCCCAGCACCCACATGGTGACTAAGAACTGTTTTTAACTCCAGTTCCAGGGGAGTCTGATGCCCTCTTCTGACCTCCACAACATTGCACGACAGGGGTGCACAAACCTACATGCAGACAGTACACTCATACACATAAATATAAATAAATAAAATTTTTTTTAAATATATGATCCAGCCATCATGCTCCTTAGTATTGATGATCTGAAGATCTATGACTACCAAAAACATGTATAAAATGCATATGTCAACTTTATTCATAATCCTGAAATATGGAAGCCTCCAAACACGTGTGCACATTGGTGAACACATATGCACACACATGCACAGATGCATATTGGGGAGGGTGGTAGAGAGTCTCTGTCTTTAGGTAGCAGGAGGAACTGCATACAAAGTAGTTCTCAGATTAGTTTGATTTTTTTTTTTTTGGCTTGAGACCAATGTCTGCCCTCTTGAGTCCAGCTGGCCTGGAACTCTCTATGTAGACAAGGCTGGCTCGAACTCACAGAATCCACCTGCTCTGCTCCCAGGTGCTGGGATTAAGACGCATGCCACCATGCCCAGCTTGAATTGGTTTTAAATAAATAAGCTGATTAATTTAAAAAAAATTTTAGGGCTGGAGAGTGCTCAGCATTTAGAACACTGGCTGCTCATGCAGATGTCCAGGTTCAATTCAGGCACCCACATGGCAGTCTAACAACATCTTAACTCAGTTTCAGGGGCTCCAACACCAGTCTCTGGTGTCCACTGGCACTGCACAACACAAGATGACTTATACACATGCAGAGCATTACATTCTTACACATAAAATAAAATAAAATTAAAACTTTTTAGAGAGCACGGAAATAAATCCCCCCTTTTTTTTTTTTTTGGGTCTTTTTAGACAGGGTCTCCGCAGCCCCAGCTGTCCTGGAAGCTCGCTCTGTAGACCAGGCTGGCCTTGAGATTCTGCCTCTGCCTCCCGAGTGTCTAGATTCATTTGTTAACAACATTTGCTTTAGACTGCAGTTTACATTCAGAGCTTGGTAAACATGTTACCCTTCTCATAAGCCACAGTGGAACTACTTTCTCAAAAAGAAACTGGTTTATTAAACTGTCTCAAGCAGCTCCAGATCTGGAACAGGGAAACCTTTTGTTTTCCTTCTCAGATGGAAATCTCCTTGATATGAAGAAGCAAAGACAAGCTGGGCAGGCGGGTCAGCCTCTTTAACATGTTGGGTTGCAACCACATTTTTCTTTTGTTTGTTTGTTTGTTTGAAGCAGGCTCTCCCTTGTAATCCCAGTTGGCCTGGAACTCCTGCATGGAGACCAGGCTGGCCTCAATCTCATAGAGATCTGCCTACCTCTGCTTCTTGAGTGCGGGGAATAAAGATGTGTACCACCATACCTGGCTACAACCCAACATTTATAGTTTTAAAATAACACTTATTTGTATTCATTGTGTCTATGCATACCATGGTCAGAGGGCTTTGTTTTGCTGTAAGAACTAGCTTCTTCACAGAAACTACTGTTAATGAAACCCTTTTTCTTTTTTCTTCTTTTTTTGGGGGGGGATGTTTTTGAGATGGGTTCTTCCTCCGAGTCCAGCTGGCCTGAACTCACTCTGTAGACCAGGCTGGCCTTGAACTCACAGAGATCCCCTGCCCTGCCTCGCCTCAAGTGCTGGATTAAAGCCAGGCACCACCACACCTGGCTGAAACCCTTTTTTTTTTTTTTTTCAAACTTGATACACTTCGAAGAAACCCCTTTTTCTTAAACACCTGCAATCCCATGTTCCTTTTGGAGGGGGATCTCTCCAACTGGCTTCTCTTCAAACCCACCCTTAACATTTCCTGTCATGGCTCCGTCTCCTCTGGCCACTTTCTACCTTCCACCCAGTTCAGTTGCACTCAACAGGCTGTCCCCTATCATTAGTGGATCAAAAATTACTAGGAGTGAACATCAGAGTTCTGGTCACCATATAAAAGGGACCTGAAGAAGTCTCCTGGTGACACAGAGACACCGCCCTCTCAAGGAATACCAGTAATTGCCTTATTCCCTTTCAGGGGATAAGTCCTATCTTCCTCCCAGGGCCCCAAGAATAACATGCAGGTTCCTCTCAGGACTGACACTGTTTGCCCTGATCTCTTCTGCTTTAAATTTGCGCAGCTAACTGGCAAGAGCTATGGTTTAAAAGGAAACTGAAAGGGTTCTAGTGAATGGCTATTACCTTAGGGGAATTCTGTCTAGATGCATTCTTTGTGTTATTTGGGTGAGAAAAGCCTCAGCTTTCTAACTGGGTCAGGGAGAATCTTACAGCAAATGGCAATTTACTGGAAAAAAAAATACTGGGCCTGGTGGCGCACACCTATAATCCTAACACTTGGGAGGCAGGCAGATCTCTGTGAGTTCAAGGCCAGCCTGGTCTACATAGCGAGTTCCAGGCCAGCTGAGACTAAAGGGAGACCCTGTCTCAACAAGACCAAAAAATAAAATAAAATAAAAATAAAAAAATCACTGGCTATGACAGAGCCAAAAGCCCAACTTGATAAGAAGCACAGTGAACACTTCAGAGCCCACTAATAACCAGAAATACAAAGAAACCCAGCCAGAGTCCTAAGGGAAGATGAGCTGCCCGCAGCAGGCTAGCTGATGTTGGGTTCCCACCTGCCTTAGGAAGGTGCTTTGCAGTGATATATGATACATACTGTGAAAGCATTGCCCAGTACAACTCTGTTCCAGTTCCCTTGTGAGGTTCTGCCTTGGTTCCATAAGCCTCAAAAGTTGTAAAAATAAGATTCATAATTTCTCAAGAGCTGAATTCTTAGGCCCCAGAAACTACAAATGCTTTGTTGGTTAACTGCTCCTCTTTCAACCTGGTAACTGAATTAAACAGAAAGGAAGCTAAGAATGGCAGTTGTATGCTGTAATCCTAGCACTCAGGAGGTAGAGGCAAGAGATCAGAAGTTCAAGCCGCCTTGGCTACACAGTGAATTCTAGACCATCCTAGGCTACATCAAGACCACCCAAGAAGAAAAAGAAGCTAAATTTCCAAGCCACTTATCTAATAATATTTCTGTCAGCAAATAACTTTCTCATATTTATGTGGAATATTTTTAAGTTTTTAATGTGTCTGAGTGTTTTGCCCTCATGTAGGTGCACTGTATGTGCGTGCCCAAGGAGGACAGAAGGCACGGAACGGGAATTATAGACAGCTGTGAAACTGTCACGTAGTTGCTGGAGAACGAATCCAATCCTCTCCAAGAGTAGCAGTGTCTCTTAACATGGAACCAATCTCTGCCAGTCCCCACAGCTGCTATCCTGCCAGTCCCCCGGCTGGCTATCCTGCCAGTCCCCACGGCTGACTATCCTGCCAGTCCCCGGGGCTGGCTATCCTGCCATTCCCCCCAGCTGGCTATCCTACCAGTCCCCCTGACTGGCTATCCTGCCAGTCCCCCACTGGCTATCCTGCCAGTCCCCCCGGCTGGCTATATTGTACAGCTTTCTGAAATTTCCCCCATCCATTACTTTCTTGTAAAATTCAGCAATCACTTCCTATGACTTAATGATGTCCACTTTAAATCTTTCTTGATGTCTCACCTGTTAGGCCTCAAACACCTTGTATTTTCTTTGTGCTTCAGAGATGTGGACTGTCTTCGCTAAGCCCTAGAAGCGAAGTTGAGCATCCTTACCCTGAAAACCTGAAGACTGAAATATGCCAAAACCCAAACTGGAAATTTTTGAGTGCCAGGTCACTTCCTCTGTGTCTGCCAGGGAAGATCTAAAATCTACCCTCTTTATTGCAACCATTGCTTTGGTTTATTTACTAGCATTAACATTATGCCTCTTGATACTCTGAAACTAGTAATTACAACTCATTATTCTTTCGGGGGGGGGATATTTTGAGACAGGGTTCTCCCAGTAGCCCCAGCTGGTCTGAACTATTAGACCAGCTGGCCTTGAACTCACAGAGATCTGCCTGCCTCTGACCTCCCGAGTGTCTGGAATTAAAGGCATGACACACCATGCCTGGCACAACTCATTACTCTTAAACAGAAATACTGATTGTATTTTCCTTTTTTATAAATTTATTTATTTATTTATTATTTTTATGAGTATGAGTATACTGTCTGCATGCAGTTTGGTGCAACCATGTTGTGCAATGCTGCAGAGGTCAGAAGAGGGTGTCAGATTCCCCTGAAACTGGAGTTACAGACAGTTTTGGTTAGCCGCCATGTGGGTGCTGGGAATCAAACGGGTCCTCTGCAAGAGCAGTCGGCGCTCTTAACAGCTGAGCCATCTCCAGCCCCTGATTGTATTTTCAAACAATGTTTTCAACAGTTATAGGTAAAGCTCCATGGTAGAGAGCTTGCCTAGTAAGGTACACACTGAGTTTGATGATGTTTACCCCACACACGTACACACACACACAAACAGTTATAGGAGACACTGAGTTGATGAGGTACCCACACAACACACCACAACACACAAAACTTCAAGTTTATCAATCCTATCAGTAAGGCGACCTGAGTTTGATGATTTACCCCACACAATACACACACAACAAAACAGTTATAGGTAGAACTAGTTTGATGTGTTTACCTCCACACACACACATACACACACACACAACTCAAGTCTTCAAGCCTATCAGAAGCCCTCAGTGCTAAATAAACAATGTCAGAAAGAGTAAAATGGATAAAACAGAAGAACCAATACCTGCTTAGAGACAAAATCTTCTCTTCCAGTGGAAATCATGATTAATCCCAATATAACTGCTGTGCTTGGGGATGGTCAACTTCTCTCGTCAGACCTGTAACTGAAAGAACTCATGGTGGACAAGTCTGAATTTCTAATTCTATTCAGAGATTCATTCAATTAGTCCGCTGTTTTTTTTAGAACGGGTCTCCCTATAGCCCCGGATGGCCTTAAAGTCACTATGTACACCAGGCTGGACTCAATCTCACAGATATCTGCTTGCCTCTGCCTTCCAAGTGCTGAGACTAAAGATGTGCACCTCCACACCCAACAGTTCACTCTGTCTAGCCATCCCACATTTGTATCACAGAGTTACTCAACCACATTAGCCATTGGTATTTTCTGAACTCTATGCCACATGACAGTACTGGCAACTGTCCAAGTAGTCCAACATGGGGGAAGGGTGTTGGCTCATAAAAGCATTAAGTAAAACTGATTAAAAGCCATTCTCTTAGAAGCCGGGCATGGTGGCGCACGCCTTTAATCCTAGTACTTGGGAGGCAGAGGCATGCGTATCTTTGTGAGTTCAAGGCCAGCCTGGTCTACAGAGTGAGTTCCAGGACAGCTGGGGCTACAGGGAGACCCTGTCTCGAAAAGACAGAAAAAAAAAAAAAGCCATTCTCTTAGAAAAATTACAAAGCTTCAAAGAAAGTATTTGTGATTAAAAAAAATAGTAACATATAAACACTTGTCAGTTTTCCTCTTCCTACCTCTGGTGCTACCTACCACAAAAGCAAAATTCTCCCTACAGATAACACTCAGATGTTATTCGATGGCACACCAAGTTATTTGTCTTCTAAGACAGAAGATGCCAAATTTCAGGCTTTCACTGAATAATAAAATTCACAAAATATTTTAAATAACTAATCACAACTTGTGAGTTTTTCTTTTGTCAAATATGAACAAGTAAACAAAAATTCCTCCACCCAAACCACCAAAACTATCATGTCATTAAAAGGAGAGTTTAACCAGGAAAAAAGAGAAAGAAAATACTGTGAAACTAAAGGGCGGTCTTTTAACCTGACACTGTTTAGCTTTAAGCAAACACATTACACAGTATTGGTTATTCAGTTCTGCTAAATACTGTAAGAATTTAGTTGCAGACCAGCACTGGTACTTGGTGATCACTGTCCTGGTTTGGTATACAGGCTTCTGCACGGTACAATTACGTGCCAGGCTGTCGTAATGATTGGCACATGACATGAAGCTGCACACGAACCAGATTCTCACCCAGTGAAGTTTCCTCTTTTGTTCCAAGATTGGAGGGAAACAGAAACCAGGAGCAACTAGTGAAGCAGGTGATGGACAGACAGATGGATTCATTGTGCTCGTGCATGCGTTTGTAAACGTAATTTTTTTTTTGTCTTTTTGAGACAGGTCTCCCTGTAGCCCAGCTGTCCTGGAACCACTCTGTATACCAGGCTGGCCTTGAACTCACAAAGATCCGCCTGCCTCTGCCTCCCAAGTGCTAGGATTAAAGGCATACACCACCACGTTGTAAAACTGTATTTTAAAGTACTGTATGTATATGTTGTGCTCAGGGCAGGGTATGTGCACATTACAGTGCATGTGGAGATCAGAGGACAACTCTGTGGAGTCTGTCTTCACTTTCCTCTTGTACATGGGTTCCTGGGATTAAACTCAGGTCATCAGTCCTGTGTGGCAACTGCTTTAACCCTGGCCCGGAGGGGTGTTCAGAGAAACACCTAATTCCAGCACTCAGCGCTCTCTCTCTCTCTCCTCTCTCTCCTCTCTCTGCCAATTGCAGTGTCTTGCAGGCCTGTGTAAGGGCAGTGCCTGCAGCACCCGCTGTGCAGCAGGGAAGCTGAAGGCACTCCTGAGGCCCTGGTCCTCAGTGGCCAGGCAGGACAGGCCGTGCCCTGCCCTGCCCCTCCCCTCCCCCCAGCCCCCCCCTCGCCCTGAGCTGGTTCTCACAGATCATCTGCCCACCACGTCGTTCTTCACCCCAAAGCAGAGCGGAGGTTCCTGGTCTCCCATATAGTCCCAGCTGGCTGGAGCTCACTCTGTAGACCAGGCAGAGAGCCTGCCTCTGCCTCCAGAGTGCTGGGATTAAAGGCCTGTGTAGTGCTCAAAAGAAATGTAGTGCTTAAAGGAATGTGGTACTCAAAAGCCCATAAGCCCAGGAAGGCTTACCCAATCACATACAAATTGTACCAGCCAGATGCTGGACCAATTAAATATTTTGCAAGAACCTCCCTCCCCTTGTCTAAAAGCTATAAAATCCTGACCGTCCTTTGTTTGGGCTCACTCTCCTGGACTCTGTATCAGATCAGGTGTGAGTCTGAGCTTGAGTTTTGAATAAAGTATCCTTTTGTACTTACATCGGAAATTGGCTACTTGGTGGTCTTTGGGGGACCTGAATTTGGGGTGTTACATTTGGGGACTCTCTGGGATCCCCCAGCCCCAGCCCTGAAACCAGAGGATCATATGACAGCTGGGTGAGTGTGGTTCTGTTTGTCTTTGTTGTGTGATTCTGCCTGTCTTTGTTGTGTAATTTCAGTTGGGACACTTTCTCTTTTGAAGAGCCAGCATAGACTTAAGTGGTCGCTGGCTGGAGGCCCAGGAAGACTTTCCTGGCTTTCTGGTGGGGGGTTTGAGCCCCCCTGTCTGGGTTGGGGCCAGGCAGGTCACTCCCTTGAGGGGTTCATGTCCCCTGCAGGTCATTCCCACACCACGGAGCAAAGCAACTGCAGCTATTTTACTTTCTTTTTATTTGTGTTTGTCTCTGCTCCGAAGTGTTTGTCGGTTCTTTGTTTTTCTCTCTTCCTTTGTGTGTGTTGAGTCTCTGTGTGTAAGAGTATGGTGGCTCCATGCAGGGCCCACAGGTGCGGTGGAGCTCCTGTGCAGCAGGGAGCCTGAGGTGATTGAGCTGGGTTTCTGGTACAGGCGGGTTCCACAGGGTCTTAAAGCCGCTCTCCTGTTGCTGCTGTGCGCCTGGCAGCTGCGCGGAACAAAGCTAAAGATAAGGTTTACACATACCCATAAACGGACCAAGGCATAAGTTTTCATTAAATTTACCCAAACTGTTTCTCATTGACTGTATGCTGACTATTTGGGAAGTAAATTTAAGCTTAATTCCTTTAAATTGTCCACAAGTAAAAGAAAGTGTTACAATGTGATTTTGTATAATTCAGAAAAATATAGTGACCATTTGTGTACCTAACACCAAGTTACTGTTTGGAAGTTCAATACAAATTATAAATAAAACAATTAACATTTATATTCCCAATTAGTTCAATGTATTACCATTTTCACCAAAACCTACAACCAAATTTAACAATCTAAACATTTCCTAAGCCTTAAAATATCCATAATATGTGGATAAAGCTGGGCAGAGTTGAGTATCTGCCAAGTAAATTTTACCAATATACATTTTGCTCTTTAAAGCTATATGCTGGACTATGACTTCAGAGAAATCAAGTCCATAACTTATATGGTTTATTTGTATTTCTGTATAAATCTCTACTGAAATACCTCTCTATATAAATATATGTTATTTTTAAGTATACCCTTTTAAACTGCAAATCTTATTCCTTTTTTTTTTGTTTTTTGAGTATAAGCATCCTTCATATAAAACCAATTTGCAAGCAGTTTTGCCCCAGCCCACACAGCCCAAGGCTCCCACTATCCAGCTGGAGGGGCTTGAATGTTCAAAAATCAAGTTGATCAATGAAGTGTCCAGACTATATATTGTTGTAGTTTTACCATGTCAACCCCAATCGCAGCACCGTTACATTGTGCTACCAACTCCCCCTCTTCCGCAGATGGTGTTCCTTAAGGCTAGAAGGGGCACAGGTGATGAGAAGCAGAACAGTCTACTTTGTCTGGAGATGTCATTTTGGCTCTGATCGTTCTGGCGATTCCTTACATGGGCTGACTGTCAGATAACCTTTCATCCAACTAAGAAGCAACAGTGATTAGATATATAGGTTTTAAACATTGCTATTACATGGGAGGTTACTTTGGTAGATCGACACAACAGTTTGGATGATGGATGGGATACAACTTAGAAGCCATCTATAGGTCAAAACATAAAAGTTTTAAAATACAAAAAGAGGGGTGGGAGGTGGGGTAGTATCCTTTTGTGGATACAAATGGAAAACTCTGTGTTCCAATCCTATTGATAAATTTCAATTTTTGAGATCTTGAAACTAACAATGGAGGAGAATTGTATGTTCCCACATGGTAAAAATCACCAATCTAATCTAATGCCTGAAAACATACAACTTTTGGCTGTGGAGGATGGACTGGGAAATGCCAGGAGAGGCTGACCCATCTGAAATTAAAGAAAGAGGAGCCGAAGACTGCCGAGTCACAGACACTGAGCATCTCTCTGAATACTATGGGGTTAATGTTTATAATGAGCCCTAAACAAGTTTACCTTCCAGATACGTGAGAAACCTTCTACCTCCCTTTATGGAAAAAAGAAAAACTTGATGGTAATGAAGTCATTCCCTAACTGTAAACTAGAGCAACTGTTAAGTGGTAATTTCTTATAAAACAGGTATAACTCCCCGTTTTTAATTGACTGATAGCATATGAACTGTGAAAGGATAATTCTCTTATCTAGAGCCAAATTCAATAGTAATTCTTTATAAGCGTGTTAATAAGCAAAATAATATGTACAGGAAAGGCTCGACATCATCAATGAATTATTCAGCCTGGCGAGATGTTGGCTAGGGGATCCAAGCCCCCCCAAAATTATAAAGGCCTTTGCCTATAAGTGGGATATATGCAAGAAGAAAGGCGGTAAGTCCCTGTGTCGAAACATGCTGTAGAGCATGAAACAATGTTATGAGACCTCACTTCTAACAAACGTACACGGGCCTCTGAAATGCCAGAGAGCTTACCAAAGGCCATAAAGCATACAGCAAAATATTGGTCTCCCTGAGACAAGAAAGTCTCCTCCATCAGTATCAGCTTAACCTCAACTGCCTGGAGATACTGTGCAACAGTGGCAGCCATGTGTCTCTCTATAATATATCCCAATCGAATTGGCTATTAGCTCTCTCCTTGGAGGAATAACTATACGCAGATGCCACAAGCTTATGTCCTCTAGTGGTTAGGAGATGTTATAAGCCACAATAAGAACTTTCACCCTTTTATAGAGAAACCACAGTTTGTGGATTAGAATACATCCAAGCATCTGTGCTATGCTCACAGCTTAGTTCATAATAATTAGTACTGCTTAAATGCCTGTACATCCAATTGCTTGTGCTTTGTAGTATGACTAAAAACGGTATCACTGGATAAGCTGTCAACCCATGAAGGAAACAACCTGAACAGACCAAGTCCAAAATGACAAACTCCAAAGAAAGTAGACTTGTTTTCTTCTCACCCACTTGTCCCCTTTCCCAAAGCCAGGGAACAAATTGGGAAGAGGAGGCATGGGTAGAATGTAAGGGCTGTGGAGAGATAGGGGTGAATCATGAGACTACAGGCAATATAGACTGGACTCCTAATTGATCAAATGCCTGTGCATACAAACATCTCCAACTTGGACTATGGGAACCTTGGCTTGTTCAAAAATTGACATAGATACTGCAAATGCACCAATTACCTATTTATGGCAAACTGAGTTAACATCAATGTTATCTGAAAAACTGTGTAGTATATTGTAGAATTCTTAAAAATAAACAAATAAAAACAACCAGAAAAAAAAATAAAAAAAGATAAGGGTTTAAACCATCACTAGAGGCCAGCTGCCCCAGCCTCAGAAGTGCCCAGAGAGGACGTGACATGGGGCAATCCTCGTCTACCCCTCTGTCTGTCATGTTGGAACATTTCAAAGATTTTATTTATTGTTATAAATATTTATTTTCTGTATGTGTATGAATGTACTGTCTGCATGAGGTTTGTGCACCCGTGTCTGCAATGCAGAGGTCAGAAGAGGGTGCAGATTCCCGGAACTGGATTTCTCCTGGAATTGGGTTTCAGGCGGTTCTGGCCATCATGTGGGTGCTGGGGTCGAACCCGGTCCTCTGAAAGCAGTCGGTGCTCTTAACCACTAGGCCATCTCTCCAGCCCTGAAAGATTTTAAATCTAGGGGAGCTGTGTGGGGAGTGGAAGCAAAGAGGAGAAGACTGCGAATTTTCTGTGAGTCTGAGTGGCCAACATTTGGAGTGGGTTGGCCAAAAGAGGGAACGTTTGACATAGCCACCATTGGTAGGGTCCAGAGAATTGTCAACGATCCAGGGCCCCATGGCCACCCTGATCAGTTCCCTTATACCCTATATATATAGTGTGGGAGAACCTGGTGAGAAAACTGCCTGCTTGGTTGAAACCTTTTATGTCTTCCCCACAGCCCACCACCAAGGCCCTAGTGGTGAGGGAGCACCCCTCCTTAAAGGAGCCATCTGCATCTGCATCGACCCCTCCTATCCTACAGGGCAGTGCAGATGAGGAACTTCTGTTCCCTCAATGTATGGTCCCCATCAGAGCAGGCAGAAGGGGAAGTGTGGAGGGAACAGGAAGAGGTTGAGGACAATGAAGCCCTGGCAGTGGAAGGGCCAGCCGCTTGACACACGGGGTTAGACACACAACTACCTCCCCCACGGCCACCACAAGGGCACGGACTCCATTGTGCTGTGCACTCCACTGTGCCGGGCCCTCTGACAAGCGACCAACCCCTCACTACTGGCCTTTTGCCACTAGTGATCATGTATAATTGGAGGGCTCAGAACGCCCGGTTCTCAGAGGATCCTAAGGACCTCACTAGCTTGTTAGGTACTGTTCTGTTTACCCAGCAGCCCACTTGGGATGACTGCCAACAGCTCCTCCAGGTGCTCTTAACTACGGAGGAATGAGAAAGAATCCAGATGGAGGCCGGGAAGCTGGTCCTGGGGGACAATGGACAGGCTACTTTGAACCCTGATACATTTAACACTGTTTTATTCTCTTACCCAACATAATTGGGATTTCAACATGGCTGAAGGTGAGGAGAGGTTCACCAGACTCTAATGGCTCGGTCTCAGGGCTGCAGCACTCAAGCCCACTAACCTGGCCAAGGTATGGGATGTGCAGCAGGGGCGGGAGGAGAGCCCTGCAGCCTTCCTAGAAAGACTCATGGAAGCTAGTAGGCAGTGGACCCCCATGGACCCTGAAGCCCCTGAGATGAGGACTGCAGTGGTGATGGCATTTGTGAACCAGGCAGCACCAGACATCAAGTAAAAGTTACAGAGAGTGGAGAGACTAGGAGAAAAGACCTTACAAGATTTGATTGTTATTGCTGAAAAAGTGCCCATAGGGAAAGCTCTGAAGACAAAACAGGCTCGAGCGGGACTGAAAAATCCTACTGGCCTCCACACTGAGTGGTCCTAAGGCAAGAACCCACAAACTGAGGGAGCTGGCTGAGGAAGAAGGTAAGGAGCTTCCTACCCCAGAGGAGAACTAGGTTGGAAAGGGACCAATGTGCCCGCTGTAAGGAACATGGTCATCGGGCACGGGAATGCCCCAAAAGGAAGGAACAAGTAACTTCTAAAGTACTGTCCCTTGAAGAAATGAATGACTAGGGCAGTCGGGGTTTGGACCCCCTCTCCCTCAAAATAGAGGGGACACCAATCCAATTCATGGTGGACACTGGGGCTGAAAATGCGGTATTGCTTGCACCCCAGGGCAAGCTTTCCAAAGGAACTGGATGGGTGGAAGTGGCAACAGGGATAAAATGGTACTCATGGGCTACCCGAAGGACTGCGGATCTGGGTGTGGGATGGGTATCCCACTCTTTCCTAGTCATTCCTGAGTGCCCCTACCCATTGTTGGGGAGAGACTTGCTATCCAAAGTGGGAGCTCAAATCAGCTTCCAGCCTGGTGGGGCCACGGTCAAGGACAAAAACGGCCATCCTATAGAAGTACTAGACAGTTTGCCTGAAGGACGAGTATAGGCTGTTCTGAAAATCATAGCAGCTACTGCTTTAATGGTCAAGGACACAGAAAGATTGACTCTAGGGCAAAAGCTCTGCATGTAGTGACCCCTCATGCTATAGAGGGGGTCCCTAAGCAACCACCTGACCAGTGACTGAGCAATGCCAGACTGACACATTATCAGTTCTGTTAATCCTAGATCCTTTAGGGGCCCCTGAACCTTGAACCCACTACTTTGCTACTGATCTAGAGCTGGAAACTCCCCTGCATGAATGCAGTTCGAGATCTTGGTGTAGACCGCATGGGACCCACAAAGACCTGCAAGGACTCGCTAGTTTGTCCGGACACTGAAATGCACATGGTACACGATGGAGCCAGCTTCAGTTCAGGACTGGACAGAAGTATGGGGGTGTGTGACCTCGGAGACAGAGGTCATCTGGGGGAACCCCTACTGCCTGGTACCTCAGCCCAGAGGGCCGAACTTGTGGCTTTAACAAAGACACTAACTCTAGGACAGGAGCAAAAAGGCCACTATCTACGTTGATATCAGTACTGCTTTTAGCAACGGCTCACATACAGGAACGATAAACAAGGAAGGGGGGCTGCTGATAGCAGAGGGCAAGCCTATAAAAAATAAGGATGAAATTGTAGGCTTACTGGCTGCTTTATGGCTGCCCTCCAGCTGGCCATCGTTCGCTGTCTGGGACATCAGAAAGGAAAATGGCCCTGTAGCCAAAGGGAACACCTGGCAGAGAAGAACATGGCCAGGGAGGTGGCAATGGCTCCCCCTCTGGTTCTGCTAGTGAAGGCACAAGACCCCGAGGCCATAGCCATCTGCCAGATGGGACCTGTAGTTTACCCAAAAGACTTGATTGGATAAAANCCTTTTTTCTAGATTTATTTTTTTGCGTTCTTTTTGAGACAAGGTTTCCCTGTTGCCCAGGGGCCTGGTACTTGCATGTAGACAGATATAGGCTGGCTAAATCTGCACAGAGAGCCACTTGTCTTACCTCCCGAGCGTGCTTGGATTAAAGGAGTGTGCCACCACATTCTGACAGACCTTTTAACTTTTTTAAAATTGTATTATTTGTATAGGCAGTATCTCATTATGTAACCCTGACTGGCCTCAAATTCACAGAAATCTGTTTGCCTCTACCTCCTGAGTGCTGGGATTAAAGGCATGTGTCACCAGAGCTGGGTTTATATTTTGTTTATTTATTTATTAGTGTGTGCGTGCATGCGTGTGTGCATTATGTGTGTGTGTGTGTGTTTGAGTCCGCGGTCTCCCCATAGCCCTCCAGCTGGCCTGGAAATCAACCTCTGTAGACCAGGGCTGGCTGGGCTTTGAACTCACAGCGATCTGCCTGCCTCTTGCCTTCCAAGTGCTGGGGGATTAAAGGCATGCACCCATCCACACCTAGCTCTTTTTTTTTTTTTTTTTTTTTTGAAGACAGGTCTCCCTGTATTTTGGCCTGTCCTTGGAACTCACTATGTAGGACAGACTGGCCTCAAGCTTACATGGAGCTGAGGATAACCTTGAACACCTATTCTCTTTCTATCTGGGATTACAAATGTGAGCCACCACACCTGGCATTTTTTTTTATTATTATTTCATTTGTTTATTTATTATTTCTTTTTGAGGCTTGAGACAGTAGTCTCCTATAGCCCCAGCTGTCCTGAACTCCTCTGTAGACCAGGCTGGGTCTTGTGAAACCTCCACAAAGATCCGCCTGCCTCTGCCTCTCCTGAGTGCTAGGAAGGATTAAGGGCATGCCCCACCATGCCCAGTCTTAGCTGCCATGTGTGGTTCTTAGCTGCCATGTGCACGTGGGAATGAACCTGGGTCCTCGCAAGAGCAGTAGTCCGGCCATTCTTAAAATGTTGAGCCATGTCTCCAGCCCAATTTATTTTTATGTTTTATCGTGCATTGTGTGTATTGTGTGTGAAATGAGCACATTGCCATGGTGCAGATGTGGACGGTCAGGAGGGACAACTTGCGGGAATTAGTTGTCTCCTTCCACCTGTGGGGTGTGGGTCCCACAGATCCAAGTCCATGGTCATCAGGCTTGGCAACCAGTGCAACCTTACCTACTAACCCAGCTCAATGGCCCAAAATTTAGATATTAAGGAGGCACTGACTGTTTCATGGACACAAATGAAATGGTAGCGGAATTTCAGGCATCAGTAGGGACCTTTACATTTACAGCAATGCTATTTTTCTGTGTGGGGGGTGGGGCAAACTGATGCTGTTCTTGAAACTTTCAGACATTAAACTCCCCAAACAGAATTCTGGATTTTTCTTTAAGATTTATTATTTTTATGTGTTTGTGTGTGCCTGTGTAAGTTTATATGTACCATGTGTGAGCAGGAGCTCAAGAAGGCCAGAAGAGGGCATTGGATTTTCTGAATCTGCCACCCTCTTTGACCTCTGCAGGCATGCCTGACACAGGTGCACCAAACCTGCATGCAGGGACAGACATTCATACACGTACAGAAAGAAATAAAATAAAAAATTAAAAAAAAAACCAGTTGTGAACCACCGTATAGATGCTGGGAACTGATCCCTAGGTCCTCTGCAAGAAGAGTAAGCACCTTAACCACTTAGCCCAATGGTGTCTGTATTAGTCAGCGGTTTCTCTAAAGAAACAGAAGGCAACAGGATGAATTATATATATAAACTATATACAATTTCTTTGATTTGCTCACGTGACGGCGCTCAACAGTAGCGCCAAACTGGAGAGGCCGGGCATCCAGGGAAACTGCTCAGTCCGCCAAGGCTGGCTATCTCAGGAGTCCCAGTCTATTGCTGAAGGCCCGAATGGATTCCAGGAAGATCTGCCAGTCTCAGTACACGCTGGGCTCCGAAAGGTTGATCACCGCCGCAAGACAAACTCACCAGATGGGAGAAGCAAGCCGCAGGAGGAACAAAGGGGCCCAGCCCGCTGCCGTGGCCTTAACTACTGCCTGCTGGGCAGAAGGAACACCCACATTTGGGGTGGGCCATCTGGGTTGAGGTGGTCCAATCAGAAGAACCTTTTTCTCTTATTTTTTCCTTAGTCCAGTCAAGTTGACACCCAGGATAAACCATCACAAGTCCACCCCCTTGTCAACTTGACACCCATAAATAGCCTCTCCTTATGATATGCTTAAATGTCAATTGCAACCGATGGCAGGGTCATAATTCCACCTAACATGTTATAAGTATCTCATGTGCATAACAAAGGATTATATCTTAGAGTAGGTGGTAATGTCCTTGAAGAGAACTTAGTCCTTCAGTATCTAATTACCTAAATATGACAATACTTAACACTTATCTCAGTTCCACATTCAAAAGGGAACACAAGTATCCAATATACATACATATATATATATATCCAATTATACATACATATATTATATATTATACATATATAAACAAAAAACACCTTCTTAACCAAATAGGATGAAAATTAATATCTATTATAATCCAAATTTCTGCAACTTGTCCCATGGCCTCAGCTCATATTTATGACTACCTTCTTCTACTACACATTCTGTATTTCCTCCCCCATCAGCAAGCACCACTTCTGCAGTTCTTGGCTCCTTCCCTGGAGAGTGGCCCCATACCTTCCTCCCTGAAGGTTCTGGGTCCATTTTATTTTCCTGTCTAGTTTGGGTTGTTGGAGTTTCCCATTGCCCTTAATCAAAGGACATGGTAGCACAAGAAGGCGCCCTTACAGCATCTCTGCCTTCCAGGGACCCTATTTTCCTTGCCCCCATTGTGGAGAAAAAAGTCCAATTTCCCCATGTTAGTCTGGATCAATCATCCTCCTACTACGTTATTCCTTCCTAGCCTGTGGCTAAATTAAAGGCTAGTAAGTTGTCAGTAGAAGCCCGAAGTGCCCAGGGGGAAGTCTTCTTAGCTTCCAGTTCAATAGACCGTTTGCTGTATCTCCTGGCAAAAGCACTCCCCAATTGGAGCAAAAACATCTAGACCAGCAGAACCCAAGGTTGTGGGTACAGGAAGCAAAAAAAATTTTTCCTACTGGTTCACCAGGGGTGATAGTGAGTGGAATCTTTCCCACTTCCCAACCCCTTGGTCCCTGGACCCATGAATTCTGGCTATAGGAGAAACAGTACCATATAGTGGACGCTGATTCAACGCATATACTGCCTGCTGGAGAAACTTGCCCCAGCTCTCCAGGGTGGTATTGCTACCTAATTGTTGCTGTAACTGTGTCTTCAAGGAGCCATTCCATCGTTTCTATCAACCAGCTGCTTCTGGATGGTGGGGAACATGTTAAGACCAGTGGATACCATGACCATGGGCCACAGTCGCACTTCTTTGGCTTTGAAGTGAGTTCCTTGGTCAGAAGCAATGCTGTGTGGAATACCATGATGGTGGATAAGGCGTTGTGTAAGTCCCTGGATGGTTGTTTTGGCAGAAGCATTACGGGCAGGAAAGGCAAAAATCCATAACCAGAATAAGTACTTCTTTCTTGGTCGAGTGAGGGGCCAGGTGCAACAATTATTCTTTACCTTAGAAGAATGTCTCTGCCTGCTCCACACCACTGAACTCCTAGAAACTTCACCGAGGGGGTAGATGGCCCATTGAATTTTTATTTGGGATTTATTTCCCATTCTCTCATGCGCATATTCTTTACCAACAAGTCTAGACTAGTGGTACCTCCTGTTCCACTGGGTCCAATCAACATAAAATCATCAATATAGTGGAACAGTGTTGATATTTTGTGGAAAAGTCAGTCTTCTGAGAGCCCTTCTAAACTAAGTTATGGCACAACGCTTGAGAGTTAACATACCCTGAGGTAAGGACAGTTAAAGGTATACTGTTGGCCTTGCCAGCGAAAGCAAATTGCTTCTGGTGGTCATTATGAACCGGTATGAGAAAAAAGCATTGGCCAGCTCAATGGATACCAGGTGCCAGGAGACATATTAATCTGCTCGAGTAAGGACACCACATCTGGTACCGCGGCTGCAATTGGTGTCACAACTTGGTTGAGTTTTCGATAGTCAACTGTCATTCTCCATGAATCATCTGTCTTTTGCAACAGGGCCAAATTGGCGAGTTAAATGGAGATGTGGTAAGAATCACCACCCCTGCATCTTTCAAAATCCTTGATAGTGGCATTAACCTCTGCAATCCCTCCAGGGATACTGTTTTTGGTTCACTGTTTTCCCTGGTAGGCAACACCAATGGTTTCCATTTGGCCTTTCGACCATAATAGCCCCCCCTCCACAGGTCAGGGAACAATGTGGGGGATTCTGCCCATTTCTAATTATATCTATCCAAATTATGCATTCTGGGACTGGGGAAATAACTAGGGGATGCGTTCTGGGACCCACTGGGGCCCACCGTTGAGTCGGACTTCAGCCAAAAACCCATTTATCACCTGACCTTCCATAGGCCCTACTTTAACCGGAGGGCCACACTGCTTTTTAGGGTCTCTCGGTTACTCAGTGTCACCTCAGAACCAGTATCCAGTAGGCCTCACAAAGTCTGATTATTTCCTTTTCCACAGTGTACAGTTACCCTAGTAAAAGGCCTCAGGTCCCTCTGGGGAAAGGACAGGAGGAAGGCAAAAAGCATAACTCTTTGATATTGTGACAAGTTCCTTCCTCATTGGAACCTGGGCACCCCTTCATTCAAGGGGTTTCAGATTCGTGAATTGTCTCAAGTATGGAAACCGGTCAACTGGGCAGGATTCGCTACTACTAAAATCAAATGTTGACTTCCTGTTCATTTGTTCTAGAGCTTTTCTGCTTATTACAGATCAAAATCAAAAAAAATTAGTAGGCTTCTTATGTATTTGGTTCGTGGGAACACCATGATTAATTGCCAGTTCCAAAGATCATTCAGGTCATGCCATTATAGGATTGTTTTGCCTTTGCCAACCATTACGATAATTATGGTAACTATGCTCATCTGGCCTCTGGCGATTCAGTGCTGCCACCTGACCCTATCCTGAGGTCCTGGTTAGACATATTGCGTTTACATTTAATTTATGCAAGCGCGCCACAACTTCTCTAACTGTAAGATCTGGCATAAGAAATAGAGCAAAAAACAAAGCTCTTCAAATGTTCTGGTGTCTCTCTCATACTTTCCATCTTATAAAATTCAGTGAATGGCATGTACTCTGGGTCCTCATATTGTAAAGAATGTGGTTTTACACTTCGGATCCACTTGAGCATGCCCATTTGCCTGACCTTCACAATCCCTCATCAATACTAAGCCAAGGAATATCAGGATCTCTAACTCACTGTTAGTAGGGCATGTTTTAATAAATACATCAGGCAACCTTTCAAATAAACTTTTCACACCTTTTTTTAAACTGCTCGAGCTTCCATGTTTAACCTAGAATCTCTACTCAGTGGGCTCATATCCATAAACTCAGTGACCCATTTTATATCTTCCACCATTATCCCCACACCCTTAAAATCCATTCCCACACATATTCCTTAGGCTTCTGCCAGAAATGAATCAGGCAAACTCATTAATTTCTTTAGTGGCATAATGCCCCTCCTCGTGGACCACACTTTCTACTCACCTTTGAGGGGCTTGCTTAGAATTCAATCTAGGTTATAGGTCTAGAGGCAACCATTGCTGGGCCCTCCTGAGGGTACATCAGGCTCCCACCTGGGAGGGGGGGATTTAATTTCCTCAGGCAAGGGTGGGGAGCGGGGATCTGCAGGGTGTGGATTCTCTGCTTAGGGTGGGGAGGTTAATTCCTCAGATAAAGAAAAATCCCTCAGAATCCGAGGGTTCAAATCCTCATCATCATGGTTCTCCCACACATCTCCATCCCAGTTTTCAGGTTTCCACCCTTTCCACACCAGTGCTCTCACTTTAATTGCTGACACTTTTCGTGGCTCGGAATTAAATTTGCGTTGTAAATCACCAAATGTATAATAAGGGCTCCAGCTTGATTTTCTGCGCTTTAGCTCTTTGGCTGCTGGAGAGATTCTCTTCCAGAGCACACCTAGGAACCTTACACTGTGTTTCAAATCCGGAGCTAGATGGTCATTTATTTTTTTCTCACCGAGCCCATTATTTTCCTCTAACAGTTTCTCCAGACATGCTAGGAGCAACCAGGCAAACATCATTATTTTCCTGCAAATTGTCAGACATTTTATGTAAAGAGTCACTAAATTCCTTGCACCTCACAAGAGGTGAGTTAGGTGACTCAAATGGATCTATCTTCATAATTAAATCAAATAGTCTGCACCAAGGATTATCATTCCTCTTCACGCCACCAGGAGAGCCTTCAGTAACCCTAGGCTTCATTGAGTTGGAGAGCTGGCTCCAGGGGCTACCAAGCCCACTAAAGAAATTCATCCTTTCAATTCTGTTTTTCTAGAACCACTTCTGGTACCAAAATCTTATTAGTCAGGGTTCTCTAAAGAACAGAAGCAACAGCATGAATATATAAACTATCTACAGTTTATTGATTTGCTCACGTGACGGGAGCTCAACAGTTAGCGCCAAACTGGCGAGGCTGGGAATCCAGGGAACTGCTCAGTCCGCCAAGGCTGGATGTCTCCGGCAGTCCAGTCTTGTGCTGAAGGCCCGAATGGATTCCAGGAGATCTGCCAGTCTCCATACCCGCTGGGATCAAAAAGGTTGATCACCGCAGCAAGACCAACTCACCAGCTCGAGAGAAGCAAGCCGCAGGAGGAAACGGGACCAGCTCCCACTGCCGTGGCCTTACATACTGCCTGCTGGCAGAAGGTTAACACCCACATTTGGGGTGGGGCATCAGGGTTGAGGTTTGTCCAATCGAAGACCTTTTTTCTTTATTTGTTCCTTCGTCCAGTCAAAGTTGACACCCAGGATTAACCATCACAGTGTCTAAATACCTTATGTATAAGGAAGTATCATATTTCACTTGGTGACATCACCTTGCAGCTCCCTTCGTGCACTTTTGACGTGCCTGGGGGAAGGTAAGCTTGATTTACAGTTGACAAACCCGAGGGAAATTTCAGGCAAGGAAGGCTTCCAATATATTAGTTTGAAATGTTTTCTGGATACATAATAACCACCCCAGAATGGTGTCAACATCTTGTGCCTCTTTATAATTTTCTGCTTCAAAACTTTAAGTTATGCAAGAAACACCTATACTCCACACTAACGAGAACCTTGTCAGAGCCCAGTATCTTTTTTTAAAATTTATTTCTTTCTTTCTTATAAAATATTTAATTTAAAAAAATGCATTTATTTTATTTTATTTTATTTCATTTTGCTGTGTATTGAATGCACTGTTGCATGTAGGTTTGTTGCACCCCCCCCCCCCCCCCCCCCCCCATGTCGGCAACGCCGCGGAGGTCAGAAGAGGGTCTAGGATTCCCTGGACACGGGGTTCTCCTGGACTGGAGTTTCCAGACAGCTCTAGCCACTCCATGTGGGTGGTGGGGATCGATACCCGGGGTCCTTCTGCAAAGACAGTCGGCGCTCTCTGAACCGCTACGGCTATCTCTCCAGGCCCCAATGCATTTATTTTATTCTAGGAAGAAGAGCTTGTTGAGTGCACTGCAAGGGAGCAGTGGGTGGGCAGGAACCAGAGCTCGATTTTTACTCTGCAAGTGCACCTTCACAGTCTCTTTGTAACTCCTGAATTCACGTAAGGACGGAAGGGAATTACCTGCCATCCGGCAATGACTTCTGTCCTTAATCTGTAAATACCTCTATCCTTGCAACATAGCAGGCCGCACAAGATCGCCATAAGGCCCTGAAGTAGTTCCTTCCTTGCTTGCCCTCAATCTAGAACCCACTCGACTGCACGAACAACTCTCTTTACCTCTTCTTACTTTCCTTCCTTTTTTCTTCTTTCCTTTCTTTTCTTCTTCCTTCCTTTCTTCCTTTCTCTTCTTTCTCCTCTCTCTTTCTCTTCTCTCTTCAGTCCCTCCCTCCCTCCCTTTCTTCTTTCCTTCCATTTTGTTTGTGACCAAAGAAAGGGCTCATGGATCCCGGGGCTTTGCTGGCAACTCATATGGAGCCTTCCAGTCCTCCTGCCTCCCCCTCCTGAATGTTGGGTGAGATTACAAGTGTGTGTCACCATGTCTGCTTTTGTACTGTGCTGAGACATCAAACCTGGTCTTCATATCCTCCGCTGCCCTTTTTAAGAATTTATTTTGCAGGTGGATGTTGTGTGGCGCCAGCCTTTAATTCTAACCTCCAGAGGCAGAGGCGGGCAGAGGCAGGCAGAGCACTGTGAGTTTTGAGGTTCAGCCTGGTCTACATAGCAAGTTCTGGGCCAGCCAGAGCTACATAGTGAAACTCAGGATATTAAAAAGAAAATCTAGGCTGGGTGTGGTGGCACACACCTTTAATCCCAGCACTCTGCGAGGCAGAGGAGGTGGCTGTCCTGGCGTTCAAAGCCATACCTCTGTCTCAAACAAACACACACCTTCTTGCAGTGTTGGAGAACTGAAGCTAGGACCTTGGGTATGATAGGTAAGCACTCTACTACTAAGCTATTTGCCTCCCAAGTTTGGGGGTTTTTTGTTTTTTACTTTTATTTGAGATAGAATCTCATTGTTTCTCATTGCTGTCCTCCCTCTGTAGCCCAGGCAGACCTCAAATATTTGATTCCCTTGCCTTGGCCATCTTAAGTAGCTGGGATTATAAACCTGCACAATTGGGTTTGCAACTTTTTTCCAAAATTTTTATTTTGTTTTTGTTTTTTTATATGAGTGTTTTGCCTGCATGTATGTAAGTCACACATGTTCACGCAATGTCCCTGGTGGCCAGCGGAAGGATCAGATCCCTTGGAATTTGAGTTACAACTTGGTTGTGCCACCAGTGGGTGCTGCCAAACCCACCCCAGGTCCTCTCAAGAGCAGCCAGTGCTCTTACACTTAGCCATCTCTCCACCAGTTCAAAGTGAACTTATGTAGAACATGTATGTATTATGTAGTAATAGTCAGAGTAATGGAGAGGAATAGGAGAATGTGAATCCAAACTTTCTTCTCTCTCAAAGTTTAAGGACTGGTAGATGGGGAATGTGATGCTTACCACATACATTAGTTTTTAAGAGCTTTGGGCCAGGTCTAGTGATGCCTTTAATCCTAGCACTTGGGAGGTAGAGGCAGGGGATCTCGTTGAGTTCAAAGCCAGCCTGGTCTAGAGAGTGAGTTCCAGGACCGCTGGGGCTACAGGGAGGACCTGTCTCGAAAAGACCAAAAGAAAAAGAAAGATGGAGGGCAGTTTTCTCAGGGATCTGGTGGAAGAGCTTAGGCTGGTTCGCTTGCTTCCAACCCACCGTGAGAGGCTCTGGGCTGGGGTGCAGGAGGAATGCCCCCCCCCCAGCTACCCCCGCAGCCTGAACATCTGCACTGCCCTTCCCTGCCGGGGTGGCTCCTGGTGCTCTCTCTGGCCCTCGAGGCCAGGGCTTCGAGCTGCCGAGGGCCAAGGCAGCCACACGCGCCTGTGGCCCAGGCCAGCGGTTTGTTTTCCCATCTCGGACTCGCACCTGCCCTGGGCCTGCGGGGCGATGCAACCAGCCGACCTTCGTGAGTCAATGGAGCAGCCAGGGTCCTCTACTCTGCTCGCCCCTCCCCGTGGTACAGCCCCGGCCAGGGGCAGGAGGCCGCCCCAGAAACCAAGACAGAGTGGACGGACCAGCCCGGCGGAGGAGGAGATAAGGGCGCCCGGGAGCCGGTGAGGGTGGCGGGGGAGAAGGAGAAGGTGATGGCCGGAGAGGAGGCGAGGAGGGAGGAGAAGGACTGGGACGGGAGGAGGACCTCCTGGGAAGAGGCTGTAAGGATGGTGGCGGGTGGCGGGAGGGGCCTGGGGCCCAGCGGGGCTCCGGCCCAACGGGCCCAGGGGGGGAGGACGGCAGCAGCAGCGGCTCTCGGTGGCCCCAGCCCCGTGAGCCTTGGAGGCTCCTCTTTCCCTCAGCGCCCGCGTCTCCCCAACGCAGGTACCCCCAACCAGATGCCTGACGTGAAGGACTGGAAGGCCCAGAAGGACCCCAGCATGGCAGAGGGCAGCTCCTGCGAGCCCAGCCAGGAGGGACAGGCCAAGAAGGATGAGCACTGCGCCCAGGAGCGCCCTTCCGGTAGGTCCAACTGTCGCCAGGACCCCTGGTGCGGAGCCAGCAAAGGGTTCCACTGCCCTGCCCTGGCCCCGCCGCCCTCTGCCCGGGTCTCAGAGGGTCATGGAGAAAGAAGCCACTCATGTGTCATCACTTAAATTTGATAAGATTTGATCCAGGAGGCCAGTTATTTTCGAAATTGTGATTGGACATGGAAGATACCAGGGATCGGTTTTAAAAAACCTTAATAACCCATGTTGGAATTGTGTTCTCTGACCACTTGGTTCACTCAAGAAGTAATCCCGCTCAGTTGGTCCTGGAATCCTATTCTTTTTAGCTCTTCGCTGTAGATTGCTGTGTGCTGTGAGTGTTGTGTATGCATGTGCGTTCGTGCTCATATTGGTGCACCAGTTGTCTTCCACACAATGACAGGGCCAGCCTCATTGCGCTCAGGTTGTTTTTCTCATAATATCCAGGGAAGAGTTGTTGGAACGCAACAAACCTGAGCTCGAGTTGGCTTCGTGTGTGGCTGTTTTTGAGGCAACCTCTTGAAGAATAACCCAAGCCGGGCTAGAACTTGGCTCTCTCCTTCTCTGACTCAAGAGCTAGGATCACAGCCTCTGATCCAGCCCCCTCTGTTCAAGTTCAGATTCTTGAAGATGGACTTGGGTTTGGTTTGAGGCTGTGTAGATTTTTGTCTTGTGGCTGCATGGGGTCGCTGCTCGTTAACAAAATGACATCAAATAAGCCCTAGACATATCTTGACTTGTTCTAAATAGGAGGCTGATGTGGGGTGAAAGTCTTTTTCTTTTCTTAAATGTAAGTTCTCATGGTAGCTATTCGAATCCACAGGTGAGTATATCTTAGTTTCTTTTTAAAATGTTTGGAGTTTTGTGTATTAGGTTTATTTTTAGCTTGAATAATATATGACGGGCTTTTTTTTGGGGGGAGGGAATCTGAGTTTTTAAAACTCCTTTAGTTACATTTTTATCTCTACTCTTTGAGTCCTCTTCTGAATTTTAGAGTTCTAGGGGTGGAAGAGATGGCTCAGAGGAGAGCACATGCTGCCCTTCAAGGAGCTGTTCCCAGCACCCATGTGGCCTCACAACCCTGTAACTCAGTTCCAGGATCCAGCACCCTCTTCTGACCTCCGTAGGCATGGATGCGGTGCATAGAGTATACGTAGGCAAACATCCTCATGCATAAAGTAAAAATAATTTTAAATTAGAGTTGTTCTGGAGTGGCTTAGTGTTTGTTACTTTTGAGAAATGGCTGGACTGATTTGTTACAGTTGGAGGGTTTCAATCTTCTTTGAAATTTTTTTTTTCTTTCTTTTTTTGGTTCTATCTCAGCTTAACGTCCTTTGGAAATTTTCTTAACTTTAGTACATTTTTATTAAAAATTTGCAAGGAATCTATTTACATATTTGGTTGTGCTTTGCAGCTGTTCTGGCTGGAATTATTCAGAGAAGCTGCAGAAATTAAGGAACATTGACCTCCACTTGGGATTCAGTTCTTTTTGTTTTTTGTTTTGGTTGGTTGTTTTGAGACAAGAGTCTCCCTATAGTATGTTCAAATGGCTGGAAACTTACCTGTAGACAGCATGCCATGCTCTCCTCTGAGTAAGTCGTATGGCCACGTGCCAGCCTCATCCTCTCTTCATCTCTATCTCTTCTATTCTCTCTCTCTCTCTCTCATCCCACCCTTGGTCTTTTTGCAGCCCCAGCTATCCTGGAACTTACTATGTGATGCGGCTGACCTTGACCTCACAGAGATGTTGCCTGCCTCTGCCTCCCAAGTGCTGCAATATGGTGTGCGCCCATAGACCTGTCCTAGTCACCTTTTTTTTGGGGGGGGTCTTTTTGAGACAGGGTCTCCCTGTAGCCCTAGGTGTCCTGGAATTCGCTCTGTAGACCAGGCTAGCCTTGAACTCACAAAGATCCGCCTGCCTCTGCCTCCTGAGTGCTAGGATTAAAGGCGTGAGGCACCTTGCCCCGCTCCTAGTCACCTTTTTTAACCCAAGCAAGGACTCAGTGGATTTTTTTTTATTTTTTTTATTTTGTATGTGTATGAATGTACTGTCTACATGTAGGTTTGTGCACCTGTTGTGCAATGCCATGGAGGTCAGAAGAGGTGTGGATTCCCCTAGGAACTGGAGTTCTTCTGGAATTGGAGTACGGTGTTCTCAGCCTCCATGTGGGTGCTGGGGATCAAACCCAGGTCCTCTGCAAGAACAGTTGGTGCTCTTAACCACTAGGCCATCTCTCCAGCCCCGACTCAGTGGATTTTTAATGAAGGTCTACCATCACCTTTCCTGCTTTTTATTTTGAAATCAAATTTGTTGAAAAATCAAATACAGTGACCGTGTATGTTAATATTCTATTCTTTTTCTCTATATGTGCACATTGATTCTCTCTCCTTTGCTGTCTGAAAGCCGCAGTTATGATTTTGGTCATGTTTCTAAGAAAGAAGAAAAAGAAAAAGGGTATTGTCCTATGTAATGGTCTCTAAAATTTTTTGAATGTTTTAATCTTTTTACTATGGAAAAATTAAACATTTACAGGCCTGCAAGTTGGTTCACCAGGACCTCCAGGGCAGATCAGAGAAGGTGGTGTTGTTACTGTGAGACTGGCAGAGCCTCTGCCACATCCCTCAGTTTATTCAGGTCATTTTAAATGCTAGAAAGTGGAGCAAGGGAAGTGTTCCTAGGCTAGTTTTAGGTTTTTAGTGCTTTTGCATGATGGGAAAGATGTCCCCAACTTCGGTGTTGCCTGTAGTCTGAGTTCAGTTACAGTGTTGGACCTGGGAGGGTGGTGATATTTTTGCTTTAAGACCTGTTATTTATGGGCTAAAGAGATTGCAGGACCCTGGCTGCACTTCCAGAAGACCCAAATTCGACTCCCGCCCCCACATAACAGCCAACAACTGTTCCTAACTCCAGTACCAGGGAATCCAATGTCCACTTTTGCACCGTTACAGGCTTTGCACGACAACGGGTTCACTTACATATATGCAGGCAATACACTCATACAACTAAAAATATGAAATGTTTTATAAAAAGACCTTTCATAGGAAAATGAACAAGTTTATGGGATGTTTAATTATCATTTTAAGACTAATTGGTAGACTAGCCCAATTCATTTCCCCTTAGATGGCTCAGGCTTTCTAAGATCTGAAGAAGAATGCTCCATCAGAGAGCAGGCAAATTTGCAATATACTTCTTTCCTCAGCAGGAAGTATGAACATGCACGCATTGTTACATACCCACTTGATGTTGCATGTGCATGATTTTTGGGGGGGTTTTCGAGACAGGGTCTCCCTGTAGCCCCAGCTGTCCTGGAACTCACTCTGTAGACCAGGCTGGTCTTGAACTCACAAAGATCCACCTGCCTCTGCCTCCCAAGTGCTAGGATTAAGTGTGTGCATGATTTTAACTAGAAGTTGAGTAATGACGCAGGCCACTCAACTAGCTACATTCATACTCTACTACTGAGCTACAGTCCCAGCTATGGAACCAATATGGTTCATATGTGTTAAAATAATAGCAATCTCATTTTCCCTTCTGTTTTCCTCTTCTCCTCCACCCCTCCTTTTCCCTTCTCTCCTTCCTTCACTTCCTTCATTTGGGTATTCAGATTGAACTTGGTTGTTAATAAAGGTTAGCATATGTTCTACCCCTAAATCTACTACTCCTCTGTGTTAATTAGTTTTCTATTGCTGTGATAAAATGCCATTACCTAGGAAACTAATAGAAGAGTCCATTTAGCTTACAGTTACAGAGTGGAAAGAGTCCATAATGCAGATGGGCATGGAACTAGAGATGCCTGGAGTTAAAAAAAACAACTGAGAATTCACATCTTCACACAGGCACAAGAAGCAGAGAGAGGCGGCTGGAAGTGGGCACGGCTGTGCCTTTCAAAGCCCACCCCCAGTGGTTTCCTTTCTCTAGTATGGCCACACCTCCAAAGGTCCTCAACTCTCCCCTAACTGTGAACTGGAGACCACATGTCCAAGTACTTGGAGCTTGGGGACATTCATTCAAACTCACTCATTTCCTCCCTGACCCCCCCATAGGCTATGACCAATCATAAGGAAAATGCATTAGTCTAAATTAAAAGTCTCATAGTCCTCACAGTTTCAACATTATTTAAAAGTCTAGTTTCCAGGAGCAGGTATGGTGGTCATGCTTTATCCCAGCACTTGGGAGGCAGAGGCAGGTAGATCACTGTGAGATCAAGGCCAGCCTTATCTAAATAGTGAATCAAGGTCAGCTGTTGCTACAAAGGGAGACCATGCTGAAAAAAAATTTCAACGTCCAAAGTCCTAAGATTCAAGTCACTCACTTAACTTTAAGCCCCTGTAAAATCAAGACAAATTACTTCCAACATAAAATTGAACCTAGAAACACAGTCCCATTCCAAAGGAAAAGAATGAAGACAAATTGAGATGGCCAACCAAGGTAAGACAGAAAACCAGCAGGCTAAATACCAAATCCAGTAGTTCCTTGCTCTACATGTGGGACTTTAGTTTCAAAGGACTTACTTAGATGGCTTGGTTCCTCCAGCTTTGTTGCATGTGACATGCATCTCTCTCTTGGACTAATACCACTCCCTGTATGCAGGCAGATGTTTTATGGCTTGGCATCTCCAACATTTTTGGCTTCTCTACTGACAACCAGAGTTTACCTTCATAGCTTCACACAATGGCTTCTTGGAACCTCTTGGCCTATCAGGACCTTTATTCAGGGATTCCTCTACTGCATGCTGACTGGATTCCACAACTGTCTGAAACCATGGAGGAAGAACCAATGACCTGTTTACTCTTTGATCTTCCATGTCTCTAAAACCAGCACACTACCAAGTTGGGCTGCCAGCATGGGATGGACCTCACCCTATACATCCATATTGCTTGCCAGCAGCTTCTTTCATATGATACAGTTTTTTTCAGGAAACTTTAGGACTTTTCCTTTCACAAGGAAGCTTAGCTGGGTTAGGTTTTGCCCTGTGGGTACTCTTTCCATTGTTCAACTGCAGATCTGGAAGTCTCTCCTTCCTTAATGGTCCAATCTCCTTATCAAAGAGAGGCTTTCTTCAGCATCAAACTTAGATCCAGACATTATTAAGCTTCCTAGTGCCCTTTTTCTCACTACACTGTACATTCTATATTTCTTTCTGCACTACTTGATATTGTAATTATTCACTATTAATAACCAAGCCACCAATTTCTTATTAGGCTGTCTTGAATTTACCTTGCCAATATAGTCTGGACACTCATTTGATCAACTTGATTGAACATACAAGCCCCCCCCCGACATGGAGTGGGGACCAGGGCTGTGTGTTTGGGCACATCTGCCTGCAAATTGTTTTTTACATGAAGGATGCTTGTACTTCATAATTATCACTTACTGCAAAAAATGAAAAAAAAAAAGAGAAAGATGGAGGACAGTTATGGCAGAATGCATGATCTGGGATGGGTGGGGTGGGGTGGGTGGAGGGAAGGGAAAGGGAAATATGCCTGAACTGAATTGGAAAATGATGTATGAAATACACAAAGCATCAATAAAAATAAATAAAAAAAAAAAGTGAAGTAACACAGTCCCAGAAAAAAAAAAAAAAAAAAAAAAGAAATTTACCTTGCCAAAGGAGTTAGTCCACTACTTTTCAATTCAGCCTCAAGCAAGCTCTTGGGTTGTGGGCAGATACTTTTACAAAATATCACACTTGCTATTTGACTCCTTATTTCCCTCTGGAACTACGTTGTCTCAGCACTACTTTCTTCCACATTTCTCCAAAAGCCACATGGCCAGGTTCTCCACAGCAACAGCCCATTCTCTGGTACCAGCTTCTGTTGTTGTTATTTCTCTGTGATTGTGATAAAACACCATGACCAAGGCAACTTATAGAAGGAAGAGTTCATTTGGCTTACTGTTTCATAGGCCCAAGAGGGCATCATGGCAGGGAGGCATGGCAGAAGTAACAGGAGCAGAAAGCTGAGAACTGACATGTTCAAGAAGGCACAAGAAGAAGAGAGATACAAACTGGAAGTGGCCATGGCTATATCTCAAAACCTACCCACAGTGGTGTGCTTTCTTCAGTATGGCCACACTTCCTAAAGGTTCCATGACCTCACCAAACAGTGCCACAAGCTGGGAACTAAGTGCCCAAATAATTGGAGCTGAGTATTCAAGAATCAGGCACACCTAAGCCAAACCTAAGGCCAGCAAAGTAGCTCAAGGCTGGACACTGGATTCCTATTTCGAGCTCCAGGGCTCAGCAGCTCCCTCTCTCTCAGCACACACAGCTCATCTTCGCAGGCCCAGGCCAGCTCCATCCACACCTGCCTGCTGCCTTGGGTCATCCCATGGTCCTGGCACTCCAAAAACTGGGGTCGCCACTCGCAGCCTTTACCAATGGACTCTTCTGATCTCTCTGGTGCAAAGCGTCAGCTGCTCTCTGTGACCCCTTCACATTTCAACACCAGAACCATACAGGAGACTTTTTGTCTTTTCGAGACAGGGTTTCTCTTTAGACCCAGCTGTCCTGGAACTCACTCTGTAGACCAGGCTGGCCTTGAACTCACAAAGATCCACCTGCCTCTGCCTCCCAAGTGCTAGGATTAAAGCAGGCACAACCACACCCTGCTTCAATTGGGTATTTTATATTTTCTGTAAAACACTGGGACTGTAGAAGACTAAAAGAAAAATAATGGAAAACCTCTTGTTTCCTGGGAATGGGAGCAGTCCAGATCAAGGCCCGGATGCCCAGGACTGCATGTGGAGTGGAGACCAGAGCTGGCCCTCGGGAGGCGGGAGGTCCATTCCAGAGAATCAGTCTTTCCAAGACCAGAATCTGCAAATGACAGAGACCTCCCCTGTCTCCAGCATAAGCCCAAAACAGAGACAAATCTGCTGCCTTGCATAACCTAGGACCTTGGGGGTGGGAATTGTGAGGAATGCAGCCCCCAGTGCCAGGAGGGCTGGACTCAGAGGGCACAGGTGGGCTGGATCCAATGAGCAGGAAGTAGCAGGCACTTAGGTGCCTTACACAGACACTCTTTTTTTTTCTTTTTTTATATGTATGAATGTACTGTCTGCAAGTAGGTTTGTGCACCCAAGTCGTGCAATGCTGTGGAGGTCAGAAGAGGATGTCGGATTCCCCTGGAACTGGAGTTAAAGACGGTTCTCAGCCGCCATGTGGGTGCTGGGGATTGAACCCAGGTCCTCTGCAAGAGCAGTCGGTGCTCTTAACCGCTAGGCCATCTCTCCAGCCCCACAGAGACACTCTTAAGGCAGATAATCCCCCATTAATCCACAGGTCTGTCCCTCCATGATATCTAGAGCTGGTGAAGGTATCTTCTTTAAGAGGAAAAACAAGTTCCTGGACCTCAACTCACAACCATGCAAAAAAGGCTCACTGCTTGATAAGTCTTGTTGGATTCTGAAGGCAACATTCAAAAATTTGACCTTGATACTGTGACCCTCACCTAAAACTTTTATATCTGATACTCCAGGATTCATTACTGTTCTCTTTAATTATTATTAGCCGAGCCCTCACTTTTCCAATTCTCTGTTATATTAAATTTACCATGTTCAAATTACTGTGTGATTTCTGCCTCACTGATGCGGATTTACTAGCCACAGACCCTCAAATAGCAGGAATGTCTAGGAACTTTACATCTACAAATGGAAGACCACTCACTTACCTCTCTAATTTCTTTCAGGAGTTCAAGAGCACAACTGAAGTCGGGGGCACAGCTGAGAGCTGATCTTTAAGGTGGTCCCAAAAGTCATTAGGCATTGTCTCTTTGGTCTTCATTTCCAGACTATAAGAGGGTCAAAGGAACAAATTACAGAGAAGCTAGTATAGGCTCCTAATCTCCTAAACCTCGAGCTGCATTTGATATGGAAAGAGATGACTGTGCTGACAAGAAAATGGCAGGAGAAATGTGTGGAAAACATGAGGTGACCAAGGGAAGGTTAGATTGGGGTTTCAAGACCACCCTCGGAACCTCTCAGAAGGCTCGGGGTTCCAGAGCAGCTCTCCTCGTGTAGTGGGAAGAAACCTGAACAAAAAGAAGTGAGGTTGAGTTTTACTACTGTGAATTTCACCTCTCTGGACGATTGGCTTGTCATGGCTGCCTGCGTACAGCCACAGCACGGCACTAACAAAAGGCAATTCTTACTCTTCTTTTTGTCTTTTTGAGACAGGGTCTCCCTGTAGCCCCAGACGTCCTGGAACTCACTCTGTAGACCATGCTGGCCTTGAACTCACAAAGATCCACCTGCCTCTGCCTCCTGGGTGCTAGGATTAAAGGCATGCACCACCACACCTGGCTTAACTTTTATTTTTGCTTTAATATGTATGAGTGTTTAGCTTGCATGTATGTATGTACACGACATGTATGCAGTGCCCACAGAGGCCAAAAGGGGTGGTGGGTCCCCTGGAACTGGAGTTGTGGACAGTTGTTAGCTGTCCTCTCCAAGAGCAGCCAGTGCTCTTAGCCTCTAGGCAGCTCTCTGGCCCTTCATTTAACGTCTGAAGCCATGTGGGGTCACTGTCCTAGAGAAAAGCTGGGCCATCTGTGTTGACCAAGGCTGGTACAGGTGCTGTGGTTTTCATTGCATCACATCAATTTGCTGAGCATAGTTCTCAGAGGTAATGGTTTTCTGGAATCAGACAGGCAGATGACCACCCACAGCCATAATCTCTGTTTTGTGGGCACGTCTGGATGGGAGTGCTTTGGAGCTGCTTCTCATTCCCTCACTGCCTCAGCCATGACAGTCATAATCTGCAGTCCACTTTTCATCGCACATCACAATCTCATCAAGAAATGATTTGCTGGAGCTAGAGAAAATGCTCATCCGTTAAGAGCACACACCATTCTCCCAGGTAACCTGAATTTGATTCCCAGCACCCACGTCAGGCAGCTCACAACTGCCTGTGACTCCAGCTCCAGGGATCCGACTCCTGTAGCTTCTGTGGGCACTGCACTCATGCACAAAGACACACACGTAATTTTAAAATCTTTTTTAAAAAATTACATATAAATATACTACAATTAAGAATGTATTCCAGCCGGGCGTGGTGGCGCACGCCTTTAATCCTAGCACTTGGGAGGCAGAGGCAGGCGGATCTTTGTGAGTTCAAGGCCAGCCTGGTCTACAGAGTGAGTTCCAGGACAGCTGGGTCTACAGGGAGACCCTGTCTCGAAAAGACAAAAAAAAAAAAAAAAAAAAAAAAAAAAAATGTATTCCAAGCTGGGGTGGTGGCACACACCTTTAATACCTAGCTTGGGAGGCAGGTGGATCTTTTGATGTTCAAGGCCAGCTTGGTCTACAAGTGAGAGGCAGAACACTGGGGTACAGGGAGACCCTTCTCAAAAAGACAAAAAAAAAAAAAAAAAAAAAGAATGTATTCCAGTATCAAATATCACATTTCAACAATGCAAACACAAAATTACTTTTGCTTGTCCTAATACAGCTTATATCCATCACAAAGTTACCTCCAAATGAAGGCTCTACACAACAAGCTGGTCCCCAGCAGGGGTGTCACTCTTGTCACTGCCTAGCCACTTGCCCTTGTTGCAGTGAACTCAGTGAACCTGCTGCCTTGAAAGCTGTAGTTATCATTCTGTGTCCAGTGGTGTGTGTGCAGGGTCTCTCCTTCCCGCCTTGCTGTGGGTTCTGAGGACTGAATTCAAGTCACCAGGCTTGCTTGGCAAGGGACTTTTACTCAGTAAAACCCTCCCCCCCAAAAAAAAAACCCTCCAAGAATATAGGAGAAACATGCAAGCAATCCTGGAGATGAGTTTTTTGTTTTTGTTTTTGTTTTCATTTTGGTCTTTTTGAGACAGGCTCTCTCCAGTTCCAGCTGGCCTGGACCTCTTTTAGCTAGGATCAGATGCAACATATACCAACAATTCTTGAAAAGACAAAAAAAAAAAAAAAAAAATAGGAACAATAAGAAGAACTCCCGCCCTTAATCAGGTATAAGACTCTCACAGAGACCAAGAAAGGAGATGCACAAAGCAGAGCATCATGAGAGACTCATCCTCATTAGGAAACTGCAAACTAGGACAGCAGAATAGGGTGGGGCTATGACTCAGTTGGTAGAGTACTAATGTAGCATGCTTAAAGCCATAGGTTCCATCTCTGGGACCACATTACGTGGGATATGGCAGCCCTCACCTGTAATCTACACAAGTTGACGTGCTCTGCACGAGACCCTATCTCAAAACCAACCAAGCAAACAAAAACATCAATGTGATTCCTCTACACACTTACTGCAGAGGCTAAAGTCAGAACCCTCACACCACCAAATGCTGACAGGGACGTAAAACAAGAGGGACTTGCGTTCACTGATGGTGGAAATAAAAAATAATACAGCCATTCTGAAAAGCATTTGCCTTTTGAGATAAGGTCTCCCTATAGCCCCAGCTGGCCTGGAACTCACTCTGTAGACCAGGCTGGCCTTGAACTCACAGAGATCCACCTGCCTCTGCCTCCCAAGTGCTAGGATTAAGGGCATGTACCACCAAGCCCAGCTTAAAGACAGCTCTTAACTGCCATGTGGGTGCTGGGAATCAAACCCAGGTCCTCTGCAAGAGCAGTTGGCGCTTGGCACTCTTAAGTGCTGAGCCATCTCTCCAGCCCCTTGACAGTTTCTTAGAAAGCTAAACACGCTCTCAAAATTTCCAGGGGCTGTAGAGATGGCTCAGTGGTTAAGAGCACCAACTGCTCTTGCAGAGGACCCGGGTTCGATTCCCAGCACCCACATAGTGGCTCAGAACAGTTTTTAACTCCAGTTCCAGGGGAATCTGATGTCCTCTTCTGACCTCTGCTGCATTGCATGACAGGGGTGCACAAACCTATATGCAGACATTACATACTTACACATAAACATAAATAAATAAAAATTTAAAAAATAAATGATCCAGCCATCATGCTCCTTAGTATTGATGATCTGAAGATCTATGACCACCAAAAACATGTATAAAATGTCTATGTCAACTTTATTCATAATCCTGAAATATGGAAGCCTCCAAAATATCCATTGGGAATGGCTAAACAAATTGGAAGATCCATACATGGAGCACTATTCAGTAGGAAAGGAAATGGCTGTTGAGCCATGAAGAAAGCATGGAGTGGAGGTAGACAGAGCTCTTGGTAAAGTTTGCTCGGCAAGGATGGGGACCCAAGTTCAATCTCTAGGCCTCACAGAGAACCTGAGTGGCATTTGCCTCCTGACTCCAAACCAAGGACACCCAAGGAGCAGCAAGCAGGAGGATTTTCACTGAAGCTCCCTATCAATGTAAAGGTGAGATCCACCACAAGATTCAGTCATCTTTTTACATAACCAGTAATGCAGTGTTAAAGCACTGTTTTTTTTATTGAGTTATTGGTACATCTAGCTATTTTGTTGAGTGCCTGCTGTGTCTTGGGGCAGTGTTCTAGACACCAGGCAAATAGCTGTGCACAAAATCCCAAAGCCTCTTGGCCTCATAGAGTGGGCATTCTAGAAACCTATAAGGGAAAGAAAGGAAAGGAAAAAAATAAGCAAGTTTTATAGTATGCCCAGTGGTGAGAGAGTAGGGGAGAATCCAGAGATGCAGGAAAGAAGAGCACGGCACAGCTAGCCTGGGAGCACGGAGCAAGGCTTGAGGGGAGGCCAGCGTGCTAAGTAGCACTGTCCTCTTCATCTCTGCTCTAGAGGAACTTTCAGATTTATCTTTTTGAGACAGGTATTGAACCCAGGTCCCCTTCAAGAGCATCCAGTGCTCTTCACTGCTGAGCCATCTCTAAGCCTCAAAGAATGGATTTAAGCCTCAAGCATGTGACCATCCTTTGAGTTTTCTATTCCATGTGACTCCTATGCGCTTGCAAATTAATGTTTGTATCCTTTTCTTCTGCTGATCTACTGTCTACTTCAGAAGATTCAATTATCGCCGGGCGTGGTGGCACACGCCTTTAATACTAGCACCTGGGAGGCAGAGGCAGGCAGATCTTTGTGAGTTCAAGGCCAGCCTGGTCTACAGAGTGAGTTCCGGGACAGCCGGAGCTACAGGGAGACCCTGTCTCAAAAACAAAAAACAAAACAAACAAACAAACAAAAAAAAGAAGATTCAATTATCAAAATTTCAGAAAAACAATTTGAACACACAAACTCTGGCATAATCAACAAGATAATTATCTTCTCTGTTCATTTCAGAGCTTGTAGGTGGGATTTGAACAAGTGACCAAAAAGCCAGCAAAGGAGGCTGACAAGACAGCTCAGCAGACAGACGCCAGACTAAGCCTGATGACATAAGAGCCAAATTTTGTAAAGTTATCTTCTGACCTCCACACGTGTGCACATCGGTGAGCACATATGCACACACATGCACAGATGCATGTTGGGGAGGGCAGTAGAGAGTCTCTGTCTTTAGGTAGCAGGAGGAACTGCATACAAAGTAGTTCTCAGATTAGTTTGATTTTTTTTTTTTTGGCTTGAGACAGAGTCTCCCTCTTGTAGTCCCAGCTGGCCTGGAACTCTCTATGTAGACCAGGCTGGCCTCGAACTCACAGAGATCCACCTGCCTCTGCTTCCCAGGTGCTGGGATTAAAGGCATGTGCCACCATGCCCAGCTTGAATTGGTTTTAAATAAATAAGCTGATTATATTTAAAGAAAACCTTTTAGGGGCTGGAGAGCTGGCTCAGCATTTAAGAACACTGGCTGCTCATGCAGACATCCAGGGTTCAATTCCAGGCACCCGCATGGCAGTTAACAACCATCTGTAACTCTAGTTTCAGGGGCTCCAACACCATCTTCTGGTGTCCACTGGCACTGCACAACATAGTGCACTTATACACATGCAAGCAGTACATTCTTACACATAAAATAAAAATAAATATTAAAACTTTTAGAGAGCACTCAAATAAATCCTTTTTTTTTTTGTCTTTGTGAGGCAGGGTCTCCCTGTAGCCCCAGCTGGTCTGGAGCTCACTCTGTAGAGCAGGCTGGCCTTGAACTCACAAAGATCCGCCTGCCTCTGCCTCCCAAGTGCTAGGATCAAAGGCGAGCACCACCACGCCTGGTCAATGTTTACTTCTATGGGTGGCACATTGGTCTTGCATAAACTCAGGAGCTCCCTTCTCCGTCATTCATGTTTGAATGTGCTGCCTGTTTATGTGCATGGAGAACAGTGGACATGCATGAGTGTGAGGGCCAGAGGCTCACTGCACCAAGATTTTTGAGATGGCATCTCTCACTGGGACGTGGGACTTGCCAATCTGGTTATGTTGGCTAGCCAATGAGCCCTGCCATTGACCCAGTGTTGGGATTATAAGCCTGTGCCCTCACACCCAACTATGTAGAGGGGTGCTGGGGATCCAGCTCAGGTTTTCCAGCTTGCACATCAAACACTTGACTGAGCTACCTCTCCTCCCTCATGAGAAAAACATTTACTAAATTATCAAAATTATTTCTTTTGAATTTGAATTACTCTTAGCTTTGGGATACCCATTTGTTAATCATTTGTTTCCTTTCTATAAGTAGCTTTTGTTTTCCTATTTGTTTTGTTTTTCCATTTATGGGGCCTATGTGGGAAGTGGCAACCCCAGGCCAGGAATCCCAAGAACATGGCCAGATGCCATCATCAGGTGCGGCCCTGCTGCAAGCATACTGGCTGCTCTGCTGTCTGAGCTCGTCCTTCTTTTTGCCTGCCTTCTGGAGTGGTCTGAGCCTTGAATGAGCGGCATCTTTTGTTTCATCTTCTGAAGACCTTAATTAAAAACATAAAATAGTTAGTTTGGGCCTTGAGTAAAATTAACTTGGTATCTTTGTGCCTTGAGTCATTTGTTTTTTGTTGTTGTTTTGTATTGTTTTGTTTTGTTTTGGTCTTTTTGAGACAGGGTCTCCCTGTAGCCCCAGCTGTCCTGGAACTTACTCTGTAGACCAGGCTGGCCTTGAACTCACAAAGATCTGCCTGCCTCTGCCTCCCGAGTGCTAGAGTCATTTGTTAAACATACGTTTGCTTTAGACTGCAGTTTACATTCAGAGCTTGGTAAACATGTTACCCTTCTCATAAGCCACAGTGGAACTACTTTCTCAAAAAGAAACTGGTTTATTAAACTGTCTCAAGCGGCTCCAGATCTGGAACAGGGAAACCTTTTGTTTTCCTTCTCAGATGGAAATCTCCTTGATATGAAGAAGCAAAGACAAGCTGGGCAGGTGGGTCAGCCTCTTTAACAAGGTAGGTTGCAGCCACATTGTTTGTTTATTTGTTTGTTTGTTTGTTTGAAGCAGGCTCTCCCTTGTAATCCCAGTTGGCCTGGAACTCCTGCATGGAGACCAGGCTGGCCTCAATCTCATAGAGATCTGCCTACCTCTGCTTCTTGAGTGCGGGGAATAAAGATGTGTACCACCATACCTGGCTACAACCCAACATTTATAGTTTTAAAATTACACTTATTTGTATTCATTGTGTGTATGCATACCATGGTCAGAGGTCTTTGTTTTGCTGTAAGAACTAGCTTCTCTCACAGAAACTACTGTTAACTGAAACCCCTTTTTCTTTTTCTTCTTCTTTTTTTTGGGGGGGGGATTTTTGAGACAGGTTCTGCCCATAGTTCCAGGTGGCCTGGAACTCACTCTGTAGACCAGGCTGGCCTTGAACTCACAGAGATCCTCCTGCCTCTGCCTCCTGAGTGCTGGGATTAAAGCCATGTGCCACCACACCTGGCTGAAACCCTTTTTTCTTTTTTTTTCAAACTTGATACACTTGGAAGAAACCCCTTTTTCTTAAACACCTGCAATCCCATTTCCTTTTGGAGGGGGATCTCTCCAACTGGCTTCTCTTCAAACCCACCCGTAACATTTCCTGTCATGGCTCCATCTCCTCTGGCCACTTTCTACCTTCCTCCCAGTTCAGTTGTGCTCAACAGGCTGTCCCCTATCATTAGTGGATCAAAAATGACTAGGAGGGAACATCAGAGTTCTGGCCACCATATAAAAGGGACCTGATGAAGTCTCCTGGTGACACAGAGACACCCCCTGTCAAGGAATACCAGTAACTGCCTTATTCCCTTTCAGGGGATAGGTCCTATCTTCCTCACAGGGCCCCAAGAATAACATGCAGGTTCCTCTCAGGACTGACACTGTTCGCCCTGATCTATTCTGCTTTAGAGGTACCAAGCACTTGACTTCTGAATTTGTGCAACTAACTGGCAAGAGCTATGGTTTAAAAGGAAACTGAAGGGGTTCTAGTGAATGGCTATTACCCTAGGGGAATTCTGTCTAGATGCATTCTTTGTGTTATTTGGGTGAGAAAAGCCTCAGCTTTCTAGCTGGGTCAGAGAGAATCTTACAGCAAATGGCAATTTACTGGAAAAAAAAATACTGGGCGTGGTGGCACACACCTATAATCCTAACACTTGGGAGGCAGGCAGATCTCTGTGAGTTCAAGGCCAGCCTGGTCTACATAGCGAGTTCCAGGCCAGCTGAGACTAAAGGGAGACCCTGTCTCAACAAGACCAAAAAAAAAAATAAAAATAAAAAAATAAAAATAAATCACTGGCTATGACCTCAGAGCCAAAAGCCCAACTTGATAAGAAGCACAGTGAACACTTCAGAGCCACTAATAACCAGAAATACAAAGAAACCCAGCCAGAGTCCTAAGGGAGGATGAGCTGCCCGCAGCAGGCTAGCTGATGTTGGGTTCCCACCTGCCTTAGGAAGGTGCTTTGCAGTGAGATATGATACATACTGTGAAAGCAATGCCCAGTACAACTCTGTACCAGTTCCCTTGTGAGGTTCTGCCTTGGTTCCATAAGCCTCAAAAGTTGTAAAAATAAGATTCATAATTTCTCAAGAGCTTAATTCTTAGGCCCAGAAACTACAAATGCTTTGTTGGTTAACTGCTCCTCTTTCAACCTGGTAACTGAATTAAACAGAAAGGAAGCTAAGAATGGCAGTGAGTGCTGTAATCCTAGCACTCAGGAGGTAGAGGCAAGAGGATCAGAAGTTCAAGGCCAGCCTTGGCTACATAGTGAATTCTAGACCATCCTAGGCTACATCAGACCACCCAAGAAGAAACAGAAGCTAAATTTCCAAGCCACTTATCTAATAATATTTCTGTCAGCAAATAACTTTCTCATATTTATGTGGATATATTTTTAAGTTTTTAATGTGTCTTAGTGTTTTGCCCTCATGTAGGTGCACCATATGTATGCAGTGCCCAAGGAGGCCAGAAAAAGGCATAGGAACTGGAATTATAGACAGCTGTAAACTGTCACGTAGTTGCTAGGAACTGAATCCAGATCCTCTCCAAGAGTAGCAGGTGCTCTTAACCATGGAACCATCTCTCCAGTCCCCTTGGCTGGCTACCCTGCCCTGCCAGTCCCCCTCAGCTGGCTACCCTGCCAGCCCCCCGTGGCTGGCTATCCTGCCAGATCCCGCAGCTGGCTATATTGCACAGCTCTCTGAAATTCCCCCATCCATTACTTTCTTGTAAAATTCAGCAATCACTTCCTATGACTTAATGACGTCCACTTTAAGTCTTTCTTGATGTCTCACCTGTTAGGCCTCAAACACCTTGTATTTTCTTTGTGCTTCAGAGATGTGGTCTGTCTTCGCTAAGCCCTAGAAGCGAGTTCCTATAAGTTGAGCATCCTTACGCTGAAAACCTGAAGACTGAAATATGCCAAAACCCAAACTGGAAATTTTTGAGTGCCAGGTCACTTCCTCTGTGTCTGCCAGGGAAGATCTAAAATCTACCCTCTTTATTGGCAACCTAATATTGCTTGGTTTATTTACTGATTCCATTTGCCTCTTGATACTCTGAGACTAGTAATTACAACTCATTACTCTTTTGGGGGCGGGGGGATATTTTTGAGACAGGGTCTCCCCATAGCCCCAGCTGGTCTGGAACTATGTAGACCAGCTGGCCTTGAACTCAAAGAGATCTGCCTGCCTCTGCCTCCTGAGTGCTGGAATTAAAGGCATGCACCACCATGCCTGGCACAACTCATTACTCTTAAACAAAAATACTGATTGTATTTTCCTTTTTTAAAAATTTATTTATTTTTATATTTTTATGAGTATGAGTAATCTGTCTGCATGAGTTTGTGCAGCCATGTTGTGCAATGCTGCAGAGGTCAGAAGAGGTGTGGATTCCCTAGAGCTAGTTACAGTGGTTTAGCTCCAGGTATGTTGCTGGAATAATGGGTCTTGCAAGAGCATCGCGCTCTTAACAGCTGAGCCATCTCCAGCCCCTGATTGTATTTTCAAACAATGTTTTCAACAGTTATAGGTAAAGCTCCATGGTAGAGAGCTTGCCTAGTAAGGTACAAATTGAGTTTGATGATGTTTACCCCACACACATACACACACACACAAACAGTTATAGGTAGATACTGAGTTTGATGATGTTTCCACACCACACACACACACAACACACACAAACTTCAAGTCTATCAAGTCCTATCAGTAAGGTAGACACTGAGTTTGATGATGTTTCCCACACACACACACACACACACACACACAAAAGTTAGTAGTAGCACTGAGTTGATGTTTACCCCCCCACACACACAAACTTCAAGTCTATCAAGTCCTATCAGAAGCCCTCAGTGCTAAATAAACAATGTCAGAAAGAGTAAAATGGATAAAACAGAAGAGCCAATACCTGCTTAGAGACAAAATCTTCTCTTCGCATGGAAATCATGATTAATCCCAATATCACTGCTGTGCTTGGGGATGTCAACTTTCTCTGTCAGACCTGTAACTGAAAGAACTCATGGTGGACAAGTCTGAATTTCTATTCTATTCAGAGATTCATTCAATCTAGTCTCCTGTTTTACTTTTGAGACAGGGTCTCCCTATAGCCCCAGATGGCCTTAAAGTCACTATGTACAACAGGCTGGACTCAATCTCACAGAGATCTGCCTGCCTCTGCCTTCCAAGTGCTGAGACTAAAGATGTGCACCACCACACCCAACAGTTCACTCTGTCTAGCCATCCCACATTTGTATCACAGAGTTACTCAACCACATTAGCCATTGGTATTTTCTGAACTCTATGCCACATGACAGTACTGGCAACTGTCCAAGTATTCCAACATGGGGGAAGGGTGTTGGTTCATAAAAGCATTAAGTAAAACTGATTAAACCATTTTATTAGAAGCTGGGCATGGTGGCGCACACCTTTAATCCTAGCACTTGGGAGGCAGAGGCAGGCGGCTCTTCGTGAGTTCAAGGCCAGCCTGGTCTACAGAGTGAGTTCCAGGACAGCTGGGGCTACAGGGAGAGCCTGTCTCAAAAAGACACACAACAACACACACACACACACACACACAAAGCCATTCTCTTAGAAAAATTACAAAGCTTCAAAGAAACAATTTGTGATTTAAAAAAAATAGTAACATATAAACACTTGTCAGTTTTCCTCTTCCTACCTCTGGTGCTACCTACCACAAAAGCAAAATTCTCCCTACAGATAACACTCAGATGTTAGTGGATGGCACCCCAAGTTATTTGTCTTCTAAGACAGAAGATCCCAGATTTCAGGCTTTCACTGAATAATAAAATTCACAAAATATTTTAAATAACTAATCACAACTTGTGAGTTTTTCTTTTGTCAAATATGAACAAGTAAACAAAAATTCCTCCACCCAAACCACCAAAACTATCATGTCATTAAAAGGAGAGTTTAACCTGGAAAAAAGATGAAAGAAAATACTGTGAAACTAAAGGGCGTCCTTTAACCTGACACTGTTTAGCTTTAAGCAAACACATTACACAGTATTGGTTATTCAGTTCTGCTAAATACTGCTAAGAATTTAGTTGCAGACCAGCACTGGTACTTGGTGATCACTGTCCTGGTTTGGTAATACAGGCTTCTGCACTGGTACAATTATGTGCCAGGCTGTCGTAATGATTTGGCACATGACATGAAGCTGCACACGAACCAGATTGCTCACCCAGTGAAGCTTCCTCTTTTTCAAGATTTGGAGGGAAACAGAAACCAGGAGCAACTAGTGAAGCAGGCGATGGACAGACAGATGGATTCATTGTGCTCGCTGCATCACTTTTATAAAACTATTTTTTTTTTTTGGTCTTTTTGAGACAGGGTCCCTGTAGCCTCAGCTGTCCTGGAACTCACTCTGTAGACCAGGCTGGCCTTGAACTCACAAAGATCTGCCTGCCTCTGCCTCCCAAGTGCTAGGATTAAAGGCATGCACCACCACATTGTAAAACTGTATTTTAAAGTACTGTATGTGTATGTTGTGTTTGGGGCAGGGTATGTGCACTTACAGTGTGTGTGGAGATCAGAGGACAACTCTGTGGAGTTTGTCTTCACTTTCCTCTTGTACATGGGTTCCTGGGATTAAACTCAGGTCAGCAGTCCTGTGTGACAACTGCTTTACCTGGTGAACCAACTTGCAGGCCCGTAAATGTTTAATTTTTCCACAGTAAAAAGATTAAAACATTCAAAAAATTTTAGAGACCATTACATAGGACAATACCCTTTTTCTTTTTTTTCTTTCTTAGAAACATGACCAAAATCATAACTGTGGCTTTCAGACAGCAAAGGACAGAGAATCAATGTGCACATATAGAGAAAAAGAATAGAATATTAACATACACGGTCACTGTATTTGATTTTTCAACAAATTTGATTTCAAAATAAAAAGCAGGAAAGGTGATGGTAGACCTTCATTAAAAATCCACTGAGTCAGGGCTGGAGAGATGGCCTAGTGGCTAAGAGCCAACTGCTCTTGCAGAGGACCTGGGTTTGATCCCCAGCACCACATGGAGGCTGAGAACCGTCCGTAACTCCAATTCCAGAACTCCAGTTCTAGGGGAATCTGAGACCCTTTTCTGACCTCCGTGGCATTGCACAACATGGGTGCACAAACCTACATGTAGACAGTACATTCACACACATACAAAATAAATAAAATTAAAAAAAAATCCACTGATTCCTTGCTTGTGTTAGAAAAGGAGACTAGGAGCCGGGCAAGGTGCCTCACGCCTTTAATCCTAGCACTCAGGAGGCAGAGGCAGGGGATCTTGTGAGTTCAAGGCCACCTGGCCTACAGAGCGAATTCAGGACACTAGGCTACAGGAGACCCTGTCTCGAAAAGACCAAAAAAAAAAAAAAAAAGGTGACTAGGTCTAGTGGCACATGCCTATAATTGCGGCACTTGGGAGGCAGAGGCAGGCAAATCTCTGTGAGGTCAAGGTCAGCCTCATCTACATAGTAAGTTCCAGGATAGCTGGGGACTGCAAGACCAAGGGGTAGGAGAGAGAGAGAGAGAGAGAGAGAGAGAGAGGAGAGAGAGAGAGAGAGAAAGTGAGTATGCTGGGCACAGTGCCATACGTCTTACTCAGAGGCAGAGGCAGGCAGATCTCTGTGAGGTTGAGGGAAGCTGGTCTACAGAGTAAGTTCCAGGCCAGTTGAACATACTATAGGGAGACTCTTGTCTCAAACCAACCAACCAAAACAAAACAAAAAGACCTGAATCCAAGTGGATGGTCAATGTTCCTTAATTTCTGCAGCTTCTCTGAATAATTCCAGCCAGAACAGCTGGCAAAGCACAACCAAATATGTAAATAGATTCCTTGCAAAATTTTAATACTAAAATGTACTAAATGAGAATTTAAAGAAATTTTCAAAGAAGATTGAAACCCTCCAACTGTAACAAATCAGTCCAGCCATTTCTCAAAAGTAACAAACCACTAAGCCACTCCAGAACAACTCTAATTTAAAATTTATTTTTACTTTATGCATATGAGAGTTTTGCCTACGTATACTCTATGCACTGCATCCAGTGCCTACGGAGGTCAGAAGAGGGTGCTATCCCTGGAACTGGAGTTACAGGCAGTTGTGAGCCACCAGTGTGGGTGCTGGGTCCTCTGCAAGAGCAGCATGTGCTCTCCTCTGAGCCATCTCTTCCACCCCTAGAACTCTAAAATTCAGAAGAGGACTCAAAGAATAGAGATAAAAATGTAACTAAAGTAGTTTTAAAAACTCAGATTCCAGGGCTGGAGAGATGGCCTAGCGGTTAAGAGCGCCGACCGCTCTTACAGAGGACCCGGGTTCGATACCCAGCCCCACATGGCGGCCGAGAACCGTCTGAAACTCCAATTCCAGGAGAACTCCAGTTCCAGGGGAATCTGGGACCGCTTCTGACCTCGCGGCATTGCACACACGGGTGCACAAACTTGCATGCAGACAGTACATTCATACACTACAGAAATAAAAAAAAAAAAACTAATACCCCCCCAAAAAAAAAATTTTCAGCTAAATAAACCTAATACACAAAACTCCAAACATTTTAAAAAGGAACTAAGTTATACTCACCTGTGGATTCAAATAGCTACCATGAGAACTTACATTTAAGAAAAGAAAAAGACTTTCACCCCACATCAGCCTCCTATTTAGAACAAGTCAAGATATGTCTAGGGCTTATTTGATGTCATTTTGTTAACGAGCAGCGACCCCATGCAGCCACAAGACAAAAATCTACACAGCCTCAAACCAAACCCAAGTCCATCTTCAAGAATCTGAACTTGAACAGAGAGGACTGGATCAGAGGCTGTGATCCTAGCTCTTGAGTCAGAGAAGGAGAGAGCCAAGTTCTAGCCCGGCTTGGGTTATTCTTCAAGAGGTTGCCTCAAAAACAGCCACACACGAAGCCAACTCGAGCTCAGGTTTGTTGCGTTCCAACAACTCTTCCCTGGATATTATGAGAAAAACCTGAGCGCAATGAGGCTGGCCCTGTCGTTGTGTGGAAGACAACTGGTGCACCAATATGAGCACGAACGCACATGCATACACAACACTCACATGCACACAGCAATCTACAGCGAAGAGCTAAAAAGAATAGGATTCCAGGACCAACTGACGGGATTACTTCTTGAGTGAACCAAGTGGTCAGAGAACACAATTCCAACATGGGTTATTAAGGTTTTTTAAAACCGATCCCTGGTATCTTCCATGTCCAATCACAATTTCGAAAATAACTGGCCTCCTGGATCAAATCTTATCAAATTTAACTGATGACACATGAGTGGCTTCTTTCTCCATGACCCTCTGAGACCCGGGCAGAGGGCGCGGGGCCAGGGCAGGGCAGTGGAACCGGTTGCTGGCTCCCACCAGGGGTCCTGGCAACAGTTGGACCTACCGGAAGGGCGCTCCTGGGCGCCATGCTCATCCTTCTTGGCCTGTCCCTCCTGGCTGGGCTCGCAGGAGCTGCCCTCTGCCATGCTGGGGTCCTTCTGGGCCTTCCAGTCCTTCAGTCAGGCATCTGGTTGGGGTACCTGCGTTGGGGAGACGCGGGCGCTGAGGGAAAGAGGAGCCTCCAAGGCTCACGGGGCTGGGGCCACCGAGAGCCACTGCTGCTGCCCGTCCTCCCCGCTGGGCCCAGGCCCCTCCCCACCTCCCCCCAGCCATCCTTACCGCCTCTTCCCCGGAGGTCCTCTCCCCCTCCCAGTCCTTCCTCCTCCCTCCTCGCCTCCTCTCCGGCCATCACCTTCTCCCCCGCCACCCTCACCGGCTCCCCTGGCGCCCTTATCTCCTCCTCCGCAGGGCTGGTCAGTCCACTCTGTTTTGGTTTCTGGGGCGGCCTCCTGCCCCTGGCCTGGGCTGTACCACGGGGAGGGGCGAGCAGAGTAGAGGACCCTGGCTGCTCCATTGACTCACGAAGGTCGGCTGGTTGCATCGCCCCGCAGGCCCAGGGCAGGTGCAGTCCGAGATGGGAAAACAAACCGCTGGCCTGGGCCACAGGCGCGTGTGGCTGCCTTGGCCCTCGGCAGCTCGAAGCCCTGGCCTCGAGGGCCAGAGAGAGCACCAGGAGCCACCCCGGCAGGGAAGGGCAGTGCAGATGTTCAGGCTGCGGGGGTAGGCTGGGGGACGGGGGCCATTCCTCCTGCACCCCAGCCCAGAGCCTCTCAGCGGTGGGGGTTGGGAAGCAAGCCGAAGCCAGCCTAAGCTCTTCCCACCAGATCCCTGAGAAGACTGCCCTCCATCTTTCTTTTTCTTTTTTGGTCTTTTCGAGACAGGGTCTCCCTGTAGCCCCAGCTGTCCTGGAACTCACTCTGTAGACCAGGCTGGCCTTGAACTCATATGGAGATCCGCCTGCCTCTGCCTCCCAAGTGCTAGGATTAAAGGCATGCACCACCACGCCTGGCTCAAAGCTTCTTAAAAACTATGTATGTTGGTAAGCATCACATTCCCCATCTACCCAGTCCTTGAACTTTGAGAGAGAAGAAAGTTTCGGATTCACATTCTCCTATTCTTCTCCATTACTCTATTACTACATAATACATACATGTTACTACATAAATTCACTTTGAACTGGTGGAGAGATGGCTCAGTGGTTAAGAGCACTGGCTGCTCTTGAAGAGGACCTGGGTTGGGTTTGCAGCACCCACAAGGTGGCTATCAACCAACTGTAACTCAAATTCCAAGGGATCTGATGCCTTCTCTGGCCACCAGGGACATTGTGTGAACATGGTGTACTTACACACATGCAGGCAAAACACTCATATACACAAAACAAAAACAAAATAAAATTTACTTTGGAAAAAAAGTTGCTAAACCCAATGTTGCAGGCTTATAATCCCAGCTACTTAAGAGGCCAAGGCAAGGGAATCAAATATTTGAGGTCTGCCTGGGCTACAGAGTGAGGACAGCATGAGAAACAATGAGATTCTATCTCAAAATAAAAGTAAAAAACAAAAAACCCCCAAACTGGGGATGCATATAGCTTAGTAGTAGAGTGCTAACCTATCATACCCAAGGTCCTAGCTTCAGTTCTCCAACACTACTAGAGATTTGTTTTGTTTGTTTTTTTGAGACAGAGTCTGGCTTTGAACTCACAGAGATCCACCTGCCTCTGCCTCCCAAGTGCTGGGATTAAAGGTGTGTGCCACCACACCCAGCCTAGATTTTCTTTTTAATATTCTGAGTTTCACTATGTAGCTCTGGCTGGCCCAGAACTTGCTATGTAGACCAGGCTGACCTCTAAATCACAGTGCTCTGCCTGCCTCTGCCTCTGGAGTGTTAGAATTAAAGGCCTGCGCCACAACATCCACTCTGCAAAATAATTTCTTTAAAAATGGGAGCTGAGGATATGAAGACCAGGGTTTGATTCTCAGCACAGTACAAATCAGACATGGTGACACACACTGTAATCCCAACATTCAGGAGGGGGAGGCAGGAGGACTGGAAGGCTCCATATGAGTGCAGAAAAATCACCATGACAGGCCAAGCAAGAGATCGAGGAAGAAGGGGAAAAGCTTCTGTCTTGGCTTTTGAACCACAGGCCTGACTTCTCATTTCCCACAAGTTTCGTAGCCTTGCCTGCCCGGGATTGTGGAGAATGCCCTGGGACAGAGGAGGGAGAGAGGCAGTCAGTGTAGGTGGGAACCTGCTGGTGCTGCAAGTGAACTCAGTCCAAGGTGGGTATGGGTTGGTGTCAGTGGGGGGTCTTCTTCTCCCCCTTCTTGAAGCAGTTGCTTAAGCAACAGCAACCTTACGTACGGGTGTTGGTCTTTCCCACTGTGATGCAGAATTCTGCCAGCATTACATCAGGACTTGAATTCTCTGTGAGCTGCCAGGGTACCTGTCTTCGTCACTTGCTCAGGAACAATGAAAGAAATCTGCAGTGCCTCCAAAAAAATATTACTAGGAAGCCTTGTGGGGAATGAACACCGATGCAAAATAGGCAGTGGATGTTATTTCACCGTCTTCCCGCTGTGAGAAAAGATTAGAGTTTCCTAGGGCATGGGCCAGGTGGGTGTCTGTCTGTCTGCCAGATTGTTAATGTGATACTTGGCATCAGGATGGCAAAGATAGGCAGCTTTCAGTCAGAGAATGGTAAATTGCAGGTTTTAGGCCGGGGGGGGGCAGCTACTCAGTACAGCCTCCAGCTGGGATCCCAATGTGAGTACAGGAACACAGAAATTTAGTGGGAAGTGGGTGTGTGTGGGGAGACAGGAAGGGCAGGGGAGGAAAGGGTGGGTGGGAAGGTGTGGAAGGGAGATGTGAGCAAGGTTAATGGGGGAGGCTGGCCTGACCTCGGGTAGTGAGGAGGCCATGGGTATTCATGTGGCCACACAGTGATTAGATTCCTATGCCCTGGAGTTAGGCCTCCCCGGACTCATGCCTGGTCCTGACACTCACTGAGGACCAACTGTTGGAGGACGAGGATGTTACATCTCCCTGGCTCATACCCGGTGGGTGCTCTGCAAGGTCCCTTACACCAGAGCCCTTGCTAAGCAAGGGGAACATGAGGCCAGCAGGCCAGTATTTGGAGGCTGGTGTCCCTGAGCAAACTCTCTCAGCTCTGTCTTTGGCCTCTTGAAGGTGACAGGTAACTCTCACCTACCAGGCGGCTTAGGTTTCTTGGTTGGACAGGTGCCATGGATAAATGACCTGCAGGAGGACCTGAGGAGGAAGCCTTGCCAGAGGTGACAATTGCATGTACCGTGTTTGTCCAAATTGTCCTTGCTTGGGCACAGTCCCTTCCATTAGCCATACCTCAGTGCAGCTTCTACACAAGCAGGGGTCAAGGTGGCATACTGAAGAGTGACATCAACCTTAGGGTCAGAGTGCCCGAGCATAATGTTTACTAGCTCTGTGACCTTGGACAAATTCATCACTCTTTCTGCTTCAGCTTCCTTGATTGTAAAGTAAAAAGTAAGAACCATCCTATCTCAGGGAAATGGTATAGGACACCCATCAGTAAACACAGACAGGGGTCTCGAGCTGTGCCCTGAACACAGTGAGTCGTCTATTAAAGGAGGAGTATTTTTCTTTTTTTTAAATTTATTTATTAATTTTATTTATTTCTGTATGTGTACGAATGTACTGTCTGCATGCAAGTCTGTGCACCCGTGTCGTGCAATGCCGCAGAGGTCAGAAGAGGGTCTCGGATTCCCCTGGAGCTGGAGTTCTCCTGGAACTGGAGTTTCAGACGGTTCTCAGCCGCCATGTGGGTGCTGGGGATCGAACCCGGGTCCTCTGCAAGAGCGGTCAGCGCTCTTAACCACTAGGCCATCTCTCCAGCCCAGGAGGAGTATTTTTCTTGCAGGGCTGCAGAGACAGGCTAATGAGAGCCCCAGCCGAGACCTGCCTGGGAAGTGGACTGGGGAAGGAGTTCTGTTTATCATCCTTTGCCTAGGGATCTGGGGCTTAAGGGGCCTGCCTGCACTTCCCTGGGCAATAGGGGCAGGGGATAGAAGGCAAAAAGTATAGGAAATGTCCTTAGTATAAGAGTGAAAAAGTAGTGGAGGCCACAGCCATTGCTAAGCCAACCTGAGTGGGACCGAGGCTTTTGACCAATCCTGAGTTGTGGCTGGAAGGGAAGGGTCATGGAGGCCAGAGAGTGGAGGAGTCTGGATTTTACCCTCAAGGCTAAGGAGAGCATTGAGGTGATGGTTCCTAAATGAGGTAGTTGAGGCTCATTCATTCATTCATTCATTCGTTCATCAAGTGTTTTGACACAGTTCTAGATCCTGGAGTGGTCAGAAGGGCGTCTTGACCTTCAGAGAGCCGGCAGGCAGTGTGCCTGGGGAGGAGCAGGCCCGGGGAGGTTTTGAGAGACAAGCAGTGCCAGCCCCATCAGGACACGGGCATTCTTGTGCCCAGAGCTGAGCTTTATTTCTGAATCAGGACCTTTGGGAGAAGTGCATGCCCTCTGGGTTCTTTGCATCTCTTTAAGTTGCCAGAGGTAAGGCCTGCACTAGCTACTCCAGAAACCTGACTTACAACCAGCTTTCTTCAGAAGGCCAACTGGGATGCACCCCTGCCCCTTCCCTGCACACACACTCACTTGTAACAGCTGCCTGGCATTTCTCTCTGTTATTAACCACCTCCCTTCCTCCCAAGTGTTCCTAGTAGTCAGCAAAGAACTTAGTGTGCTGTCAGGAAAGGGTCCCCCAGAAGGAGAGATCTAAAAAGCCATTTTATGGGAGAAAGGACAGTGTCAAGGTGATTCTCTAGGAAGTAGAGGCTGAAATTGAGGTAGTGTTTCCTGGGAGATGGTTTAGTCCTTTGGCAGCTTCTAGGAAGGACGAAACAATGTTGGGTACAGAACAGTAACTCAGCAGCTCCTGGGGGATGGGAAGGAAGCATGATTGGCAGGGTGTAGTCCTGGGGGCAGATCTGAAAACTTGCTGCCAACCCCACAAGAGCTGCGAGCAAAGGATGCCTGTCAGAGGAGTCTCACGGTCGGCAGAAAGAAAGGGTCAGCCCTGAGTACCACAGTCTTGCTCAGCCACAGGCACTAGACCACCCTGAGACAAAAGCCACTGTGCTGAAGCCAGCAGCTGGGAGCTGTCAGGCAGCCACACTCAACAGCAGCTGCCAAGGAGTCCTTTCCTGAAGGAGCTCTGGCTGATGATGCCTCTCTGTGCCTGTCACAAGAGCCGAAAGGAGAATTGGGAACAGCTCATGGCACCCTGTAAATAATTAAAGCAAGGTGTCTCTCTACCTCTTTGCAACTTGTAAGCATTCCTAATCTTCCTGGAAGGGAAATCTGGGTTAGAAAAGCCCAGATCCCAGTTTCTAAGACACTGAGCTGCTGTGTAGGAGGTTGTTCAATTTGCCTGGTAGCCTGGAATTTCCACACCCAGTCCAATGAGAGTGATCCTTCTAGCAGCAGTCGAGAAAACCTTTTTCTATTTTCTTTTTTCCTAATTTGGCGGAGAAGATGCAAATGGATATGGATCCCATCAAAACGCTCTCACCAATGACAGACATCCCCTATTCTGCTTCACTCCCCTTTGGGTTGTTAGCATGGCAGCAATTAAACTTGACAAAATAGTGATTAAAAAACAATGAGGGGCTGGAGCGATGGCCTAGCAGTTAAGAGCACCGACCGCTCTTGCAGAGGACCTGGGTTCGATCCCCAGCACCCACATGGCGGCCGAGAGCCATCTGAAACTCCAATTCCAGGAGAACTCCAGTTCCAGGGGAGTCCGACGCCCTCTTCTGACCTCCGCGGCATTGCACGTCACGGGTGCACAGACTTGCATGCACACAATACATTCATACACGTACGGAAATAAAAAAAAAAATTAAAAAAAAAAAAACAATGAGAGGCAAATGTATCAGCACACCAGCGCACATCTAGACCATTCCCAAAATGATCTCTTAAGTGTCTGAAATCTCCTTTATTTTCCAGCCACATGAATGAGTTTTCAAAAAGCAGCACTTGGCAAGGGCAATTTGCCACAAGCATTTCACAGCCTCAACAAACAGTATTTCTTTCTAATGGACTCTCCCCCTCCAAATTTTAGCTGTAGTTCCCAAATCAGATTCATTGTACAAAAGAAGGAACGAACACCACCAAATGCCCAGGAACCTTTTCCTGCTTCTATTAATAATGCAAAAGGTAAATGAAACTTCTCAACAGGAACTTTCTTGCTGCATTTCCAGGGCACAAACTCTGAATTTCCCTGGCCTGGGAGGTCATGGCCATCAAAGAGCCGGGAGCTCTGTTTGGTATCAAGCTGCCTTCTGAGAAGAGTCTAACACCTGGCTGTTGAGTCTTAAGACTGAAGTGTGTGACTCATAGGATCTTTTAGAGAGAAGAACTAGCAGCACAGGGCATTTTTGTACTGTGGGGGGTTTTGTTTGTTTGTTTTTGGAAATCCTGATGCATATCTGACTTTCTCTTTCTGATGTGCAAGCAGCTTTCCAGGTCTAATTACAGATGGAGTCTGAGCATCCATGATCAATAGTTCTGAGTGTCCTCCCACTCTAAGAGCTGTTTAGTTCTTGCTAATGGCCTGGCATTTCAATCTCTAGCTCTGAGCAGGCTTTTCATTCTCCTGAGCCCCATCAGCAGAGCCGAGGCTTCTCTCAGGGCACCCTTTGAAATTTGCAGAGTTTGGATCGAGCCTCACCTAAAGAGGTCCATCTGCTGGAGGCCTAAGGAGGCTCCGCACAAGCATGACAATGTCCAGAAGATCTATAGTGGGAGACTAGGGTTCAGAGCGAGGTGACGGCCAGGACCTGGATAGGCATCAAAGAATTATTCCCCAGAGGACCTCCTCCAAGGAGGGCTGAGGAGATGGCTAGCAGCTGAAATCAGCATCGGGAACCGACAGCAAGCAGTCGGCGAGCTCATTCTCAGTTCTTTCCAGTAGAGCCATAACATGCTCACTTAGGAGCCCCCAGAAAAGCACTGTTTAAGGCTTCTGTTTAATGAGAGATGCACAGCTCAGGGGTGTGAGGGAAATGAAGAGGCAGAGCAAAATTTGACCTGTGGGGCACAGGAAACCATGGGGCAGAGAGGTACTTAATCATAGGGTTTTAGAGGATGAGTACGAGTGGTTGCCCCTGGTGGCTTAGCGCCTCCTCTGAGCACGACCCCACCTGTGGTCTCTGGATAGGCTCTAGGTCCTCTGCCAGGCTGTTGAGCACTATGGGAAAGCTAAACTGGGTATATCAAGTACCCCAGTGAAGGAAGCGGAGGACACTGGAGGTTAATAACTGCTCCAAGCAAAATGTCATCTCAGATGCCCTGTGGCCTAGAATTCAATGCTGGGGAAAGCCTCATCTCCCCTACACAGGCATGGTAGACATGGCAGGGTGGGATTGGTGCACCCAGAGAGCACTTGAACAGCTTCCAGGGCCGCCAATCCTGGCCCACCTGTTTCTATGGAAACAGGAGCCAAGCTAGGAGCCTGCTGCTGGGAGCCAAGTCCCTGGCGGCTGTCAGGCTCAGCTGCTGGCTGCCCTCTGGGACGTGGAAGTGCCCTTTTCCAAAACCCATCCTTGCTGGCTCTGAGTCAGAGGGGTCTCCTGGCATCCGCTGTGCTTGGAGCCTGGATGGAAGATGAGAGGGAGGAGAAGAGAGAAGCGAATAAAAATATTTACGCTTAACAAACACTTTGATGTTTGAAGACTGTGTGTACAAATGAGAACTGGGAACATCTTTGGTGAGGGGTTGGCATTTCCAAGCAAATCCCTCCATGCGTACTTGTGCCCATGAAGACCCCCCTCCTTCAGCTTGCTTTCAGTCTCCATGGGTTTACATTATCAATCACCACAACAGCACGTGTGCCTGGTCTTGGGGAAAGTGTGGGTAGTGATAGGTGATTATCTAGGGGCCATCCCTCTGTGTTGTTCCCCCCCGTCCCCCCTCCCCCCCATCAGCCCTGAGGCCACCTCGCTAGGAGAACTTCCTGCTATAGCCTCTGTGCATGGCAGGGGTCACTGGGACCAAGGAGACCTACCTCCTGACCTTGGTGACTGTGAATAGCTATGAACGGACTAAAGTTAGGCCTGGCATTCTGTTGCTCAGGTGAGCACAAAGCTTTCTTCGTAAAAGTGGCTTTAACACGAGTTGGGCTGACTTTTATCCCTATGGTTCCTGAATACTGGAAGGGATATGCACCAGTAACTTGCATGGAGCTCAGACAGATGTGATGGAGATGAGGAATGCAAGCTCTGGAGCCAGATAGCACTGGCTGGATATCATTGGAAAAGTGATGTAAGTTTCCTCACCCTCAGTTTAAGTTAGAAATCACTACTTCAGGGGCTGGAGAGATGGCTTAGTGGTTAAGAGCACTGACTGCTCTTGCAGAGGACCTGGGTTCAATTCCTGGCAACTACATGACAGCTAACAACCATCCATAGCTCTAGTTACAGGGGAATCCAATGCTCCCTTCTGATGTCCACAGGCATTGTCTGACAGAAGTGTACTTACATTCTACATGCAGGCAGTATACTTGTACACGTAAAATAAAGATAATAAATAAGATATTTAAAAATAAATTACTACTTCATGATGTTGTGATATAGACCCAATGAATAGAAATATATGGAATTCAGGGTATTCTATAAATGGCCAGTAAGTGAAGTGGATGATGACTGAGCCTGTATGACATGCAGGGAACCAGGTTAAGAAGTTGGTGCTGGATATACAGTTACTCAGGCATAAATTTTTTCCTAAGGGACTTGATGGTCTAGTGAAGAAGTTAAGAGAAACATTAATAACTATAAATAGAAACAGAAGATGCAAAGTGAAACGTCAACAGGATCTTCCCTGCCCTCTCTCATATAGTTCTCTGGGAATAAAAATAAGGTAAGTATGTATTAATCAGGGAAGGCTCATTGCTGTAACAAATAGCTCTCAAGTAGCAGTGGCTGGATAGCTATACGTGTTTAGAATAGAGTTTTCCATGAAATAATACAAGAGCCCAGGTCCTTCCATATTCCAGAACCTAGACTCCTCCATTGAGAGGAGGGATGGGAGAGAACTTAGAGAGCTAGGTAGAAAACTTTGGAAACTGGACCTTAGTCTGTCCACAGTTTCCTGTCCAGAACCCAATCATTATCACCATCTGACTATAAAAGCTTCTGAGGGGGCTGGAGAGATGGCCTAGTGGTTAAGAGTGCCGACCGCTCTTACAGAGGACCCGGGTTCGACGCCCAGCACCCACATGGCGGCTGAGAACCATCTGAAACTCCAATTCCAGGAGAACTCCAGTTCCAGGGGAATCCGACACCCTCTTCTGACCTCCACAGCATTGCACGACACGGGTGCACAAACTTGCATGCAGATAGTACATTTATACACAAACAGAAATAAATAAAATTAATTAAAAAATTTTTAAAAAGCTTCTGAGAAATGTCTTCTATGCACTCAATGAGTAAGTGAAATAAAGGTCAGCAGACACAGTGCCATTGCTGCCACAGTTGGAGATGGCTTTGGGCCTTCAACAACCATACAGTTTTCAGGGTTTGTTCTGGTTACTTATTACCATGTTATAAACCACCACAAGACCAAGTATCTTAAAACAACATTCATTTTGTTCATAAATCTACAATTTGGGTAGAGCTCAGTGGGGACAGATATTCTCTGTTGCACTCAGGATCAGCAGGGTTGTCCCCAAAGCTGAAGGCTGAATTATCTGAAAGCCTGTTCACTCACATTTTTGGTGGTTGATCCTACCTATTGGTTATATATCTCAGGTTGGAAAAACTGGGGTTACTTTGGCATACTTTTATTGTTATTTTAATTTGAACTATTTATGTTTTAAATTGGTAAGTGGAAATTGGGTCTATTTATGATATACTGTATACTGCCTTGATATATGTACACATTACTGTCTTCATCTGTTTGTTGCTGCTATAATAGAATACCCAACACCGGATTGTTTATAAAGGACAGAGATTTATTTCTTATAGTTCTGGAGTTTAGGAAGAATTTGTATCCAGCAAGGCCCTTCTTGCTGCATTATCTCATAATGAAAAGCAGAAGGACAAGACTTTACAAGAGAGCAAGACGGGGCCAAACTTGCCTTTTACAGAAAATCTGCTCTTGTGGTAATGAGCCCACTTTACAAACAGCAATATTAATCCAGTCATGAGGTGCTGGTTCTCAACACTATTTATTGGGGATTACATTTCAAACAGGTGATCTTTGAGGAGCATGTTCAATCCATAGCAACTGAAGAATGACTAGGTCAAGCTATTTAATATAGGTATTACCTTACATATTTATTATTGATTTTTGTGGTGAGAACATTTAAAATCTACCCTCTCAGCAAATTTCAAATACACAATATATTGCCATTAGCTATAGCCCCATAATGTACAACAGATCTCTTGATCTTATTGTCTAATTGAAATTTCGTGTCTTTTGACCTCCCCTTGCGCGTCCCTTTCTCTATTTCATTGTGGTGTTTCCATGTGGTAAGTGTAACATGGATGAAGGCTCAGAGCTCCCAAGGCAAATATCCTCAAATAGCACAAGAGGCATGGGTTTTTCCACCCTACCATTGGAAGTCATTGCCACCAGTGACAGCAAGGGTTAAGTTTATACAAGTGCTTGGTTCATATCTCTTGAAGGCAAAAAATTTCACAAGACTATTGGTCTGGCTTGGAGGACCCACTTTCTGAGGTCAGGGATTTCTGGGAAGCCCCTTTTATTTTTTTAAATTTTATTTATTTTTATATGTGTATGAATGTACTGCCTGCATGTAGGTTTGTGCACCCGTGTTGTGCAATGCCTCGGAGGTCAGAAGAGGGTGTCGGATCCCCTGGAACTGGAATTCTCCTGGAATTGGAGTTACAGACGGTTCTCAGCTGCCATGTGGGTGCTGGGGATTGAACCCGGGTCCTCTGCAAGAGTGGTCGGCGCTCTTAACTGCTAGGCCATCTCTCCAGCCCCCCTTTTATTCTTTATAAGCCTTATGATGGGTCTCTGGTGTGTGTGTGTGTGTGTGTGTGTGTGTGTGTGTGTGTAGGAGGCCAGAGGTAGATGTCAAGCATCTTCTACAGGTTTCCACCTTATTTTTTGAGATAGGATCTCTCATGGAACTCAGTTCTCACCATTTAAGTTAAACTGGCTGGCCAGTGAGCTCCTGGGATCTGTCTGTCTCCATCTGCGCCCATGCTAAGCTTGCAGGTGTGCCCTGACTTTTATGGAGATACACAGGCCTTCATGCATGCATGCAGGTTCTTCACCCACTGAACCATCTCCCTAGCCAGGTCTCTGGGACTCCTGCAGACTAGAAACTGAGCAAAGGACGGTGGTGATGGCTGTTCATTGTCAGCAATTCTTGTTCACATTGCCCACTCTCTCAAGATGCACCACAGCTCCCAAGATCTTCAATGAAGACTGAAGATCCTGGGGCCATGGACTTTAGAGCCCAGACACTAGGAGACAAGCAGTACTCCCAAGGGAGAGTCTATCATCTCCAGGGCCTACGTGGGAGTTTGGGACTGGCACTCCCAATTCCAATACATCAGTCTTGGACTCTCCTATTCCTGCCTACTTCTATCTTTCTAACTGGACCCCAGGCACTTCCCACTCATAGTCCTTGTGAAAATGAAGGTTCTCCAAGCAGGTGCTACCCTTGGCCAATTAGCACGAGGCACCAGCACAGTGACTTTTGCAGAAAGTCTCTCTGACAAGGGGACAGTCTGTACTGAAGGGACTCTGAGGTCTGGTTCACCCAAAACCAACTTGTTTATTTTTAGTTGACTGTAGCCTCCACGTCTCACAGCTTTGCTTTTAATAGCTTCTCCAACTTCCATCCTACCATCTGTCCAAATGCTTTTAAGAAGGGACCTGTCCTGAATGTTCCAGAATGTGGTCCATGTGTTCTAGATATTCAGGGGAGGAGAACTTCACTTCTGGGTGTGGGGAGAAGTTATGCTTTCCTGGAAATGACATGCTGTCCTAGACTGGCCATCCCTAGAGAGAGTCTGTAAGGAGGATGTGTGTCCTAGAAGTGTATTATTTGAGAGGTTCCTGCAATTTAGTCAGAAAGTGGAGAACTACAAGAAAGACAAGGCTTGCTAAGGAGCAGCTGGGGTTCAGTAGCACAGAGGCCACTGGGAGATGATGAGAAATAGCGTTAGATTTTTGTGGTCTCCAGAGAGAGGGAGGCATGGTGTTGCTGTGCCCACTCTGACCTCTTATTGTAAGGAACTATTGTGGGGAGTGTTAGTTCCCTTCCTCTCTCAATATGCCCTGCACAAGAACTTGAGCATGCTGCGACACTAAATCGTGTCCTCAGACAGAAAGTATGGGTATTGTAGAAAAGGGACAAATGGGGGAGGTGAGGAGAGCCCAGTGGATAAAGGGTTTGTGCATGTGTGAGGACTTGAGTTAGGGTCCCCAGCATCCACGCAAAGCAGGCTTGCTGCTGTGACCTTAAGCATTGGACTGGAGGGTGGAGGCAGGGAGCTCCTTGGAGCTTGCTGGCCAGCCATTCTAGACAATTGGCGATCTCCAGGGTCAGTCAGAGACTCTATTCCAAAAAAATAAGATTGATAGAGGAAGACATCTGATGCTGACGTCTGGCCTCTTCACACACCTGTGCGTACACACACACACACACACACACACACACACACAAATGGGCAGGTTACCAGCAATGGCTATCACTCTCAGGAACAGGTATTATTTCTTAGCGTTGTACCATAGAAAATGCCAGATGCAGGAAAAGCAAGCAGAGTAGGATCAGGAGCCTCTGCCAATCCATCTCCAGCATCAGCGATGATCCACCCTCTTCCCTTTGGCTTCTTTGATAGCTTTGAATGGATTTTTTTTAATCTTTTTTTTTTCTTTTCAAGACAGGGTCTCCCTGTAGCCCCAGCTGTCCTGAAACTCACTCTGTAGACCAGGCTGGCCTTGAACTCACAAAGATCCACCTGCCTCTGCCTCCCAAGTGCTAGGATTAAAGGCGTGAGCCACACGCCTGGCTTTTTGGTCTTTTTTTAAGACAGGGTCTCCCTTTAGTCCCAGCTAGCCTGGAGCTCACTATGTAGACCAGGCTGGACTTGAACTTACAGAGATCCACCTGTGTCTGCCTCCCAAGTAGTAGGATTAAAGATGTGGGCCACCATGAATTGATTTTTTAAAAAATATTTTATTTATTTTACTTTTACATACATGAATGTGTTGCCTGCATGTGTTTAAGTGCTCCTGTGTCATGCAATGCCCTCAGAGGTCAGAGGAGGGCATTTAATTTCCCTGGAAGAAGAGTTACAGATGGTTGTCAGCCACCATGGGGATGCTGGGAATCCAACCTGGGTCCTCTGCAAAAACAACCAGTTCTCTTAACCACTGAGCCGTCTCTCCAGCCCTGAACTGATTTTTGTAGGCTAGAAGAAACATGATTAGGAAAAGGAGATTAGGACTCCAAGGCAAAGAGATGCTTTACCAAACTCACAGACATGGGAAACCAGGAAGTCGGTGGGCTCCTTGAATTCTGTGGCACCATGCGTGGTGTAAAAATGAAGTTTAAGTGGCAGGGTGAGCTGACAGTGGCCTTGGAGAGCCCTAGATAGCAGCAGGCTGAGGGGGGTGTGGGGACAGTGGCTATGTAGATAAGCAAGCTGCTGGCCTGAGCTTGAAGTCTCCAGAAGGGGACCCAAGACAAGATTCTGGGTCAGGAGTTCACTTGGACAATGGTGGTAAGCAGTGGAGTAGGGAAGGGTGGGCAGATGCTGCAGAGTGTTACCCAGCCAGCTGCTACTGTAGGCCACAGAGAACCCTAGGAGACACTGTACAGCACACAGCTCAGTTATCCCTAGCGAGTGACAGGGAGCTGGGACATTGATCCACCTTCCCCACCCCGCCATCATTACTTGGGGTCCTTCTCCTGAGGTTACTATATCCTTAGCCTTTCCAACTTGTGGTTCTGGAAAAAGCATCTAGGAGCAGATTCAGATACTGGCAGTTGGAAGTCTGCCAGAGCATAGCAAACAGGAAAGGTGAGGAGGACTACGAATGGGCCTCTGATGACCTCTCCCACATTACTCTCTGCTGGAATTTATCAGGACACAGAACGGCCAATGCGAGGAGCAGCACTCAGGACACAGGAACACCAGGAGGAAGCTTTTGCTATTGGCTGGGTGGGAGGCAATGGAGCTGGGAGCTAGGAGAGCAGGAAGGAAAAAGAGGCAACAGATGGGGGAGAGAGAGATTGGGGAGGGATCATGAACAGGATTTGGCAACGGATCTCACATGTACACACGTAGGAGGCAAATTAGCAGAGATAGATTATAAACAATGCTCAGCCATAGTAGCTCCATTTTTAAACTTCTGGGAATGCAATCAAATTCATCAACAGTCCTGCTGGGCCCTTCTCAATTCCAGCAGCTCAGCCAGCCACTCCAAGACTCGGAGGTAGAAGACTATATGCCTGAGACACTGCCATCTTCTCAGGTGTGCCCAGAGGCCTGGCTCATTCTAGACTATTCCAAGCTGTGCTGTAGCTACATGGGGGACAGGAGGTAGTGAGCACAGTCCCGGGTAATGCATTAGACAGGAGATCTGAGGACAGGTCTTTGCCACTCCACTGTGTGATTGAGGGCAAGGGCAGCCTCTATTTCTTGAGCTATAAAATGAGAGCAATTGTATGTATCCTCCCCACTGTGAAATAATCATTCTTGTAAGGATGTATCCTGTGTGGAACAGGCCAAGAAGATCTAATGTGGTGGGCCAGGTAATAGTATCCAAGGATTTCCTGTTCTGGGAATCTGTGATTATGGTACCTGATGGTAAAGGGGACTTTGAAGATGTAACTAAAGTAAGGATTCTTAAAATTTTATTTTAATTTTATGCATATGAGTGTTTTGCCTGTATCTATTTAAGTGCATCTTGTGCTATGAAATGCCTGCAGAATTCAGAAAGGGGTATTGGATCCCCTGGAACTGGAGTTATGGATGATTGTTAGCCACGTTGTAGGTGGTTGAAACCAAACGCAGGTCTTCTGCAAGAGCAGTGAAAGCTCTTAACCACTGAGCCATCTCTTCAGCCCTTGACATAAAGGAGATTAGCTCTGATTATCCAAGTGAGTCTTTATTTTTCATCCTTTTTAAAGTTTATTTATTTATTTTATGTCTATGAGTGTTATGCCTGTATGTATGTAAATGGACCCATGTCGTGCAATGCCTGTGGAGGAAGGAAGAGGGTGTCATATACCCTGGAATTGGAATTGTGGATGGTTGTGAGCTGCTGTGTGAGTGCTGGGATTCGAACCTGGGTCTTCTGCAAGAGCAGCCAGTGCTTTTAATCACGGAGCCATCTCTCCAGAACAATTTTTAATTGTTTAAAGACAGGATTTCATATAGCCCAGGCTGGCCTTGTACTCACTATGTAGTCAAGGATGACTTTGAATTTCTGATCTCTCTTGCCCATTCCTCCCAAGGGCTGGGAGTACAGGCACATACCACCATGCCTGGTTTTATGCCATGCTGGGGAATAACTTAGGCCTTCCTGCATGCTAGGCAAGGACTCTGCCAACTGTGCCACCCCCTCAGCTAGGACTGAATTCTTCTAAGTAGGAGGCAGGAGACCAGACTCTAGAGGATGTGACTTGATGATGGAGGATATGGAACAACAGTACCAAAGATCAGAATGACATGAGGGTGCTGTGGTTTGGCTAAGCGTGACCCAAAGACTCATGTATTAAAAGCTCCCCAGAACAGTGCTCTTGGGAGGAAAAGCATAACCTGTAAGAAGTGAGAAATAGGGGGCTGGAGGGATGGCCTAGTGGTTAAGAGTACCGACTGCTCTTGCAGAGGACCCGGGTTCGATCCCCAGCACACACATGGCAGCTGAGAACCATCTTTAACTCCAGTTCCAGGGGAATCTGATGCCCTCTTCTGACCTCTGCAGCATTGCACTACACAGGTGCACAAACCTACATGCAGACAGTACATTCATACACATACAAAAATAAATAAAATTTAAAAAAAAAAGTAAGAAATAGTGGGAAGGTCATGAGAGGCACGGATGTCCTCAGAGGGGATTGAAGAACTCTGGTCTCTTCCTCCCCCTCTTCCACCCCCCCACACTTGCTGGCCACAAGGCACACTATTGCTTACTGTTGGCAGCCTACCACACAATGTGTGCTGTACCACGCCCTAAGGTGGCGCTGACTTTCTGAGTTGCTAGAACAACTACAAGCCGTTTCCCGCCGTTGCCTTTGCATTGGGCAAACTGCGCTCCCAGGCCCGCGTTCTCTGGGCCCGCGCCTTGGGCATGCTAATGAGGCATCGGACGGTGCACCAATCCAGAGCATACCCGAACCCTCTGGACTGCTATATAAACGGTGCTTCTGCCCCATTTCGGGGTCCTTCTCACAAAAGAGCTGTGCACAATAAATATTACCACAGAAGAATCCTGTTGTCCGCGTGAAGTTCTTGCCGGCGAGACTACACAGCGCGCGGGACAAGTGGTGCCGAAGACCCGGGAACCTGACATTGTCGCTGGCGCCGAGAGGACCCTTCACTTTGTTGAAGAGGGTTCAGAACTGTGGCCAGGTAAGTTAAGTTCTGAGAGATATGCTTTTCTCTGACGATCTAGAGGGATTGGAAGCTTGCCTAATTATTTTATTGGCTGTTGTAATTGATCAAAACTGTAAAAAAGAAATTAGGGAAGGACAACAAGCCCTTGCGGACCTTCAGGAAAGCATGTCAGAAACAGAACGGAGTGAAAGGTTAGATGCGCATTCAAAGAAAAAAGAGGATGCTAGCGAGATTATTAATAAAGGTACCTTATACCCATTTAGAGACCTACAAGCCCTGACATTAAATGATTCAGATTCTAATGAAAAATTACCGCTATCTGAGGAGGAGGAATTAGAGGAGGAAGCAGCCCGGTACAAAAATGAACACTTTCGCCCCGCCCGGCGAAAGAAAAGGTTAAAACTGAAAGTAAACAGGTCCCATAGCTTTCCCGCTCCCCTGCCTTCGGCTCCTCCGCCTTATGCATCTGGGAAATGCTCCACCTCCTTTTGTTCCCCGGAGGCGCGACATGCCATGAGGCAAATGTTCCCAATCTGCGTTTGTGTAGTTTGGTGCTTTGTTCAAAGTTAAGTGTTTTCAAAAAAGTATGTTTTGCATGTATTTTTTTACAGTCTTAAATTTTGACTGCTGAGAAGTTTCTATTGTACAAAACTTCATTTAAAAGGTTTTTCTACTGAATCCAGGGTATTCTGAAGATCGAAGCCTGTGTGTAAATGCTACCAAATGGCAAAAACCAACAATAAACCATTTGATTTTTACTTTTTTTCTAAATATCAATGCTTAACCAGAGCTATTTCAATTAATTTGTCAGTAGAGATTTAAAAACAGCTACCCATTTATTCCAGGAGTTAAAAACATAACCATATTCAATGAACCTGCAAGTTAAGTGTTAAAAATATGCTCTGTGACTCTGTACTACTAGTATTAGAACTAAAAAATCTTCCATGCAGCAAATGCTTAATGCTTTCCATAAATGTGGATTTGTCTGCCTTTATGTAATCTGTATTATATAGAGAAGGGAAAAAGTGTTGCTGCAACCTAATTGGTCACCCTTCTGTACTGGCCGGAGGGAAACAGCTTTGCCCCCTTGGACAGGATGCCAGTCACGGGGAGTACGCTGGACAATTAACGGCCTTTTACCTTTTGGAATACTTCTACTACATTTGAACTATGGCAGCTAGCCCAGCTTGGCTGTGAGTGGAAATATTCTGGCCTATGTGTGACCAGCATCCAATATCAAAACTTCACAAGGGCAGCAAATTTGTCTAACCAATTGTCTAGATATCTTTTAGGTAATTGGACTGGAGAATTTGACAGCTTGATGAACCAACTTCGTATGGCTATTGTCACCGTGAACTCGACTAGAGTGGACGCCTCCCTTGCTGAAGGACTGGCCTCCTGGATTACTGCTGCCGTCTCACACTTCAAAGAATGGGCAGGGGTGGCAGGGTTTGGCCTATTTCTATGTGGAGGGATTATAATTATGCTCTGGATTATGTGTAGGCTCCGTGCCCAGCATCAGCGCGATAAAGTAGTCATTGCACAGGCCCTTGCGGCTTTGGAAGCAGGCTCCTCCCCAAACATTTGGCTTAGTATGCTGGAGAAGTAGTCAATGACGGGTAAGACCTGCTGCAAGTATTACCAACCTAAGACAGGGAACAGACCAAAAGCTGTCTGTCCACCCCATGACGGGTAAGGAATACCTCTGCAGAGGCAACCTAAGACAGGCATTCTCCCAGCCAATTTTAATAGAGTCTCTGACAGGTCATGTCGCCCCTGAACAGTCAGCTGCGGCCCAGAGACCTTGCTCTATTAAAACAGAAAGGGGGAACTGTTGGCAGCCTACCACACAATGTGTGCTGTACCACGCCCTAAGGTGGCGCTGACTTCCTGAGTTGCTAGAACAACTACAAGCCGTTTCCCGCCGTTGCCTTTGCATTGGGCAAACTGCGCTCCCGGGCCCGCGTTCTCTGGGCCCGCGCCTTGGGCATGCTAATGAGGCATCGGACGGTGCACCAATCCAGAGCATACCCGAACCCTCTGGACTGCTATATAAACGGTGCTTCTGCCCCATTTCGGGGTCCTTCTCACAAAAGAGCTGTGCACAATAAATATTACCACAGAAGAATCCTGTTGTCCGCGTGAAGTTCTTGCCAGCGGGACTACAGCGCGTGGGACAGTTTACCAAATACTCCTTGCCATTATCATCTGGTACACCCTCCACAGACCCAAAGCAATAGGTCATGTGATCTTGGGCAGAAACATGCAAAATTATGAGCCAAGATAAGTCTTTCTCTCTTTATAAGTGAATTATCTCAGATATCTTGTCATAATGATGGAAAGCTGACTAACAAACAGGCCAAGAGCCAAGGTCTGTGGGCGACATTTCAAACTGGAAGAGGCAAACAAATGGATTCTCCCCTGGAGCCTCTCCAGGAAGGAACACAGTTCTACTGACCCATTTGTACTTCTGAAGTCTAGGGGATAACATGTTTGTGTTGTTTTAAGCCTCAACATTTATGGGAACCTTGTTACTGCAGCAAGAGGAAGCTCGTGCAGTCAGTACTCAACACTGCTCCCAGAACAGCCCTCAATGGATGCCTGATGAGTGAGCCAGTACCCGGCTTCCTCACCCCTCAAGTAGGGTAACTCTTAGGAGTTTTCTATGCCTTTTCTTGGTTTTCTCAAGGGATTGAATTATTGCCTTTGAAGATATTGGGACTTAAAAATGTACCCCTTTCACCTCCTTTCTTGCTTAGTGACACCTTTTTATTTATTTCTAGACACTCCCAGAAACCCTTACACTCAGCTGCTTAATCAAGACCTGCTCCTGGGGTAAACCAACTCAAGATGTCCACAGAGGGAGCCTCTTGTGACCTAGACCCTGGGTCAGCTGCATTGGATCCTGTCAACCTTGTGAAGTAGGTTGTGTTTTTCACAGGAAGAAGCTCAGAATCCAGGTTGAGTCCTACAGCTGGAGAGTGGAGCAGCCCAGATGTGAAAACAGGTGTGCCTGAATTTGAAGCTGGGCCTCATCTGCCGAGGGAGTCGGCAAAGCCCCTGATGTTTAGAAGAGCCCTGGCTTCTGGTGCGTCTGCTTTGCTTTTTGCGTGTCATCTGGAGCCGGGAGTCCTCCTAGCCTTTTTGTCATTCCTGACAATGACAACTGGATTGCTCTTCTAGGGCTGCTGTGACAAAAAGTACCACAGCCAGGATGTCAACATATGATTTCACAGTTCTGGAGGCTCCGAGTCCCCAGTCAGAGTTTTGGTAGGGCTGGACCCTTCTGGTCTGTTCTAGACCTCTCCCCTTGGCTTGTACATCAACATCCTTCTGTTTTCACTTCCTCTTCCTCCTGCGTATATTTCTCTGTCCAAATTTCTGTGGTTCTGGGTATCAGCTCTTCAACATAGGAATTTTATTTATTTATTTGTTTGTTTTCTTTTTTTTCTTTTTTTTTTTTTTTGGTCTTTTTGAGACCGGGTCTCCCCTTAGTCCCAGCTGGCATGGAGCTCGCTATGTAGACCAGGCTGGCCTTGAACTCACAAAAATCTGCCTGCCTCTGTTTCCTAAGTGCTAGGATCAAAGGTCTGCACCACCACACCAAGTTTGCTTTTTGTGTTTTTGAGACAGACTCTCCCTGTAACCATAGGCAGCCTAAAGCTCACTATGTAGACCAAGCTGGCCTCCATCTCTTAGAGATCCATCTGCCTCTGCCTCCCCAGTGCTGGGACTGTAGGCGTGCACCACCACACTAGGCTCTCATCATAGGAATTTTAAAAGAACACAGTTTACTCAAGCAGCCTTTGAGAATATCCTTTTGGAGTCCCATGCACTTTCTAGGATCTGATTTTATTTTCTCATGGGGGTGTGTCTAGAATGCATAACTTTTGTTTAAAAAAGGAATGTTTGATATGATGGCCTAGATTTTCTCACTACTTAGCTCAGGATGACTTCAAATTTGAAGCAAATGTGCCACAAAGGCATAGAGAGAACGTATGACTTTCCTGGGACTGCCTCAGCCTCTGAGTGCTGTGATTCCAGGCATGGCCACCACCATCAGCCTCCGAGTGCTGTGATTACAGGCATGGCCACCACCATCAGCCTCAGAGTGCTGTGATTACAGGCATGGCCACCACCGTCAGCCTCTGAGTGCTGTGATTACAGGCATGGCCACCACCGTCAGCCTCTGAGTGCTGTGATTACAGGCATGGCCACCACCGTCAGCCTCACTTTTAGTGTTTGAAGGGTCAAAATGTTGAATTCACTTGGCTGGTGGGGAGGTGGTATGATCATGAGCTGATGGCTTTCTGTGGAGGAAGAAGAGGTCAGATTTCCGGTCTCAGTCTGTGTCCCCCTGGGGCCTGAAGCTGGAAGCCAGTCCCTTGAGACCTGTCTGAGGGCAGACCATAATCTTCCATTATGCCCTAACACCTGGTACCATGCCCAGCACCTACTAGGCCCCTCAGTGAGTCTGCCTATTGCTTGAATGCACATTAGACTGCTAACCACTTGGTAGTGTCACATGAACCTTGGGTATATGGGTAGTATGTAAAATTGGGGGTCAGAGGAAACCAAAAGTGAGAAGAGGATGTTGATGGGGGAGGGTGGGCCCTGGAGAAGCTGAACAGCTGAATTCACAGAGCCATGTTCACTGAGCACATGTGTCAGCACCAGATTGGCTGGGGGTACATCCGTGGAGTCAGCAGGGTGGCTGACCGGCAGGAGCTGATCTGCTGTGCTTCTTGCTGGAGACATGAAGAACTGGGGCAGGGGCAGGGGAAGAAAGCTTCATCAATTGCAGTAGGTCTTTGATTAGGTTCTTAGGGCTGCCATATCGAATTACTACAGACAGAGTGGCTGAGAACAATGGAGGTTGATCAGCTCCCAGTTCTTGAGGAAGTCTGAGATGAAGGTGAAGGCAGGGTTGCTTCCTCCTGGGGGCTTTGAAGGAGATTCTTTTCTAAACCTATTTCCTGGCTTCTGGGGGCTACCAGTGCACTTTGGCCTTCTGGTTTTGTGGCTGTCTCACTCCAGCCTCCGCCCCCATTTTTACATTGTGTCTTCCCCATGCATCTTGTCTTTTCCTCTTCTATTTCAAGGACAATTGTCCTTAGATTTAGGGCTTGCCCTATTCCAGGATTATCTCATCTTGAGATCTCTACCTTAATCAAGTTTGCAAAGATTCCTTTTCCCAGGAAGACCACATTCACAAGTTGCAGGAAGACCTATCTGTTGGGGATCACCATCCCACCCATTTCTTATGCTGGCCCTGCTTGCCGGACACTTGAGAGAGTCCATTTTGCCACATGGGGCACCTATGGGCATCTCTGGTGTCATAAAAATGGGTCCTCAGTGAGGACCTGTTGCAGAACCCAGTTTTGGGAAGAAGTAGGAGAAAAGCAGTACTTTGCACCCCTAGAACTGAACCTCTGCCCTAGAATCCAAAACTGTGTTTTATTTATGGCACTAAAGGCAATAGCTAAGAAATTCCAACATTCAGATTTTCCAAAGGAAATATCAACCAGTTGAAAGGCTTTAAATGCAGAGGAGGATATGAAAGGTTGGGGAGAGGAGACATTGGGTTTTCTGTAAGCAGATTTCTTTTTTGTTGTTGTTGTTGTCTTTTTGAGACAGGATCTCCCTAGTGCCCCAGCTGGCCTGGAACTCACTCTGCAGACCACACTGGTCTTGAACTCACAGAGATCCGTGTGCCTCTGCCTCCCGAGTGTTAGGACTAAAGGCATGTGCCACCATGCCCAGCTTAAAGATGATTCTTAGCTGCCATGTGGGTGCTGGGAATTGAACCTGGGTCCTCTGCAAAAGCAGTCGGCACTCCCAACCGCTGAGCCATCTCTCCAGCCCCGTAAGCAGATTTCTTTGGGGAGAACAGATTCCTTGCTTTCAGACTCCTGGACCCCACCTAGAAAAGTGGGTTAAAGTGTGTGTGTGTGTGTGTGTTCACTGAAGGTCTAAAACAAATGACATCAGCACTCCATTTGGAAGGCCCAGTGATACTTGGCCCTTGAAGTTGTCCGAGTACCATAGCTGGGAATTAATACATATCTTTCTTCTCTGAGAGGCCAAGTCTGCTTACCTGAAGCTGGAAGGAGAGGGTCAGTGGGTTGAGAGACAGAGGTAGAGATAGATACATAGATAATAGATGGAATCACTTCTGTAAATGACTGCCCTCCCCTGGGACGGCAGGACAAAAGTCCATACTTGAATCTCCTCCCCATAGGTAACTTGCACAGGAGTCTTTTTTTTTTTTTTTTTTAAAAATTTTATTTTATTTTATTTATTTCCGTATGTGTATGAATGTACTGTCTGCATGCAAGTTTGTGCACCCGTGTCGTGCAATGCTGCGGAGGTCAGAAGAGGGTGTCGGATTCCCCTGGAACTGGAGTTCTCCTGGAATTGGAGTTTCAGACGTTCTCAGCCGCCATGTGGGTGCTGGGGATCGAACCCGGGTCCTCTGTAAGAGCAGTCGGCACTCTTAACCGCTAGGCCATCTCTCCAGCCCCCAGGAGTCCTTTTCAAGACACCTGTAGGGAGTAAAGAGACATCTTCTGTGTCTGTATAGACGGGCCCCACTAAGGGAATGTTCAACCAAGGAAAGATAGCATTCCCTGTCCCTGGAGATGAGGTTAGAGGTCTGGAAGAGCTCACAAAAGCTCCTGTGAAAACAAAGATCTTCAAGCACCAGGATGCCACACAACAATAGCCCTCCTAAGCCACCACTTACTGTACCCTCTTCCCCCAACCTTCTTACCCTCTCATGGACACTGGGGAAGGCAGAAGCTTCTGTTACAGGAAGAAAAAAGTAAGGGCTCCCATTCTAAGCTGCAAAGCTCGTTTCACCCACAGTCATGCTGTGGCTGGGGAGAGGGTTAGAGACACAATGCCAAGCCAGGCCTGGTGTTGTGGTAAGTTCCTGAGTTTGGTAGTCCAGTTTCCAAATGTACACACCCTGTGTGCGTGCATGTGTGCGTGTGTGTGTGTGTGTGTGTGTGTGTGTGTGTGTCTACGGTGACATCATTGTGGAAATAGAATCAGAGAAACCATGGGGGCTGGGAATAAGGGGGAGCTCTTCTTCTGAAATCATTCGAAAGGCATAGAGAGAATGGATGAGTTTCCTGGGACTGCTGGAACAAATGGTGACAAATTGGTGACAGAAATGCATCTTCTCAGTTCTAGACAGCAGAAGTCATCTCCTACTAGAGCTCCTGAGGGAACTGTCTTCTGGCCTTTCCTTGCTGGGCTTGTGGCCAGCGCTTCCTGGTGCTCGTGGCTGGTTGCTGGATCCGTCACTGTAGTTTCTGCCTCTGGGCTCACACAGCCTCTTCCTGGGTGCCTATGTTCACATTTCTCTCTTTTTGTTTTTTGATACTAGGTCTCCCTGGAGCCTTAGCTGGTCTGGAACTGGCTATGTAGACCAGGCTGGCCTCGACCTCAGAGAGATCTGCCTGCCTCTGCCTCTGCCTCCTGAGTGCTGGGTGGGATTAAAGGAAAAGGTGTGCACCACCACAGCCTCCCACATTTCTCTGTTTATGTGAAGACATTGAAGATCAACTCCCTCTACATCCTGTATAACTCATCTTAATTTGATTACATCTGCAAAGATCCTGTCAACATTTCTTTTAGGGGGCTATACTTTGAGTCACAGAGCAAATTTAAACTGTTTGGATGTTACCTCCTAAGAACTGTTTGTTTGAAATATTGGACATTTGGAGGGAGTGTCTGATAAACAATGTCTTCACAACCTGCTATTCCAGTAATCAGTACAGCGATAACATGCCCAGGTTCTTCTTCATGATGATGCTCGTAGTCACAGTGTCTACTGTCCCCATCTGCTTTGCACCACTCTTCCAACTGCAGAACCCTTCTGTACCAGTCTCAATACTCCGGGGGAAGTCGGTCATGTTATCTGGGCTTGACTAATCCTGGGATACTCTCCTCTAGACCAACAGGCTTGCTTTAAGGAAATCCTGTGACATCCTAGGCTCTCATGACTCCCTGAGACCCCAAGGAGTCATTGGGAATTCCAGGTGGATCCGTTGATGTTCACAGCAGGGTCCACCCGACTGCGGTGTGTGTGCAGTTATGTCTCTCCAAAAACTATGCAAAAGTCTTAATGATATGGGAAAGTTTGGGCAGTTTTTGAGTTTGGTGGAGGATTTTCCTCTTTCTTCAGGTAGGTTTAGTTTGGGATCCAGGGTCCTGGAAAACTCAGTGTCCACTAAAGCTGCCCTAGAAAACAAGTGTTTTTTTCTTGGTTCTTGTCTCACTAATCTGAAGAATAAAATTCACAAAGCACAGACAGAAGGTGAGTTTTCAGGTGATGTTTATTCTAGAGTCATAGGTTGGAACTTAGAGACAGGTAGAGTTGCAGGATAGTCAGAGCAGCTCCCTGGGAATGGGGTACCAGTCATAGGTTGGAACTTAGAGACAGGGAGAGTTGCAGGATAGTCAGAGCAGCTCCCTGGGAATGGGGTACCGGTCATAGGTTGGAACTTAGAGACAGGGAGAGTTGCAGGATAGTCAGAGCAGCTCCCTGGGAATGGGGTACCAGTCATAGGTTGGAACTTAGAGACAGGGAGAGTTGCAGGATAGTCAGAGCAGCTCCCTGGAAATGGGGTACCAGTCATAGGTTGGAACTTAGAGACAGGGAGAGTTGCAGGATAGTTAGAGCAGCTCCCTGGGAATGGGGTACCAGTCATAGGTTGGAACTTAGAGACAGGGAGAGTTGCAGGATAGTCAGAGCAGCCCCCTGGGAATGGGGTACCATCCAGCTACTAGTCTTGGGGGCACTTTTAAAAAAAACTTATGCAGAAACTGGGCTGAAGCATGGGGAGGGGATGAGCTGGTCAGTCTAGCTGGCCCGTCCAGGTGTACAGGTGCCTCTTCTCAGTCTCAGTCACGTCCTCAGCTAGAGCCTCCAGGCAGGGATCAGAGATCACTAGGAAGCAGGAACCAGAACTCCACTGCAACATCCCTGACCTCTAGCAAGGATATTCTCAGAACTGCTGCTTTGAGCCAGCTCCCTGTCAACCTAACCAGTTTCCAGCTCCTATTCTCATCACTAATCTCTGGCATCTAAGACTGTGGTTTCATTTAATAAATAAGGTATTTGCAGATGATGTCTGAATATGGTAGGCCCTTCATCCAGGGATAACATCCTGATAAGGAAAGAGAAACTACTGGTAACCACCAGACCTGAGAAAGAGGCAAGAGAGGAGACTTCCTTCGAACCTTCGGAGGGAACACGGTTGCACTGACACCCCACGTTTGGAGTTCTAGGCTTCTACATTGTAAAAAAAAAATGTGTGTTGCTCTAAATCACCTAGCTTGAGCTCATTGGTTACGGCGGCTACAGAAAATAAGCATCAGTGTTTCTGCCGGTCCAAGGTCCTTGTCTGAGACTTCACTACATTTGCTTTATACGACCTTTCCCCTTTCCTCTCAGTGGAGAAATGACCCAGACTGACTGGGATTCTTTCCAACAAGCATCTTTGTCAACCACTCGGGAGGTACTTAATATCCACAGGCCTGTGCACCCACTTCCCTTGGTGGCAAAAGGAGACAGTTCTGAACTGCAGTCCTCCACAAGGCTCAAAAACACCCCACACGCTCCAAGGCCATTTTGCTTTATTTTTATTTTATGTGTATGCGTGTATGAGGTTTGTGTATGCAAGTGCACTCATGTTGTGTAGTGCCTGTGGAGGATAGAAGAAGGCATCGGTTCCCCTGGAACTGCAGTTACAGATGGTTGCTAACTGCCATGTGGATGCTGGGATTTGAACCCCTGTCTTCTGCAAGAAGAGTCAGTGCTCTTAACCGCTGAGCCATCTCTCCAGCCCTAGGGCATGAGTTTTAAGTCCTTAGGCCCTGTGTGATTTAGCCCTGCTTTACCTCCTAGGTCTGTCACACCATACTTTCTTTCACTAGGTCCAGTCACAGGAGCCCACCTTTAAGTCCTGGAATATATGGGCTTCTTCCTGCTGGGAGTTCTCTGAGTATGCTGCAAGCTTTGCTCAGATGCCTTTAAAAGAGCTTTAATTATGAAATTTCCAATCATGCTTTATTCCTTTTTTTCTGCTATAAATATGCCTGAGGTCCAATTTATTTTTAAATTACATTTATTGGGGCTGGAGAGATGGTTCAGTGGTTGGGAGCACCGACTGCTCTTGCAGAGGACCCGGGTTTGATTCCTAGCACCCACATGGCAGCTAAGAACCATCTTTAACTCCAGTTCCAGGGGAATCTGACACCATCTTCTGACTTCCTCGGCATTGCACGACATGGGTGCACCAACCTACATGCAGACAGTACACTCATACACATAAAAAATAAAAATAAAAAATTACGTTAATTTACTAACTTTTAATTTATGTGTTGGGGGTGCAAATGCATGTCACAGCACTCATGTGGGAGTTGGTTCTCTCCTACTATGTGGATGCTGGGGATCAAACTTAGGTCATCAGGCTTGGTGGCAAGTGCCTTTACCCACGGAACTGTTTCACTGGCCCAAAGAAAAGATTTGCTTGCCTCATGGTTTTTGAGGGTTCAAGGGCATGGTGATAGCTTGGCTTTGGCAAGGCCCTTGTGGCAATGGCATCACAATATGGAGAGTGGGTATAGGAGGGAGCGATCGCATAGCAAGATAAGAAGCCAGAACGTGGGCTCCGATTGACCTTTTATGACAACTCAGTCTAGAGGGAACTCACTGGGGTCCTATGAGAACTACATTAATTCCTTCCAAAGGCATTTTCTCTCTTAACATCCTTTAGGCTTCACCTCTTAAAGGTCTTACCTCATCCCATCACCATACTGGGAGCCAAACTTCCAAACAACCCATAAACAGTTGAGCGGCACACCCAAACCATATCTAAACCACAGCAAAGCATATTTTAAAAGTATGTACCTAATACTGAGGTGTAGCAATGTCCAACTCACGGTCACTTGCTTTTATCTTTACCTTCATCAATGCCCTTCTTCATCTCATATGATGTCAAAGAAAAATCACAGTACTAGATTATTTCACTCATAAATACTTCTATGCTTATCTCTAAAAGAGGAGTGACTTTAAAAAGGATAGCTGAAACACCATTATTACATCTAAAAATATTTAACAATTCTTTAGAAGTATCAAACATCCAGTGGATGTTTCCAATTGTTTCATCCATATCATTATTTTTAAAAAGATTTTAAGAAGATTTATTATTTATTTGTTTTTAAATTATGTATATGCCTGTATGTCTGTGTGTGCATGTGAGCGCAGGTGTTTAGGAGTTAGGAAGGAGGGAGTCAGATCCTTTGGAGCTGGAGTTACAGGTGATTGTGAGCAGTGGCTGATGTGAATGCTGGGAGCTGAACTCAGGTCTTCTGCAAAAGCAGTACATGCTCTTGGCCAGTGAGCCAATTCTCTAGCCCTCATTACCATTATGTTTTAAATGGATAGTTGGCATCCAAATAAGGGTTACGCCTATGAAAAAGTTTTCTATAAATTGTTGCATTTCTTTTTTTGTTGTTGTTGCATTTCTTGCTTTATCTTGTAGTTCATTTGTGGGAAGGAACTTGGGTGTTTGTCCTGTAGTTTCCCAGCATCCTACTGATAGCATCTTTGTCATGTCATAACACACAGCCTTCTGTCACCTCTATTTTCTGTAGGTATAGCGGCACCATCAGATTCGGGTGCATGGGGATGGGGTGGAGGTGGACTGGCACCTTGTTGATGGTGCTCGCTGCAAACTTGACCTGGAGGGACAGAATCCCCACCTGTCCTGCTGGCTCTTCTTTTTCAATAAGGATGCCAGCATCAGTCATGCCAGGGGTCCAAAGATCTGCCCCGAATGCTTTGACCCTTTAATCTTCAGATATCAGCTCAAAACTTGTTTCCTCAGGGGATGGTTTCTTCAGCCCTGAGACTAGCTCACACCTGTGGTAGAAATCCACATAGCATCTTCTTCCACGCTGTACTCTTCAAGGGTGGGAGCCTGCCATTGCACTTGCATTGCCTGGCATGGAGTAGTGGTTCAGTGAGTGTTCATTGAACAAATGAGCTCTTTTGTGGTTTGGCAAGCCTGGAAAAAAAGCCTGGAGAAGGGCTGGAACAGAAGTGAACCCCAGAAAGTTGGCGGGGACTGCATGACTCTGCATTCCTGGGAAATGCGTTTCTGTGACCAGAGCACACTCAACACGTGCTGCCACCTTCTGAGGACTCATGTCTCCCCCCACCCCTTGCTGCTGAATTGCAAAATATAACTTGCCCTTTCAGCAGTGGGTGGCATTGAAAAAAAAAAACCCAACCAAAACCCAAACCAAACAAAACTCCTCTGGTTCTTTCACCTCAGTCTGAAGAGACTTGAAATATCTCATCTTTAATCACTGCCTAAAATGCACAGAGTTTACTTCCTGGATTAGAAAATGTTTCCTTCCCAGAGAGGCTGGATATGCCTTCCGGGAGCTGGTTCTGTCTTCCTTTGATCTTAGTACAGCATTCCACCAGCCCCTGGTTCCCCATGAATTAAACAAGAAGGGAGATGCTCAGGCTGGGGAAGAAACTCCTACGGACCTTATTGGGTTGGCAGGGCACCTGGCTGGCTGCATAGGGGAGGAGGAGATTTCCTAGCCTGGCCCACTTAACTCACCCTGCCTTTTCCTGGAGATCAGCTCAGGTCAGAGAGTGTGGGAAGGTCAGATTGCGGTATAATCTCAGGAGACTCTGGAGGATGAAGGAGCCCCAAGAAGAGGAAAGGGATAACACACAGGGCCTCCTGGCCACTATCTGCATGTAGCCTAGGGCAGGCTAGATGGACAAGCCAGGAGCAGACTGGAAAAGGTCCTTCCTGGCATTGATCTGAGGCTGGCATTAAAGGTACCCTGACAAAAACTGCAGAGGCCAGAGAGCTCCCTGCTCCCTCTGTTACCAGTCAGAGGAGGTGTGCCGAGGCCACAGGCTGAGGCAAGTGTGCTATGAGGGGCTGGGTCAGGCAGTCTGCTGAATGAGTGGCCTTGACTAATTGGCACTGAGATTTTTGAACAGTCACCCTGTAGCCACCTCACACTCTTGAGGACCTTGACATTCCCGGGAGCTGAGTAGAGGGTGTCTACCACAGTTTGCTCCTGGCCTTGGCTTCCCCTGGGGCCTTGTGTGGGAACATAGTGATTTATTCGCCATCTTTTGTCCATCTGTTTGGTTTAACATCAGTCATTTAAAAAAATGGGTGGAATTTTAAGATCATGAAATCTTGCATTAAAAACTATCACTCCACGGCTGCTTCTGGTTCCTGGCTCTGGTCCTCTGAGGGAGGCACCTTGGGAGGCATTTACCAGTTGCCAGGTGGTGTCTCTTACTCAAACATTCATTGCAGACACATCTCAAGGATGTGCCATTGGGAGACTGGGCCATGTAGTTCTAGGTGGCTTTGGAGGCCACGGATTTGGGCCAAGTTTTGGTGACCAGATTGGGGGGGATCCCAGTCTGTATGACTGGAGACCCTGTGCCTGGCACCCTGCATCATGCTTAGGGGCTATTCATAGGGCTTTCAGGGTCAGAAATGATCCATGTAGGGTAAATCACAATAGCAATAGGGCCCTACTTTCTGACTTGGATTGTTAATGAGCCTGGAAGATGTTTTCAGAAATGACTTAGTAGTACAGGACTCTTCTGGCATGCCTCTGGAGTCTGCAGCTGGCCCCCACTGCCAGAGGGAGGAGTACCACACTGCAGAAGAAGCTGGCTTTCCATATTCTTCCATTGTTGGGACTCTGGGAGCCTTGCCACAGTTTATTCCAAGTCTCCAACTGCTAGCACCGTGCACATGGCTAGTGCCCTAGTTTGCCTTCTCACCAAGACATACATGAGAGGTGTTTATTTGAAAGGAGGTCCCAGCAGCCTAGTAAGGGGGTGCAAAAGTGAGTCAGGAAGGGAAGGAAAGCCCATAAACAGCATAAGCAGTGGGTGAGTGAGGTGGAGTCCTGCTGGGAATCTTCTGGAAAGCAGTGAGGAACGTGAGCCTGAGTTAGCCATCTGCTGAGGGCTGGGACTCTTGGACAAGGATGTAGCAATTTCTACCTCCCCCCCTTTGGCTGAGAGTGGTTGCTCTTGCATCCTCTCTGGTTTTCCAGGCTGCTTGCAGTGTGGGCTGAGTATACTTCATTAGCCAAAGGAATGTTGGATTTAAGAGGTAAGAGGCCTTGGGGCTGGAGTTAAGAGCACTCGACACTCTTGCAGAGGACATGGGCTTGGTTTCCTGGCCTCCACTGGCACCTGCAGTACGTGGTGCTCATCCATACGCTCAGTGGCCCCCTGTACACAGATGTAAAGTAATAAAATACATCTTTTAAAAAGAGAGAAGAGGCCATGGCCAGGTCCTGAACTTTCTACCTAGCTGCAAGTACTTCCCTCCCCCAGGAGAGTGGGCTGAGAGGATAAAAGGTGGAGCATCCTGTCCTACAAGTGATCAAATGTTTGTCGAATGTGTGCTTCCTGTGTGGCTGTGTCTGAACTAGACACAGTTCCTCTTGACTGGAGGAACATACCCTCTCAATTTTAATCATACACACCCACAGACACACACACACACACACACACACACACACGCATACACAGTAGACAGATGCTAGTGTTCCAATATTGAGTATTAAATTCATTCCCATGTCCTTGACACCTCCTGACAATAATGCCACATGTGTATGTGTACTGGGGGGGGGGGCTGATGTCACACAGTTCTGAGTTTGAATCAGACTTTGTCCTGGTTTGTCTTTCATTGCTGTGACAAAACACTCTGACCGACACCAACTTGGGGAGGAAAGGGTTTATTCAGCTTACATCTCCTGGGTCACAGTTGATCACTCAGGGAGCCCAAGGTAAGAACTCAGGGCAGGAACCTGGAGGCAGGAGCTGAAGCACAGGCCATGGAGGAATGCTGTCCACTGGCTTGCTCCTGGCTTGCTCTCTGGCTCATGCCCAGCCTGCCTTCTTATACTGTCACTGCTCAACAATCAAGACAATACACCANTTGGAGGATTTTCCTCTTTCTTCAGGTAGGTTTAGTTTGGGATCCAGGGTCCTGGAAAACTCAGTGTCCACTAAAGCTGCCCTAGAAAACAAGTGTTTTTTTCTTGGTTCTTGTCTCACTAATCTGAAGAATAAAATTCACAAAGCACAGACAGAAGGTGATTTTTCAGGCGATGTTTATTCTAGAGTCATAGGTTGGAACTTAGAGACAGGTAGAGTTTCAGGATAGTCAGAGCAGCTCCCTGGGAATGGGGTACCATCGAGCTACTAGTCTTGGGGGTGCATTTAAAAAACTTATGCAGAAACTGGGCTGAAGCATGGGGAGGGGATGAGCTGGTCAGTCTAGCTGGCCTGTCCAGGTGTTCAGGCGCCTCTTCTCAGTCTCAGTCACGTCCTCAGCTAGAGCCTCCAGGCAGGGATCAGAGATCACAAGGAAGCAGGAACCAGAACTCCACAGCAACATTCCTGACCTCTAGCAAGGATATTCTCAGAACTGCTGCTTTGAGCTAGCTCCCTGTCAACCTAACCAGTCTCTAGCTCCTGTTCTCATCACTAATCTCTGGCATCTAAGACTGTGGTTTCATTTAATAAATAAGGTATTTGCAGATGACGTCAGAATATGGTAGGCCCTTCATCCAGGGATGACATCCTGATAAGGAAAGAGAAACTACTGGTAACCACCAGACCTGAGAAAGAGGCAAGAGAGGAGACTTCCTTCGAACCTTCAGAGGGAACACGCGCGCACTGACACCCCACGTTTGGAGTTCCAGGCTTCTACATTGTAAAAAAAAACATGTGTGTTGCTCTAAATCACCTAGTTTGAGCTCATTGGTTATGGCGGCTACAGAAAATAAGCGTCAGTGTTTCTGCCGGTCCAATGTCCTCGTCTAAGACTTCACTACATTTGCTTTAGACGACCTTTCCACTTCCCTCTCAGTGGAGAAATGACCCAGACTGACTGGGATTCTTTCCAACAGGCATCTTTGTCAACCACTCGGAGGTACTTAACATCCACAGGCCTGTGCACCCACTTCCCTTGGTGGCAAAAGGAGACAGTTCTGGACTGCAGTCCTCCACAAGGCTCAAAAACACCCCACACGCTCCAAGGCCATTTGCTTTTTTTTTTTTAATTTTATGTGTATGCATGTATTAGGTTCATGTATGCAAGTGCACACATGTTGTGTAGTGCCTGAGGAGAACAGAAGAAGGCTTCGGGTCCCCTGGAACTGCAGTTACAGATGGTTGCTAACTGCCATTGTGGATGCTGGGATTCGAACCCCTGTCTTCTGCAAGAAGAGTCAGTGCTCTTAATTGCTGAGCCATCTCTCCAGCCCTAGGACATGAGTTTTAGGTCCTTAGGCCCTGTGTGATTTAGCCCTGCTTTACCTCCTAGGTCTGTCACACCATACTTTCTTTCACTAGGTCCAGTCACAGGAGCCCAACTTTAAGTCCTGGAATATATGGGCTTCTTCCTGCTGGGAGTTCTCTGAGTATGCTGCAAGCTTTGCTCGGATGCCTTTAAAAGAGCTTTTATTATGAAATTTCTAATCATGCTTTATTCCTTTTTTGCTGCTATAAATATGCCCGAGGTCCAATTTATTTTTTAAATTACATTTATTGGGGCTGGAGAGATGGTTCAGTGGTTGGGAGCACCGACTGCTCTTGCAGAGGACCCGGGTTTGATTCCTAGCACCCACATGGCAGCTAAGAACCATCTTTAACTCCAGTTCCAGGGGAATCTGACACCATCTTCTGACTTCCTCGGCATTGCACGACATGGGTGCACCAACCTACATGCAGACAGTACACTCATACACATAAAAAAATAATAAAAAATTACATTTATTTGCTTACTTTTAATTTATGTGTTGGGGGTGCAAATGCATGTCACAGCACTCATGTGGGAGTTGGTTCTCTCCTACTATGTGGATGCTGGGGATCAAACTTAGGTCATCAGGCTTGGTGGCAAGTGCCTTTACCCACGGAACTGTTTCACTGGCCCAAAGAAAAGATTTGCTTGCCTCATGGTTTTTGAGGGTTCAAGGGCATGGTGATATCTTGGCTTTGGCAAGGCCCTTGTGGCAATGGCATCACAATATGGAGAGTGGGTATAGGAGGGAGCGATCGCATAGCAAGATAAGAAGCCAGAACGTGGGCTCCGATTGACCTTTTATGACAACTCAGTCTAGAGGGAACTCACTGGGGTCCTATGAGAACTACATTAATTCCTTCCAAAGGCATTTTCTCTCTTAACATCCTTTAGGCTTCACCTCTTAAAGGTCTTACCTCATCCCATCACCATACTGGGAGCCAAACTTCCAACCAACCGCATAAACAGTTGAGCGGCACACCCAAACCATATCTAAACCACAGCAAAGCATATTTTAAAAGTATGTACCTAATACTGAGGTGTAGCAATGTCCAACTCACGGTCACTTGCTTTTATCTTTACCTTCATCAATGCCCTTCTTCATCTCATATGATGTCAAAGAAAAATCACAGTACTAGATTATTTCACTCATAATACTTCTATGCTTATCTCTAAAAGAGGAGTGACTTTAAAAAGGATAGCTGAAACACCATTATTACATCTAAAATATTTAAAAATTCTTTAGAAGTATCAAACATCCAGTGGATGTTTCCAATTGTTTCATCCATATCATATTTTTTAAAAAGATTTAAGAAGATTATTATTATTTTTAAATTATGTATATGCCTGTATGTCTGTGTGTGCATGTGAGCGCAGGTGTTTAGGAGTTAGGAAGGAGGGAGTCAGATCCTTTGGAGCTGGAGTTACAGGTGATTGTGAGAGGGTGCTGATGTGGTGCTGAGATGAACTCAGGTCTTCTGCAAAAGCAGTACATGCTCTTGGCATGAGGCCAATTCTCTAGCCCTCATTACCATTATGTTTTAAATGGATAGTTGGCATCCAAATAAGGGTTACGCCTATGAAAAAGTTTTCTATAAATTGTTGCATTTCTTTTTTTGTTGTTGTTGCATTTCTTGCTTTATCTTGTAGTTCATTTGTGGGAAGGAACTTGGGTGTTTGTCCTGTAGTTTCCCAGCATCCTACTGATAGATCTTTGTCATGTCATAACACACAGCCTTCTGTCACCTCTATTTTCTGTAGGTATAGCGGCACCATCAGATTCGGTGCATGGGGATGGGGTGGAGGTGGACTGGCACCTTGTTGATGGTGCTCGCTGCAAACTTGACCTGGAGGGACAGAATCCCCACCTGTCCTGCTGGCTCTTCTTTTTCAATAAGGATGCCAGCATCAGTCATGCCAGGGGTCCAAAGATCTGCCCCGAATGCTTTGACCCTTTAATCTTCAGATATCAGCTCAAAACTTGTTTCCTCAGGGGATGGTTTCTTCGCCCTGAGACTAGCTCACACCTGTGGTAGAAATCCACATAGCATCTTCTTCCACGCTGTACTCTTCAAGGGTGGGAGCCTGCCATTGCACTTGCATTGCCTGGCATGGAGTAATGGTTCAGTGAGTGTTCATTGAACAAATGAGCTCTTTTGTGGTTTGGCAAGCCTGGAAAAAAAGCCTGGAGAAGGGCTGGAACAGAAGTGAACCCCAGAAAGATGGCGGGGACTGCATGACTCTGCATTCCTGGGAAATGCGTTTCTGGGACCAGAGCACACTCAACACGTGCTGCCACCTTCTGAGGACTCATGTCTCCCCCCACCCCTTGCTGCTGAATTGCAAAATATAACTTGCCCTTTCAGCAGTGGGTGGCATTGAAAAAAAAAAAAAAACCCAACCAAAACCCAACCAAACAAAACTCTCTGGTTCTTTCACCTCAGTCTGAAGAGACTTGAAATATCTCATCTTTAATCACTGCCTAAAATGCACAGAGTTTACTTCCTGGATTAGAAAATGTTTCCTTCCCAGAGAGGCTGGATATGCCTTCCGGGAGCTTGTTCTGTCTTCCTTTGATCTTAGTACAGCATTCCACCAGCCCCTGGTTCCCCATGAATTAAACAAGAAGGAGATGCTCAGGCTGGGGAAGAAACTCCTACGACCTTATTGGGTTGGCAGGGCACCTGGCTGGCTGCATAGGGGAGGAGGAGATTTCCTAGCCTGGCCCACTTAACTCACCCTGCCTTTTCCTGGAGATCAGCTCAGGTCAGAGAGTGTGGGAAGGTCAGATTGCGTATAATCTCAGGAGACTCTGGAGGATGAAGGAGCCCCAAGAAGAGGAAAGGGATAACACACAGGGCCTCCTGGCCACTATCTGCATGTAGCCTATGGCAGGCTAGATGGACAAGCCAGGAGCAGACTGGAAAAGGTCCTTCCTGGCACTGATCTGAGGCTGGCATTAAAGGTACCTTGACAAAAACTGCAGAGGCCAGAGAGCTCCCTGCTCCCTCTGTTACCAGGCAGAGGAGGTGTGCCGAGGCCACAGGCTGAGGCAAGTGTGCTACGAGGGTCTGGGTCAGGCAGTCTGCTGAATGAGTGGCCTTGACTAATTGCCATTGAGATTTTTGAACAGTCACCCTGTAGCCACCTCACACTCTTGAGGACCCTGACATTCCCCGGAGCTGAGTAGAGGGTGTCTACCACAGTTTGCTCCTGGCCTTGGCTTCCCCTGGGGCCTTGTGTGGGAGCATAGTGATTTATTCACCATCTTTTGTCCATCTGTTTGGTTTAACATCAGTCATTTAAAAAAATGGGTGGAATTTTAAGATCATGAAATCTTGCGTTAAAAACTATCACTCCACAGCTGCATCTGGTTCCTGGCTCTGGTCCTCCGAGGGAGGCACCTTGGGAGGCATTTACCAGTTGCCAGGTGGTGTCTCTCACTCAAACATTCATTGCGGACACATCTCAAGAATGTGCCATGGGGAGACTGGGCCATGTGGTTCTAGGTGGCTTTGGAGGCCACGGATTTGGGCCAAGTTTTGGTGACCAGATGGGGGGGAATCCCAGTCTGTATGGCTGGAGACCCTGTGCCTGGCACCCTGCATCATGCTTAGGGGCTATTCATAGGGCTTTCAGGGTCAGAAATGATTCATGTAGGGTAAATCACAATAGCAATAGGGCCCTACTTTCTGACTTGGATTGTCAATGAGCCTGGAAGATGTTTTCAGAAATGACTTAGTAGTACAGGACTCTTCTGGCATGCCTCTGGAGTCTGCAGCTGGCCTCCACTGCCAGAGGGAGGAGTACCACACTGCAGAAGAAGCTGGCTTTCCAGATTCTTCCATTGTTGGGACTCTGGGAGCCTTGCCACATTTTATTCCAAGTCTCCAACTGCTAGCACCATGCACATGGCTAGTGCCCTAGTTTGCCTTCTCACCAAGACATACATGTGAGGTGTTTATTTGAAAGGAGTCCCAGCAGCCTAGTAAGGGGGTGCAAAAGTGAGTCAGAAAGGGAAGGAAAGCCCATAAACAGCGTAAGCAGTGGGTGAGTGAGGTGGAGTCCTGCTGGGAATCTTCTGGAAAGCAGTGAGGAACGTGGGCCTGAGTTAGCCGTCTGCTGAGGGCTGGGACTCTTGGACAAGGATGTAGCAATTTCTACCTCCCCCCCTTTGGCTGAGAGTGGTTGCTCTTGCATCCTCTCTGGTTTTCCAGGCTGCTTGCAGTGTGGGCCGAGTATACTTCATTAGCCAAAGGAATGTTGGATTTAAGAGGTAAGAGGCCTTGGGGCTGGAGTTAAGAGCACTCGACACTCTTGCAGAGGACATGGGCTTGGTTTCCTGGCCTCCACTGGCACCTGCAGTACATGGTGCTCATCCATACATTCAGCGGCCCCCTGTACACAGATGTAAAGTAATAAAATACATCTTTTAAAAAGAGAGAAGAGGCCATGGCCAGGTCCTGAACTTTCTACCTAGCTGCAAGTACTTCCCTCCCCCAGGAGAGTGGGCTGAGAGGATAAAAGGTGGAGCATCCTGTCCTACAAGTGATCAAATGTTTGTCGAATGTGTGCTTCCTGTGTGGCTGTGTCTGAACTAGAGCTCTTTCTAACATGGGGAGAATAATTTTGGGAAAACTCCGTCAAGAGGAACATACCCTCTCAATTTTAATCATACACACAGACACACAGACACACACACACACCACACAGTAGACAGATGCTAGTGTTCCAATATTGAGTATTAAATTCATTCCCATGTCCTTGACACCTCCTGACAATAGTGCCACATGTGTATGTGTACTGGGGGGGGCTGATGTCACACAGTTCTGAGTTTGAATCAGACTTCTACCTCTCTGTGACCTGGGGCAAATCATTTCATCTCTTTGAACCTCCTCCTCTGGGAAATGAAGCAATAATGTCATCTCCCCGAGCAAGTTTGAGGATCAAAAGAGATACAGTTGGTACAAGCAGCAGAAGTGCATCCAGCACTGTCCAACGTGCTCTTTGGTGTTCACATCATTCCTTGGTCTATGTATGTATGTAGGCCTACCATGAGCATAGCAGAGGCCTACCATGAGCATAGCAGAGGCCCACCATGAACATAGCAGAGGGCTACCATGAACATAGCAGAGGTCCACCATGAACATAGCAGAGGCCTACCATGAACATAGCAGAGGCCACCATGACATAGCAGAGCCCACCATGAACATAGCAGGGCCACCATGAACATAGCAAAGGCCTACCATGAACATAGCAGAGGCCTACCATGACATGCAGAGGCCTACATGAACATAGCAGAGGCCTACCATGACATAGCAGAGGCCTACCATGAACATAGCAGAGGCCTACCATGAACATAGCAGAGGCCTACCATGGACATAGCAGAGGCCCACCATAACATAGCAGAGGCCTACATAACATAGCAGAGGCTACCAGAACATAGCAGGGCCTACCATGAACATAGCAAAGGCCTACATGAACATAGCAGAGCCTAACATGAGCATAGCAGAGGCCTAACATGAACATAGCAAGGCCTACCATGAACATACAGAGTCTACCATGAGCATAGCAGAAGCCCACCATGAACATAGCAGAAGCCCACCATGAACATAGCAGAAGCCCACCATGAACATAGCAGAAGCCCACCATGAACATAGCAGAAGCCTACCATGAACATAGCAGAGGCCTACCATGACATGCAGAGGCCCACCATGGACATAGCAGAGGCCTACCATAACATAGCAGAGGCCTACATAACATAGCAGAGGCTACCAAGAACATAGCAGGGCCTACCATGAACATAGCAGAGGCCTACCATGAACATAGCAGAGGCCTACCATGAGCATAGCAGAGGCCTACCATGAACATAGCAGAGGCCTACCATGAACATAGCAGAGGGCCTACCATGAACATAGCAGAGGCCTACCATGAACATAGCAGAGGCCCACCATGAACATAGCAGAGGCCCACCATGAACATAGCAGAGGCCCACCATGAACATAGCAGAGGCCCACCATGAACATAGCAGAGGCCCACCATGAACATAGCAGAGGCCCACCATGAACATAGCAGAGGCCCACCATGAACATAGCAGAGGCCCACCATGAACATAGCAGAGGCCTACCATGAACATAGCAGAGGCCCACCATGAACATAGCAGAGGCCTACCATGAGCATAGCAGAGGCCTACCATGAACATAGCAGAGGCCTACCATGAACATAGCAGAGGCCTACCATGAACATAGCAGAGGCCCACCATGAACATAGCAGAGGCCTACCATGAGCATAGCAGAGGTCTACCATGAACATAGCAGAGGCCTACCATGAACATAGCAGAGGCCTACCATGAACATAGCAGAGGCCTACCATGAACATAGCAGAGGCCTACCATGAACATCCATTCTAAATGTTGAGAAAACAGCAACGAACAAAGCAGTTAAAAAATCCATTCCTGAAGCTTAAATTCTAGGAGAAAGTACAAATGGTAAAAATAACTCAGCCTAGGGGCTGGGGTGACAGGTTAGTTAGTGAAGTGCTTGTCTTGCAAATAGGAGGGCCTGAATTCTATCCTTAGAATGCATAGTAGGGAAAAAAAACCCATCAGACATGCTGCCTTGTGCTTCTAAACCCAATGCTGGGAAGAAGGAAACAGGAAACAGATTCCTGGAGCTCACACGCCCTCTCGCCTAGCCTACTTGGCGAACACCATACCAATGAAAGACTGTCTCAGGAAACAAGGTGGGTGGCCTTTGAGGAATAACAGGTGAGACTGTACTCTGGCCCTCACACACCTGCACACACATGTGCACCAGTATACATACATGAACATGCACAAGAAAAAAAAACCTGAGTCTATTACAAGTAATTAAAAAAAGCTTGGTAGGGTAGCACATGCCTTTTACTCTCATCACTCAGAGGGCAGAAGCATGTCTATGAGATCGAGGTCAGCCTGGACTACATAGCAAGTTCCAGACCAGATGAGGCTATAGGGAGATCCTGTCTCATCAATTATAGGCAATAGTGAACTGACAAATGAGGATGCTGGGAGCTGAACCCTGGTTCTCTGCAAGAGCAAGTACTCACTCTTAACTGCTGAGCCATTTCTCCAGCCGCACTTCAGTCTATTTTCTAGTATTTTAGAAGGTGATAAATTCCATGCAAAAGAACTTAAGTTTGGGGAGGGAAAGGTGACACTAAGCTGACCTGAAGGATCACATCTGTAAAGACCCTTCTTCCAAACAAGGTCATGCTCAGAGGTCATGGGGAATTAAGACATGCACATAGTTTGGAGAGCAACATTCAGCCCTTGGCCCCGGGAAAACCGAAGAGGAATGAGGTAGGCAGAGCCCGAGAGGAGCCCCCTGCAAAAGCTAGCTCAGGGTGCTGACTGAGCAGACTGAAGATCACAGGAACACTGCCGCGGCCTAGCTGCGAGTGTGCTGCCTGCTCCCTACCTCTGCAGGAGCTTCCTGGCATCCTGTTTTCCATGTGGCCTCCAGCACGAGGATGGATCAGAGGTGAGTTGATGGCAGACAAGGGCTTCTTGGCTACAGACCCAGGGACTGATAAGTCTTTCTGGCCCATTCACGTGGTGAAGAGTTCAGTGTCTAGCCATTTCTGTGTCCCCTGCCACTGAGCTGTGGGAGCAGAGTTGCTGCCAGGCTCCAGGTGGGTGTGTTTTAGCCTGCCCTGTACTCAGCTCAGCACTAGGCTTAGATGTTGGGTAAAGGTCCCAGCTAACAACAGGTTTATTTAGTGGGTTAATTGTCAGGTATCCACAAAACTATGCTAAGAGGACAAGGAGGACGAAGGAGAATTATTGGCTGCAGGGTTCTCCGACTATTGGGGATGTGATGATTAATCTTGCTTGTCAGCTTGCTTCCACCAAAAGACACCTAGGAGATTAGTAAAGCATATCCCTGGGTGTGTCTGAGAGGAGGGTTCCAAAGACAATTAGATCACGAGGCTCTGACCTATTTAATGGTTTAATCCATTGTCGAATCCAAAATTTGAGTATCGGGAAGCCTTAGAAATGTGGAAGGTGGGGCCTAGCTGGAGAACCGGTGGGTGGGGCTGTGCCTTCCAAAGGTCTACCTCGGCTCCAGGCCCTTCCTGTTATTCCTTTTTGTTTCCTGGCTGCCATGAGGTGCTCTACCACACCCTTCTCCCAAGAGGTTCTGCTTCAGTTCAGGCCCAGAAATAACAGTCAGCCAGCAGGGACTAAATTTGCTGAAACCACGAACCAAAAGAAATTCTTCCTAGAAATCGTTTCTCTCAGGTATTTGTCACAGTGACAGAAATCTAACCAAATGGGGAAGAGAAATATGTATCTAAATATAGTTGTTCTCCTGCTCCATGAGCACTGCCTCGTCAGACCCCCAGTGATGTCTAAAACTGCATGGAGCACCAGCCCCTATCTATTCTGTTTTCTCTTTCATATACATATCTAGAATTTAATGTATACATTGGACACACTAAAAAGTTAACAGCTGGGCTGGTGAAATGGCTCTGTGGTTAAAGGTGCTTGCTACCAAGCCTAACAGCCTGAGTTTTATCACCATATGGAAGAAGGAGAGAACAAATTCCTGTAACACATACAAGTGCACAAACACACATACACACACATGCACAAAATAAATAAATAGGTATTCAAAATTTTAAAGAGGTTAGCAGTAGGGATGATAAAATAGAATTCGAATAATACACTGCTATAATAGTCACATGACTTCGGTCTCTCTCTCTCAAACACACTATCTTACTGTATTATACTCACCCTTCTCTCGTGGTGATGGGAGGCCCCTGTAATGAGTGAGGCGGATGATGACACAGCAGGAGCTATTGTTGAGGTTCTTCATCAGTCTCCTGGAGGCTGCTGTGACCATGAGTCTCATGGCATCTTGCTCCTTTCTGCCTGAGATAGTAATGATCTCTCTACAACCAGCATCCACACTGTATACACTACCCACACATTATACACGTAGTAGCCAGTGAGATTGGCTCTCAGTATAGGTGCTTGTGTTCCAGTAATGATTCAAAACTTAGGAACTAGAGCCAGGCATGGTGGCGCGCCTTTAATTCTAGCACTCAGGAGGCAGAGGCAGGCAAATCTTTGTGAGTTCAAGGTCAGCTTGGTTTACAGAGTGAGTTCCAGGACAGCTGGGGCTATAGGGAGACCTTGTCTCGAAAAGACCAAAACAAAAACTTAGGAACTGTTTCTTTCTGAAAATTTCTCTTTAATATTTTTAGACCATGGTTGACCTTGGGTAATGAATGAAGAAAACAAAATAGTGGGCAAATGGGGGACAGGTGCTGTTTGACATTCGTTGGCTTTCTATGGGCCCACCAACCTTCCTGAGCAGCTGTGGCAGATGGTTTTAGCACACTGATTGACTGCTTACCTTTAGAGCACCGTGGCTCTTAGCCCCACTTCCTGAAGGCATCAAGGGAGCTGCCTGGGCCAATACAGAAGTAGACAGAAAGTCCAGGCAGCTTAGTGCCCCAGGAGGAGGCTGAGAGGGGCCGGTGATCCAGCTACTTTGTCCCACAGCTAATCCTGAGCCTGGGGCCACAGGTCTCCTCAGGACTTTGGGGGCTGAGAGTCTCTATCTGGGGGTGGGGGTGGGGTTCTTTCTTGACTTTCCCTCACTAGGTCTCCCGAGATTACCTTGCAAATAAACAACTAGCTTCCAGATCCTTGTCTTAGACTGTGCTTTGGGGAGGAGGGACCAAGACTATGACTTCAGGCCAAGCGTGACAAATAGACCTTCTACCCGCCTGCTAAGGAATGGTGAGAGAAGAATACGTCTATAGGGTGGTCCTGGAAGATAACTTAGAGGAGGTGAAATGTGCTCTGGGATCTGAAAAAATTATTGGAGTTAAACGATAGGAAAGGAAGTGTCACTGAAGCAGGTGTCATGAGCCAAGATAGTGGGCTGACTGGAGCGTTGAGAGGGTCCAGGGGGCAGGGTAGATGGATAAAGCAGAGCCAGAGGAGGGCAGCTCGTGAAGATAAGGCTGGCATAGCACGGCAGGTAGCAGCAAATTGTGATGGGCTTCCGGAAGCCTGGGGTAGAAGCCAGCACATTGCTCTGCAAAGCTTGCTTTGTTCTGCAAACATCTGGGGCACTGTGTGCAGACACCACAACAGAGGGCAGGGTGGAGTGCACTCTCCTGCAATCAGTTCCTGCATCTAAAAGGGACCATGAAGGAGTGGGCCTTCCATTCCCACTGTTTCTCTATCTCCAGTTCTTCAGTCACGTGGCTCCAGAGCTGCCTGGTTCTGGGCATCAGGGTGAGACTGAAGAACGCTGTCTTTCTAGGAGAGCTTGTGCCCTCTGTAGTCCTTTTCATTAACTAGTCTAATCGTCTGTGACCATTCCTTATGGATCCAGCCAGTATCTCGTCTTCTATGAGTTACTTTCAAATACATTCGTTTCTACCACAGAGTAAGTGATGGATAGAAAGCAATGAATGAATGTACATCAAGAAAGATAGAACGGAAACTCTAAAAGAGCGAGGTTGTTGTTTGGTTTTAGCTAAGACAGTGCAATCATTCATTCATTCATTCATTCACTTATCATTCATCTAATTGAGATGGAGTCTTTTTATGTAGGCCAAGCTGCCTCCCTACCAAGTGCTGTGATTACAGGTGGGGTCCACTCTCCTGGCTAACTGTCCAGTTTAAATGCAGGATGTAATGTGGAATCTGTTTCCTCTTGGGGACCAAGAGCCATGTCTTCACCACTTCTAGGCTGAGTTCTCACTGGAGGGAGGAATCTCCTTTGAAAAGCCATCTCCTACCCCACCTCTGATTACCCAACTCTTTCTTCATTCATCTCTGAGGCTGCTTTCCCCTTTTCCTCCATGACATATGAATCAGGATGCCCTTTTCCAGTGCCTGAGGTCAGGACCTCTCTCACACTTCTCTGTGGCCCAGTGCAGCTGCCCTGCCCCGCCCAGGGCTAATTGGCCATAGTTTAAAAAATGGGTGGTGGTCCTGGTGATGGGGTGGTGGCCAGTCTGTGTCTGAGTTCGCCAGCAAAGTCACCTTTCCAGCGCTCACAGGCACTTTACCTCCACTCTCTCAGCAAACCATATGCTGTGGCGGCTGCTGGGCGCATCCTGTGGATGGCTTTTTTCCCTTCAGCAAGCCTCCAGAAATGTCATCTACATTTATATGCTTACTCACAGAGCTGCCAAAGCAGAAAAGCGGAGCTTCAGCTATTTCTGTTTGCCTTTGCAGATGGGCAGTCAGAAGCATAAATCTCTCCCTCATTGAACTCAGGGTGTCCCCACCCTCCATTTGGCATCAGATGCTATTCAGCCCATAGGGGTGATCCCCAATCCCCATGCCATCATCCACAGGGAGGAGCAGAGCATCCTCTCATGGTACAAGGCTGTTCTTGTGACAGCTGCCTCTCT
>VZQC01001199.1:0-27806 GCA_009823505.1 Rhizomys pruinosus | reverse complement strand
ACAGGTAATTGGGGACCAGGGACCACCAGATCTGGTCTACCCATGGTCCCGGCAGCTGCTTTGAGTTATTGTGGGGTTCTTTGCTCAATGCTGTTGCCTTTTTTCTTCTCCTCCCCTCCCCTCCCCTCCCTCTACCTTCCCTTCCTTGCTTCCCACCCTCCTTCTTCTTTTCTTCTTCCTCTCAAAGACTAAGAGATGAAAAGCATGTTTGGCAGAATGCATGAGCTCTGGCGGGGTGGGGAATGGGTGGGAACACGGGTCTAGATTTGTTAAAAATAAATAAATAAATAAATTTATGTGAAAAATAAAATAAAATAAAATAAAATCTAGGAGTCACAGATAAGAGAAAACATGTGATGTCTTTCTTCCTGAAACTGACTTAATTTAATGTGATTATCTCTGGTCACACCCGCTTTCCTATAAAGTACATAACTTCATTCTTTTTTATTGGTGAAAAAAACACCTGGGTGTGTACACACCATATTTTCTTTATCCTCTATTGATGGACACCTAGGGTGGTTCTTTGACTTAGTTGTTGTGAACAGAGCTGCAATAGACATTGATGTGCTAGTGTGTCTGTAATATATTAACTTGGATTCCTTTAGGTAAATACTCAGGAGTGGAATACCTGGGTTACACTGTAGGTATATTTCTATTGGTCAGGCCAGGTTCTTTCTTTTTCTTTCTTTCTTTCTTTCTTTCTTTCTTTCTTTCTTTCTTTCTTTCTTTCTTTTTGGTCTTTTCAAGACAGGGTCTCCCTGTAGCCCCAGCTGTCCTGGAACTCACTCTGTAGACCAGGCTGGCCTTGAACTCACAGAGATCCGCCTGCCTCTGCCTCCGGAGTGCTAGGATTAAAGGCGTGCGCCACCACGCCCGCCGGCTAGGTTCTTTACGGTGCCCAGCATCATCCTCTGGGATCCACAGCCTCCTGTAATCATGCTGGCTTTCCGTCCAATCCTCACCCTCCACTTTAGGTATGCTGGCCTTCTTAAGTGTCTCTAATATACCAGCTCGGTCCCTTCCTCAGGATCTTTGCACTTGCTCTTCCCTCTGCTTACACGGTGTTTACTTCCTACACCTGCACACTTAAAATCTTAGCCCCTCCCTCTCTTTGTTTCCCGATCTGCTTTACTGTTTCCCTCAGCATTTACTCCACCCCCACTCAATCTACTTATTCATTTGTTTCCCAGGCTGTCTCCTTCACTGTGGGAGAGCAGAAGCTGGGGCTGGTTGATTTACTCCTGCTGCTTCAGTGTCTATAAGGAGGCTTTGCACCTATTAACTATTCAGTAAATGTTGAGTGAACTCACAGACTCTGGTACTAATGTTTTGTTTGTTATTTGAATTATTATTATTATTATTGTGTATGATGTATGTGTGTTTGACAGCAGCCATGCACAGAGCTTAGAAGACAGCCTTCTGGAGGCAGTCCTATTCTTCCACCATGGGATAGGAGGATGGAAACTCGGGTTGTCAGGCTTTGATAGCAAGTGCCCCCTCCCCCAAACTGAGCCACCTCACTGGCCCAAACATTGGTTATTACACCAGTGAGGTGGCCCTGGACCTGTGAGAACTTTTTGATTGTGTGTAGGTATAGTGTGTTTGTGTGTGTGCGTTTGTGTGTGTGTGTGTGCGCACACCTCAGTGTGGAGGAGCACATTTGGGATGAGGGTCTCTCCTTCCACCATAGATTCCGATTCCGGGGACAGATAGGGTTGCCACGCTGTGTGGAGTGCTTCTATCTGCTGAGTCATCTGCATGTCCCCTTTTGTTTCTTTCTTGAGATAGAGTCTCAGGTTGCCTTTGAACTTGTTGTGTAGCTTAGGCTGGCCCTGAACCTACCATGTAGCCCAGGCTGTCCTCAAACTCAAGATCTTCCTGCTTCAGCTTCTTGAATGTTTGGATTCATGGCAATAACCACCACACCTGGCTCTGTCCTATCTTTTCAAGCTAGAGCTACAAGAGGGTCCTGGTTTGTTTGGCCAGGGCTCAGTCATCTTTTTCTGCAGAAGGCCAGACATTCAATGATTTAGGTGCTGTGGGCCATGGGTTTCACTTATGTCTCCTTGGCTCTGCCATAGCATCTTGGCAGGGACCAGAATCAAATGTGTAAACACACAAGTATGTATGTATAGGCAATGGGCTACATTTGACCCACAAGCCCAGATTTTATTGGCTTTAGCAAGAAACAGATACTCTAAAGTCAAAAGTACAAGTTCTGCTTTCTAGTGTAGCGTTTGAAGCACAGAGAAGTTGAGTTGTTGACCTAAGGTCACACAATATGCTGGGAGAACCCAGGTTTACCTGAGCTGCTTCCCCATGGGCCACTTGGAGGAAGACAGGGGGAACCCTAGCCCAGGGCTCAGCTGAGAGAACTCCATTAGCCTCACAGAAAGCTTATATTAAGTGCTAATTGCATTGGGTACTAATTGCACACAGCCTTGGGTGTTGATGTGCAGAGACCGAGAGGAAAGGCAGAGGCAGAGCAACTGGGACAGAGGCCTGGTGCTGGCCAGCTCAAAACCAGGGCTTGCTGCAGGTTGGACGAAGCAGGGAATTGGGAAGCCAATTATGAGAGGTCTCTGAGACTGAGCCTTTCACCAAGAAGGACAGGCACAGAGCACAAGTTGAAGTGGAGTTGCCAGGCAGGCCAGAGGACAGCCCTGACCAGGCACAGGGGGCTTTGAACCAGGGAAGGGTCCCCCAGTATGGCTGGAGCTGGGCAGAGGTACCTAGGCCTTTCCCTACTCCCTTGTTCCAATTGGCCATCAAGGTTGCCAACGCTGGGAAGAAGCACTTGCTTAGGAGAAACACCCCAAGGGACTGAGAGCCAAAATATACATGTTGATGCCACTCCCCAAGGCTTGGGCAGCAAGTCTTCCATTCCTCTGAAAGACTCTGCGCTTCACATTGTCCAGAACACAGAAGAGCTAACTGGAAAGTGGAAGCCCATGAATCCAAAATGTTATTGCTTTGCCATACCTCTGTCTGTTAGGTTGGTTTAGGCATGGCCGTGAGTGAGAGAAAACCCAAGATAACTGTAGCTTAAATGCAGCACAAGTTGATCTTTTTAAATTTTTTTTATTAATTTTATTTATTTCTGTATGTGTATGAATGTACTGTCTGCACGCAAGTCTGTGCACCCGTGTCGTGCAATGCCGCGGAGGTCAGAAGAGGGTCTCGGATTCCCCTGGAACTGGAGTTCTCCTGGAATTGGAGTTTCAGACGGTTCTCGGCCGCCATGTGGGTGCTGGGGAGCGAACCCGGGTCCTCTGCAAGAACGGTCGGCACTCTTAACCGCTAGGCCATCTCTCCAGCCCCAAGTTGATCTTTTTATATGTGAAGCAGGAGTCACACAGCCCAAGTCTCTTGGAGTAGTTTCACCAAGTTGCCACAGACCCAAGGCTATTTTCCATCTTCTTGTTCTACCAGCTTCAGTATAGTAGGATCATGTCACAGCCCAGGATGGCTGCTCAAGCTCCAGCCATACCTCTGTAGTACAACAACCAGCAAGAAGGAGGCAAGGACTGAAAAGGGCTTGGTCTTTCTATTTAAGGAGGGCTTGGTCCTTCTATTTAAGGACATCTCCTGGAAGTTACATAGGGCACCTTAATCTCATTGGATAGAAGCTTATTTATAGGCTACATATAGCTGCAAAGGAACCTGGGAAATGTAGTTTTAGTTGGTACATCCTTTTGTTTGCCTAAAATTCAGGAAGAAGGTGAAAGAGATCCTGGGGGCCATTAGCAATATCTGCTGCAACCTGATGCACTTTGTCTGTGATGATCAGATTCTGGGGAACGTGCATGTCCTTCTTCCCCCAGTGTCCTGCTTGGAGCACAGCTGCTGAGCATTACCCTATCATTCCCTAGCGTTTTTATGAGTTTGTCCATGTCCAGCTTCCCCAATGACCTATGAGGCCCCCGATGGATGGGACCTTGGGCTGCCCATCACTCCTCAGTACCCAGCACTGAGCTTATTGCATAGGATGCATTTAATAAATGCTTTCTGAGCAAATTCCTGGATGTAGGGGTGCCTACCATGAACCTTAGGAATGTGTTGCATTTCAAACCTCTCTTCACTCCACAATAACTTGCTTTTTTTTTTTTACTTGCCTTTTAAAGGTGTCCAATAATAACTTTCATCAGACTCATATCTCACTAAGGAGTTCCTCTGTTGTGGAAAAAAAAGTGACAGCTGATTAGTGGTTATGGATAGTCAAGCGTTTTCTCATTTTTATCAAAGCTCAGTTGAATGTTGAATGTAGCTCAGGTGTATAAATATGAATTATTGTGCCTTGTGTTGTTGATGGCTGACAGAACGAGTTTAACCTGGGGCCTTTCTCTTACTGCATCCAAGAGGCACCAGCACAGCCTTGAGCGAATGCCATTAGCGTCTACAGGGTGGGGGAACTAACCAAGTACATCACATCCCTCACCCCATCTTGTGCTCCCCACCCTGTCCCATTCTGTGGCTGCGCCTTGCTAACTCCTCTGTGCCAGGTAGCAGAAACTCTTACTCCCAGGGAGGCGTGGGTTCACCTGGAGGTGCCGGCTGGGTGCTGTGTGGGGGTGTGCTGGCTCAGTCCCTAGCCTCCCGCAGGTACCGAGGCCTTAACCCTCAATGCAGCAGACACTGCTAGTGCCTTGTCTAGAACTCCTGGATCTGGCTGGTGTGCCCATCTGTCCAGAGTAGGGGGAGGGGTTTGTTTGCATCAGCTCACAGCTGCCTCTGTCTCACTGAATTGCTCTTGTTGGATGGGATCCACTTCATCCACAGATAGCTGAGATGTTACACACTCCACCCAGGGGTCTACAGAGAGGCATGGTCAATGACCTAATAGAAGCCTGGGCTCCCTGCTTCAGAGGGAACAGACAACTCTGCGGTGACCTTCATGCATCAGAGTTGCCTTTGCAATCAGGTTGAGGTTGGGTGAACAACTTGTTTTCATTTTCTTGGGATTGTCCATTTTAGGGAAAACCCTTTGGCCTGGGTAAACTGGAACAATTGGCCATTCTGTGGCCTTAGGCTTTAGCAGAGTCTGTGTCTCCATTTGCCTGTTTGGCCAGCCCCCTCTGACTCCTGCTCTTTACTGGGTTTGTTCTGAGATCCTTCCCTCCATCCAGAAATCCCTTGCACAGTGTATCACCTTTCTGTCACCGGCACAGAGTACACAAAGATGGCAACTGCAAAGAGGAAAGGTTTCTTTTGGCTCAAGATTTCAGAGATGTTAGTCTGTGCTTCTTGGCTGCTTTTGGGGGGCCTACGGTGAGGCTGAGCATCATGATGGGGGGTACATGGTGGAGGAAGTCATTCTCATGACTGCCAGAAAGAAAAGACAGGAGTAAGCTGGGGGGGGGTCTCAAAATCCCCTTCAAGAGCACAACCCCCAGTGACCTCACTTCCTCCCACTAGGCTACAGCTCCCAAAGATTCCATCACTGCCCAGTTTGCCACAGGCTGGGGACCAAGCGTTTAATACTGGAGGAAGCTGCTCAGTTCATGGTGGTCAGGAAGCAAAGAGAGAGGAAAAGACCCAAGTCCTATAATTTCCATTAAAGTCATGCCCCCAAGGTCCTGAGATGTTTCACTAGGCTCCATCGCTTAAAGGTTCCAGCACTTCCAATGACACCACAGGTCAAGCCTTTAACACATAGGTCTTGGAGAGACAAGCCTCATGTCAGCCCTTCTGCTAGGGAACCCAGCTGAAGCACCTGGTGAGGCCTCTTCTGTTTCCCTGTCCCTAAGTGAGGCCCAGTTCACATGAATGCACTTGGTTGCAAGCTCTCAGCCCACACCAGCTTTCCATTGTTGGGAACTCAGTGCCAGTTTGAGTTATTTGTCTGCGGCCACTCTTTGTAGAAAGTCCCAGGAGTTACTCTGATGTCCCAATATGCAGGCCCACTTTCGAAACTCCACCCTTCAATGCACTGAGGGTGGCTCATCTCTGTCCATTGATCTAGAGCCAAGGCCACCCCTCAGGATCTCAGAGAAATGGCTCATTGGGTTGTTGGGCAGACTGGAGGTCGGTTAGGGGTATGTCCAGACCAGGCCTGTCACCCAGTAGTAACCTCTCTTGGTCAGTATTCCCCTATGAGGAGAGACTGCTGGGATCAGCATCCCCTACGTTATGGCCTCTTCCATAAGTTCACTGTTCCATTCTGTATGGGCTCCACCAGTAAACTCTACCTCTTGGAACTTTCTGGATGATTCCTGTGCTTTGGGTCTTCCTCCCCTCTCTCTTGGACATCGCATAACCCTAACAGTTCAAGTTACCCCAGTCTCTTCTCTGGCATACCTTCCCCCAACAGCACTTTACTTATCTTCTTCTTTGAGATCTTTCACTGGTTCCCAATTAGGCACAAACCAAAGACCAAACATAGCAGCATTTGAGAGCCAGTGGCAGATGGGACCCTTTTCCACAGGCATGGTGTGACAGAAGTTTTGATCTCATCAGATTTAGAATGTTTTTGGTGGGGGAGGGGTCCAAATTCGACATGAAGGAGAAACTTCAATTCTGAGAAATATGACCTGGCTCCAAGGACAGAAAAGGATTCATCTTATAACCCCCACAACAAACGCCTGAAAGAGTTACATCTAAAATCACAGAATGAAATGGAATGAAAACTTGTGATGTCCTTAGAGGCTTTTGTCGGGTCCTGTTCTGAGGTGTGATGGGGCAGGGTCAAGGGAGAAGGAAGGGTGTCCCTGGAGGAGCTCTGAGAGGAATGAACTGCTGGGTGGAGCCGGGTGAGCATCCTTGCACCTCAGGCACTTCAGGGATCCCACAGCTCTGTGATGGATTAAGATACTCAAAGCATTAGTAGAGCACTTGGTGGCGTTAGGTTGTAGATTACCAGTGCCACAGTCACTATTATACTCCATCTGAAGAGAGCAGAGCTCTGTGTGCCACCTCATCCACAGGAGGAGGTATTTAGGTGGTTGAATCTGATCCCTGGGGAACATCAGCTGCTGGCCTCAGAGCGTGCCATGGCCGCATGGGGTTGTCAGTTGTCACTGGGTTGAGATGTGTTAAGAGATGGCTGCTGCAAGCTCCTCGGCCCCTCCCCTGCAGGCAGTTGCAGAATCCTCTGGGGTTATACAAGGGACCTGGGGACCCCGTCTCCCCCTACCTGAGGAATATGCATAGGTTAAGCCCCAGCAGGATGCCAAGGTACATGAGAGGCCTTTCTTCACAGTCAACACTCCCAAAGGCACAGCTTCCTAACAGGCAGGGGTGTCATGTAGCACACAGAGAGTCTACTTCCATCGTATGTTTAGGACTTGGCTTTCTTTGGAGTTCTGCGGTAGGATAGCCTTGTTTACAAGTGACCATGAAGAAGGTTGCCCATGACCTGCTCCCTGGGAAGAGATAGGTCTTAGGATGTCAGCCTTCAGACAGAATCTACCTGCCCATCGATGAATCAAATAGAGCTACCCATTCATCTGGGCCTCCTGTGTTGCCAGGGAAGAGGCTCTTGTTAGAACTTCCCAGCTTTCCTGAGAGGTGTAGAGGACTGTAACACTCCATTGGGTCCTCCGGGGATATTACAAGAAGATGGAGTCTATGAGCTGTGTGGGTACCCTCTTAACGCTGTTCCACTCTACTTTGTATATTTGAGAAGGGCCATGCTCAAAGGCCCTACTAGACCCCAGCCTCCTGCCCAGCGATGTGGAAGTAAGTCTGTTGTTTTGAAGGCTTGCCTTTGTCCTGCAACTCAAGGATTTGGTTCCTGACTGTGGTAATGGCTCAAGATTCTTTTGGAGTGGGATGAATCCATTTCTGATGGGGTCCAGGCTAAAAATGGACATTGTACTGAAGGGAGGCTGAGATGCAATGCAATTTCCTATGAAACACCATTAAGAGAGCCCCATAGGCCACCCCGTGACTGTGGCCACTTAGAGACTATTCCAGGTCGATCAGCTCATATCTGCTATGGAGCTTGTTACAACACTGAGGATCAATGGATGAATTCAAGGTGAGAAATTAAAGGTTGGGAATGGCTTCCACCTAATAGCTCAGGCATAGAGCATTATGACCAATGTGCCTTCATTTTACTTTTGAAAAAAAACCAGTAATGTGAGTTTATTCAGATATAATATCCTGATAAAGTATGCATATGTGGTAAGTGTCTACCTGGTGACTTGTCACAAACTGAACACACCCTTGGGCCCACATCTGGATCAAGAAAAATCTCATGAGGCTGTGATGTGGCTCAGGGGGTAAAGTGCTTTCCTCCAAGTCTGATGACCTGAGTTTGATTCTCAGTACCCACCTGGTGGAAGGACAGAATTGACCCCCCTCAAGTTGTCCTCTGACTTCTACACCCATACTATGGCACATGTGCCCCCACCCCAATAAATAAATGTAAAAAAATTAAAAGGAGAGAAGCATCCCATGACCAGCACCTCAGAGGCCCCTGCTGACCCCTTCTGCTCCCTACTGCCTCAAGAGTAAGCAATCTCCTGTTGTTAACACCACCAGGCTGTTCCAAGTTTCTCTGTTCTCGAATTCTCTGTCAAAGGAGCTGTGCAGAAGATCTGAGTCTTTCCCTCAGCACGGTGTGTGGAGCTCTGTCCTATGGGTTTGACCACTCACTGAGGATCAGGATTCCCTTGTAAAGCACACCTCAGTTTATTCGGCCACTGCTTGGCTCGTGGGGTGAACATTCTTTGTGGGGTTTCTGGATAACTGCCCTCACACATTCCGTGGAGTGTATACTTCAGAGTGGATTGGCAGGGTCAACAGTGTCTGCTGACATACAGCTTCGGCTCACGTTTTTGAAAAAAAATCATTAAGAATGATTTAGGACCAAGAAACATTCCAAACACCGAAAATTACAGGAAGTAAGATGAAATAACCGTGAACTTACCATGGGGGTTAGACAAATAACATTTTACCATATTTCCTTCATTTCTTGCTGCCGTAAATTTCAAGAATACAGATTTCCCGGCAAGCTAATGCACACCCTCCTCCCCTGCCCCTAGGTCAGCATTGGCCAGAGGCTGGTATATATAGCACTGTGCACAGATTCCACTTCAAGGTGCGTTTCCGTAAACACTGTCTTGAATGCTTTCACATTTTAGAATGGCTGGACGTGTCCATTTGCACCTTGCTTTTTCCTCAGCGTTTACGTTTGCAATAACACAGCATGGAAACCTCTACATGTCCCACTGCTGATTGCAGCGATGGTCGCCTACTGATGGGGATAAACAGAGGAAACTGCATATGCGGGTATGGGCTTCTTCTGCCCTTTGGCACGCTACATGGAAAAGGATAGGTTTGTGAGTCCCGGTACCTGAGTTCAGTGTGAGCATTTCAGAATGCCATGCATATTAGAGACTACTTGATGACCACGCAGATGCTTACTCAACAAACTCCACAGTGAGAGGATGATTTATCTAAAGGATCCAGAATGCCCTCACATTAGGCTCTAGGCCCTAGAAAGGGCACCAGGCCCAGCAGCAAAGGTTTGCAGGCTCTGTTCTGGCTCCGCCCTTCCACTGCCCACACTGTCCTGTATTGGTGGCACCGTACCTCCGTGCTTGTCCCTGAGCATATGGGCATGTGTGGCTCAGGCTCCTGGATGTCTGTCTTCGTTGAGGCCCTGTGGAAGACCACAGTCAAGGCAGGCTTGTTTATCGTGTCTCCCTGGAAGATTCAGCACAAGGACCAAAGCACGTTGTGTCCCCTGGGAACAGTGCCAGAAAGCTTCTCTGGGGCTTTGCCTCATGGCTTGTGGCCACTCTCGCTTGTTCATGCTTTCTGCCAAACAGTGGCCAAGACTCTAGAGAAGTAGGCAGGACCTACCCTTCCCAAAGTTCAGTCCTTACCAAGAGCACTTTCTTATAAGTCTTCCACTCATAGGTGGGCTGACTTGGGTGGACAGCCCAGGCCTCATCCCTTCAAATGTGGCTGACGGTAGTCTGCTGGGAAGAAACAGGCTATTGAAAGTTGCAACGGGGCTGGAGAGATGGCTTAGCAGTTAAGAGCACCGACTGCTCTTGCAGGAGCTTGGGTTCTTCCCCACACCCACATGGTGGCTAGCCTGTTTTAACTCCGTTCCGGGATCCAGTGCCGCCTTCTGACCTCGCCCACTCCGCGCTTGCCACCAACGGGTCCACCTCCGCATCGTCCTACAAATAATAAATATATTAAGGAGTTGCATCAGCATAATGACATAATCCTAGGGATTTTCAGTCAGCCAAAAATATGGGACAAGAGGAGGGTCTGAAGTGACACACATCCAGGTTATCTGGTGGGCTGTATTCCTTTCACCACATCTGTGGGCCCACTTCCTGCTTCAGCCTTCAGAGAGGTTGCATCACACTCTGGCACCTCCCTAAAGGTATGAGGGTTTGGAGGCTGAGAGTTTTCTGTTCCATTTCCTACCACTGCCTCCACCTCAGGACACTCCTAGCTGGTGTGAAGCGTGAGGTAAAGCAAACCAAACCAAACAGCCCCATCTTGGGGCAGGAGGGGTAGTCACGCAAGCATAAGGATTTGAATTTGATCCCCAGCATGCATGTCAAAAGTCCGGGACATGGCAGGCATGCATCTGCAACCCAGGGCTGTGAAGGTGAAGACCGAAAAGCTCCAAGATCAGTGAGAGAACCCGTCTCAAAAAACACCTGACATCTGTCTTCCACAGGCATGTGCACACACACGCACACACACGCACGCACAATTTTATTTATTTATTTATTTATTTATTTATTTATTTATTTATTTTCTCTATGTGTATGAATGTACTGTCTGCATGCAGGTCTGTGCACCTGTCGTGCAATGCCTCGGAGGTCAAGAAGAGGGTGTCGGATTCTCCTGAACTGAGTTCTCTGGAATTGGAGTTTAAGAGCGGTTCTCTCAGTCGCCGCAGTGTTGCTGGGGATCGAACCGGCGTCCTCTGCAAGAGCAGTCGGCGCTCTTAACCGCTAGGCCATCTCTCCAGCCCACAATTTTAAAATTAAAGCAGATAAGTAAAATGTCCCAGCTGTGTAGCCAAGAGGCAGGACAAACTTGGGTATAATTCACCTACTGAATCTCCCTGTGGGATGAGATGGGGGATGGCTTTGTACCCTTGCCTGGTTTCTGGTTTCGGGCAGTTTTCAGTTTGGTGTGGGCATCCCTTACTGGCTTCCTCTGAGAACACTTCCTTAATGCCTAATCTCTTGCTGCAGGACCCTTCTGGGAGGATGAGGTCCCAACCTCCCTCGTTTGCCTCTCCAACCATCTACTTCTTCAGAGGGGCACTGATGGCCCGGAGGCAGCTAGAGACCTGGGTTCCATCGTGCTGCCACCTGAGAGATTGTTGTCAGGCTTCTTAAGCCCTCTAAGCCCCAATGTCCTTGCATGGAATGTGACTAAAATTGCTTAGGGATGTGGATTTGAGGAGGAGGTCATGAGGACTTCGTGCAGTGTGTCCCAGTATGGCAACTGGCCTGGGAGATGCACCTGGAGTGGCTGCTGCCTCTCTCCTCCTTTCCCAGCATCTGCCTTAGGAACTAGTGGTTAATTTTTTATGCAATGAACAGTCAAAATAGCAAGATTGCTCATGCCATAACCATGTAAATGACAAAAGAAGGAGAGGACAAATGCTAAGGACATGAAAGCTAGGGGTCCTCCCCATAACTCACTTCTGCAGATGATTTTTTATTTGCATGTTTTCCCCAATAAATGTTTTAATTAAAAAATATCTGAACCCTGGTGAGACTTACGATAAATTTGAGTGCAACTCAGACTTCTGTCAGAGTCCCTTGAAATCTTCCTTTTTTTATTGTTGAGTCCTAAGATCTTTCCATTACTGTTCTAATGATTTGGCGCGCCAGCCTGATTGATATCTCTTCCTCTCTCCTGTCCTCGTCTCTCTGCTGTGCTATTCTCCGTCCTATGTCTCGGGCTACGGTGAGCTCTAGCATATCCGCTCTGGCCTTCGATACCTGCCGCCTCTCTCTCACTGTTCCTATCCGCCAAAGTCGTACTAGACTCTGTATAAAGAAGGCAGGTTAACAAGCGATGAAAGCTGGAGTCGGAGGGGGCGAAGACGTGGCAAGTGACAGCCGGATCGAAGCTAGCTAGCCTGAAGAAAATGATGGACTTCGCAGAAGAGTAGAGCTGATCCAAAAAGGAGGAGAGTGCGGCTGAAAGATACGGGAAGTGGTCCAGAACGGAAGAGCTCAATGAGAACTCTGAAACAAAGTGTGCATGCAACTGGATACTGCTGTGCAGTAGGAACGTGAGTACTCCGCTCGGTCAGAGAGAATAACGGTGGGGGAAACAGGGTGGTCAGTACAATAGAAGGAGGAAAAAAAGAAGAAAGATTAGGATTGTTGAGGGGGAGGCAAAACCAAGAACAGCGGGAAAGAGAAACGAAGAGGGGTATGAAGGAAGAGAGGAGGGCCAGACAGGGGGCTACAGGAAGGGGCAAAAAAAAAAGAAGAAGGAGGGGGGAAGAAGGAGGGAGAGGAACAAGAAACGCAGCCCAGATCGGAGTGGCTGCCCCATATTCTCACTCGGAATCCTTCCAGCCCTGGAACTCAGCCGCGGGGCTGCCGACAGAATTAGGGGAAGGTGCATCAAACTGATGCTCTTCCCAGAGCTCGAGCAGAGCCTCATGCCAGACGACCTTAGAAAGAAGAAAAGAAAGGTGAAAAGAGAGAGAAAGGGGAGGCATAGTCCAGGTGGCAGAGAATTCCTAGTGTTAGAGACAGAGTTAGGAGGGTCTTACCAGCAATGGCGAGACGTGACTTGGAAACTCTTCAGAACTGCCTCTGTCTATGCAGCATGGCAGATCATGAAATCACCTTGTAGGTCAGGCTTTCCTTTCCAGCACTTGGGCAGGCAGTGATCTTGTGATTCAAGGCCACCGGTCTACAGAGCCCACACTGGCACAGGGAGACCTGCCTTGAAAAAAAAAGATTGCAGAAGGGAAGAAAGGAAAAAAAAACAGAGGAGCAGCACACCAGGAGTGTAGCCACTTCCTGTCTCCACGCTCATGACCAACCACTTCTCTTCCTCTATTAAGCCCCACCACCTCAGAGAAACTTCAGGCCATTTGGTCTCTTGGGTAGTTGGAGGCTAGACAGGGTTTGAAGTGCAGTTGGGAGACTGTGGACAAATGTGGCTGCCCAGGAGCACCCAACTCTGGTACTCTGTATTGCCTCTATGCCTAGAGCTTAGCTTAGCTCAGCTTAATTTATTTATTCCACTATTAAAAAAATTTTGCTTGTGTATATCTGTATGGTACATGTATGTGTATCCTGTGGTGGGGGCACACTGTGTGGGGCACATGTGTGCACATGTGGCGGTCAGAAGTAGACACTAGGTGTCTTCTTGACTGCCTCTTTTTTTTTTTTTTTTTTTTGGCCTTTTCGAGAAGGTCTCCCTGTAGCCCCAGCTGTCGGGAACTTACTGTAACCAGCTGCCTGACTCACAAAGATCCACCTGCCTCTGCCTCCCAAGTCTAGATCAAAGGTGTGCACCACCACCCAGCTGCTCATGTTTTGAGGCAGGTCTCTTTTTGACCCCAGAGCCCACTGACTCAGCTAGTCTTGCTAGCCAACTTACTGGCTCTGCTCCCCCCCCCCACTTAGAATTCCCCAAGGAATGTTGGCTCTGGGAAATGTTCTGTGTGCAGGGTTGAGTCTCAGCATCAAAAGACTCTGGGAAAGCCATACCTGTCTCTGCTTTTAGCCAGGCACAGTGCAGGCAGTTGTTTTCGGGCATCTCATCTCACTATTGGTCTATTGGCAATGCAGCCTTCTGCTTTGGCACCCTGACTTTTCTCAAATGCAATGACTGGCACACTCTTCTGCTGGAATCCAGCATATTTAAGCTCTCTCTGTGGACCTGGTGTGTTCCCCAACACCCCAGAAAGCACTGGGTAGCTTATTTGTCACCATCATGTCCTGTGGCTTCCTTTAGATCATCACCTTACCAGAAAGGGATTGTGGGAAGAGGCTGCTGGAAGGGTCAGCTGAGAACTCCTCAGAGGAGTCTTAGGGAACTAAAGGTCTCCCTCCCTCAGGGAATAGATACACGAACGACCGTGAATATGGTGCTGAAGTATCAGACATAGTCCACGGAATACTTTCTATGCCAAGTAACAAAGATAAATTTCGCAACAGAAACTAAAAGTGACTGGGTAGCTGCATGGACTGGCTGGGCTTGCCTCAGCTCAGGTTGGTTCTTCAGGGGAATAGGACAAGACTTGGCCAAAGCTTTTAGGCTACCATGACTTACTGTGCTACTTCTGAGGGCATCACTTCCCAGCCAGCTTGGGAGTGCCTTGAGCCATGGGGTTGTGTCTACATTTCCTGATAGTTCCCAGTGTCTGAACCATTGATAAGCACTGGGCAGGCCACCAAGAAAATTATTGGATGGCTGTCTGCATTGATGAATGAATATATGGCTTCTGGGGGCCTGTTGGCAAGGTTGTGCTTTAGCAAGACTGAGACAACGGGCTTCCCAAAGACATGTCCCTGACATAAGATTCAACATTGTATTTCAACCTGAACAACATACATCTAAGAGAGGCATATACCATAGCAATGAACTCAGTAGAATTCTCCCCCCAACCTATGAGGAACGCACATCGTCAGGACCATTTTCTTTAGGAGAAGATCAATGGTGACCCTGAGCTGTGTTCAGGACTGTCTGTATCTGGCACTGGGACCAGAATCCCCTGTCATACTTCTCAGGCTCTAGATTGTCATCACAGAAGCACCCACTGCCTTACATTACCCTAACAGCCTATAGCTTGGGGGAGGGGGAGAAGGGAGGGAGGTCTTCGTCTATGCTAACAGGAACAACAACAAGATGCTTTGGTGCAGGAAGAGCTCAGCTATCCTTTGGCTTCATTTCCAAGTCATGGTGGGTGGAGCCTTGCCTCCCCCCATAGGTGTAGAGGAAAAGGGGGCTGAGGAGAGCCACAAAAGTAGTGTGTGCATGGGGGGGTGGTCACACAAGGTGGCATGGACATCTGGGCCTCACTGAAGTACATGACTGTGTCTGTATTTGCCTGCCAGTTTCTGTGAAAGCCCCCATTCCTGCATGCGCTATGAAATGGTTCAGGCCACAGCTCTCCAAGATACTCAAGCTGCATGATACACATCTCACTGATCAGCAAACTGACCATGGTCTGGGAATACATCTCAGTAGGTTGTTCATTCCCATGTCACCTGCTCAGTCTCGAAGCTTCCCTTCCTTCCTCAGCCATCCAGGAAACCTTGGGCCTGAATTCAACATGATCTGGGAAATCTTGTCCCAGCATTTGAAATAAAGCACGCACCACTTCCTTATTCCGTCTTCTCCTTCCTCCCAGTATGCCTTGCTTTAAAAAACAAAACAAAACAAAACAAAACAAACCACTTTTTCGTTTCTGTACTCCAGCGTGGCTTAATTCTGTTATTTAGCCAAGCATGACCTTGAGCTTGTGGAATCCTCCTGCTCTTACCTCCCCAAAGCGAGAGATTTGTACAAGCACGTGGCTGGTGACACCAACGTGCAATGAGGTGGCATGGGGATCAAACCAGGGCTTTGTGCCTGCTAGCAACACTCTGTCAACAGAGCAACATCTCCAGCTCCTCTTGCTAACTTTCTGGATGATCACTTAAAAAAAAAAAAGGTAGTTAAAAAATAACGTTCCCACTTGCTCTCCCATCCCCCCCCCCCCCTCGTATCCACATCCACTGCCATACCTTCCATCACCATGTGATGGGGGCAGGGCTTGTCTGTACAACCTGATGTGGCTAAAGCCTCAGCTAGAAATATTTCCAGTGGATAGCCTAGACTCAGGGAACCAGATTGGTCTCAGAAGAGCAAGGAGACCTGTCAGGAAAGTGTTGAGTTCTATCCACCTTAGAACAGCTGACTTTCAGCTTTGGGCATGGGAATAAATGCTCATGGTTATATACTGCTGAGCATTGGGATGCTTTTGGTTACCCAGCAATAGCTAACTTAGACAACCACTACCTTCTGCAATCTACTTCACAGACATTTTGCCTGTAGCACATGTGTGTTGTCTGCAGAGCAAGTCATTATAAAAAAGATAGAACATACTTTTCCTTGTGAGCTTATTTCTTCTAAATGTTCCAGTCAGTCCAGGAATGTTAATTTAAGAAGTCATGTCAATAACATGCTCATAGGAGCATCAGGTGTGTAGGTATGTACACGGGTTGGAAACATACTCCCTTGGTTCCAAGCCTCATTCTACCACTTACTAGCTGAGTATATTTGGGAAAATTTACCTTTCTTTGCTGTTTTTCAGTTTCTTAACCTGTAAAATGGGTCTTTCTCACAGTATCCCCCCAAATGTGATGTTTAAGGGAGAAACTTAGATAGTAATGGGTTAATGTAATCCTCCTGGCCATTGGGAAGAATTCATAGAACCAGTCACTTGGTATTATTTTTCCTGTATTGTTATAGCAAAAGCACTGAGTGGCACTTTAAAGATTCGACTCATCCGTTCTCTCAAATTTCCATTCAATTTTTTCCCATTATACGTTTGCTAAAGAAAGCTCTCCAAATCATACTTTTGTGCAGAAAAAAATAGTGTAGTAAGCCATGATCCTTTAATTGTGGCTCTGGTTCTTCCATTAGCTTTCTGTGTGACCTTGGGCGAGGCTCTCTCATTCTCTGGGTCTCTGTGCCCTCCACAGTGAGAGGTCAGGATTGAACTCATTTCCAAGGACCCTTGAATTCATCATTTTCCAAAGTTCCTCTGTGGAAAAGATCTGGAAAATTGAAAAGAGCTTTCACAAAGATACCAATTATGGTTCTGGTATAATAAGGGAAGAATTTTTCTTCACATAGAGGGTCAGGCATGGAATTGAAAGATCTCAGAGCATTTGACCGGAAAGGACCTTAGTACAGTATACAATAGGAATACTATGCAGCGAGTAAGGAGAGCAAGCATCATAAATTTGCAGGTAAATGGATGAGCTGGAAGACGTATTTAGTGAAGTAACACAGACCAGAAAAAACAAAGACAAATGTGTACGCCCTCATTGTGGGATGCTAGTACCAAACCCAGATAGAAATATTCCTCATCGGAGAGGGAGCATAGTAAAAGAACAACACACAGAAAGACTGCATCAGAAAGAGACTGAAATGGTGAATTTGGGAACGGGGGATGGGTGGGATAGGGGACACGGGTGTATATTCGATTAATAGGCATAATTTAATTGACGTGATCTCAGTAAGTACTCCAGTTTCCCTAGACACTGTCTACGAGGACACATGGTGTTTTAGGACTTGTAAAAGTAAATAGTGTATATTAAACAACTTGGTTTACAGAATCTGATAAAAACGGTAATGCATCTGAAGTTAAATGAAGATATAATCGCTGTTGTCCCTACATTTTTGTTTTACATAAAATCAGTAGAGCAAATAACGGTTGGTATTTGACACATACAAATGGATCTCTATAATTCTCTCTGTTGTCGTACACCTTGTAGCATTCTCTTTAAGATGATTTAATGTAAAAATTAAGTAAAAATTAAGTTTGCTTCCCAAGTTAATCATATATCACCAAAACAACGGGGTGAATTTGATGAAATCTGTGCCTGTGAACTCCCACCCTATAGTTATGTATAAACAACTGTCTTTGGAGACTCATACGCTAAAAAAAAAGGGGGGGGGATGACAGAAGACATGAAACCTTTCCGTCAACCCTTCAATTTAATCTTAAGATTAACCATGGAAAAAGATTTGTTTGTATCCAACAGACAAAACGTCACCAACTTATGCTGAGGAAGAAAAGTTACAGCTTTGCATTGAGTAGATGTACCAAAAAGTGCAACGGAAAGGCCTGACGTCTGAACATTCAAGGAAGAAAAGCCTCAGATTGCCAGAAACATCGAACCCTCTGTGGATCCTACAATGTAACAACTATTTATACGGATCCTAATGAAATTTCTAGGTGCCACAAAGGTCTGATATGAGAGACTTCCTTGCCTTCCACGTATCCCCCATAGAACAAGAGAAATATGACGATGAGTAGAGGTTGTTCTCCAACTGTAAATTGAGACAACTATTGGTAGAGGTAATCTCTTAAAAAAAACCGTAAAACTCTGCCTTCTTAATTGACTAATAGACTGGGAACTGTGGAAGGGATTACTCTCTGTGGCAGAACCAAATATAATACGTGAAGTCCTAGGGGCTATGCACTTGGGCAAATTATATTAATGCAGGAGCACTGACATCAGCAATGGATGGTTCTACCAGGTGGATGTTGTTGTTCTTGGGCAGTGGGATCCGAGGCCCCACAAAATGTAAAGGCTACTTGCCTCTAGTTGGGATATCAATGCAGGAAGGAGAGGCCAATAAGACCCTGCTGGCCGAAGAGCCTGATGATTACAATCGTAGGTATGTATTGAGACCGCAACATGCAAGTGTACAGATGGCTTTCTTGAAGGCCATCAGAGAGTGTTACCAAGGCCACTAAATCAATAAGCAAATACAGGTCTCCCTGGTTCAAAGCAAGACTCCACCGTCCAGCACCAGCTACACTCACCTGCCTGGAAATACATGTGCAGCAGAACAGCCATGTGCCTGTATATCCCAAATCTAATTGGCTATATGCTCTCTCCTTGGAGAAATAACCAACGGCTGATGCCACAATCTTCATCCTCACAGGTTAAGGAGATGTTATAAACCAAGTAAGAACCCGCTGACATATTTAACAGGGGGAAAAAATGTAATTCAAGGATCAACATATCCAAACATGTGTGTCTATGCTAAAGTAACCTTCCATAACATTAGTGCTGCTTAAATACCTAGAGTAATCCTAATTGCTTGTGCTTCAATTAGTAGGAGCGAAAGGTTAGGCCTGGACAAACTGTCAGCCTGAGAAAGGAAACAGCCAGAATTGACCAGAGTCCAAGTCACAGCTCCAGAGAGAGTGGACAGTTTTTTTATTTTTACTCTCAGTCCACCTGTGCCCCTTTTCTAAGCCTAGGGAACAACCTGCTGAAGAGGGGTACGTGGTAGAATGTAAGGGCCTGCGATTGGGGTGAATGGTGTGAAACTACAGTCATGTAGTCCCGGGGACACTCATTTGATCACTTGATTGAACAAACAACCGGGCACCCCCCACTGGATGGTGGGGGCTAAGGGGTTTGGGCACACAGCCTGCAAATTGGTTTTGCATGAAGATGCTTGTACTCATGGATATCACTAATAGCTAAAAATAGAAAAAAAAAAACTGAAGATAAAGATGCAGGACAGTTATGCAGAATGCATGATCTGGGAATGGGGGTGGGGGTGGGGGGGAAGGAAAGAAGGGAATAAGCCTGGAACTGAATTGGAAAAATGTATGAAATGCCACAAAGCATCAATAAAAATTAAATTAAAAAAAAAAGAAAAGAAAACTTCCAGTCTGATGATCTCAACTTACAGAAGAGAAACTAATGGTCCAGCACCACTGACTAACTCAACCTCAGCGCATTTGTATAGAATACTTGTTGAGCACCTTGGGCGTGGGGCTCTGATTGGAAAGATCTTCCTCCGTGGCCCTCAGCCCTGGTAGGGAGAAAGGAAATGAGCTCACGTTTGTCATGCCAGTGGGCATAGATGGCTGTATTGGCTTCTAAGGAGGGGTTTGGAGGAGCGCCTAATCCAATCCTAGGTATGGGCAAGAAATAGCAATAAGAACCAAGTCATCTTCATAACAAGTCAGACACTCTTCTAAATCACCCACTCTTCAGAATGACCCACTTGATTGGGAAGGAAACCAAGGCACAGGGACCTTAAGTGTTTTTCAGCTCACTCAAGTGGCAAGTGGAAAAGCTGAACTGTGAACTCAAGTCATGTGGGTCCAGAGTCCGTGCTTCTTACCACATTATCCTGACCTTTTAGGGACATCGACAGAGCTGTCACCCAGGTAGTAACTGTCCAAGAGAGTACGGATAGGCTGAGGGAGTGCCAGTGCAAGTGGAGAACTACTGGAGGGGAGCACGAATGTGGTATGCCAGTGCCACTGCCCGCTAGGAAGCGTGTATGTGCACATGCAGCTCCTTGTATCTGTATGTATGTCCATCTGGGTGAGCCTGGGTATGTGTTGATTGATGTGTTAGTTTGTGTTCCAGTGCCTGTGTGGTGTTCGAGTATAGGTGTATGTCTGTGTGTCTCTGGCCCACGTGTTTGTATGTTCAGTGACTGTGTCTGTTTGAGTGGATCTATGTATTTGTGTAGATGTGTCTGTGTCTATGTATTTATGTGTGTATTAGTTCTATGGGACTGTGAATGGGAGTTGAGGAGGGGATGAGTGAGGTTAGAAGGAGTGGGGAGGTGGACCAGGCTGCAAACATGGAGGGGTTTCTAGAAGACGTAACTTCACAGGGCAAAGGAATTATTCAGGAACAGAAACCATTTCTCATCTATAAGCATTTACCTGAGCAGGAGCGTGGTGCGCAAACACCTTTAATCCAGCACTTGGGAAAGCAGAGGCAGGTGGATTTTTTGGATCTTTGTGAGTTCAAGAGGCCAGCCTGGTCTCACAGAGTGGAGTGCACCAACTGGGGCTACAGGGAGACCCTGTCCCTCGAAAAGACAAAAAAAAAAAAAAAAAAAAAAAAAAACAAGAAAAAAGAAAGAGAAGAAAGCTTTACTAAGCACCCAGTGTATGTCAGTTACCGTTCCAGATGTCGAGGGTGAAACATTGAATAAAAAGTGTCCCTAGGGACCTTACATTCTAGTGAGAGGAACAATAAGCACATAAATAAACACATCAAATTTTGGAATAAGCATGCTGAAGGGAAAAAAGTCTGTTAAGGGGAGAGATGATGGAGGAAGGCATCTGGGCAGGAGCTTGAATAAGTGTGACTGTAAGCGCCAGGGTATTAGAGAGGAGAGCATTCTGGGTAGAGGGAAAAGGCCTTGAGGCAAACATGGGCTTGAAATGTTCAAGGCCAACCAAGAAATCAGGAAGGCTAGGGTGAAGCTGGAAGAAGGAAGAGAGGGGAGAGGTTCTGAAGATGGGGTCACAGCTGGAGCCCTTTCCTACAGGGTTCTGCGGCCATGGAGAAGACTTTAGATGATGTCTCCCAGGTAATGGGAAGCCACTAGAGAACTTCACTCCCATGGGACAAAGATGGAAAGTCTAGGTGATTATCCTCCTAAGTCAGTGCTCTCTCCATTCTGCCACCTTGAGAACAAAATGCAGCTTGATTTTCTTTCTGATGTCACATATAATTCATATTCCAAAGAAGACAAATCTGTTTTCATGACATTTTCCTGTCCCAATTGATTATTCCTTTGTTTCGAGTCCTTTCGAGAGAGTTAAGGTTGATCCTAATGAAGCAATCAGTTTCTTGGAGCCCAGTTAATCATTTGGTGGGAGGCGGTTGGCACAGTTTTCCAGACTGAAGGAGCAAATCCTGCCTGAAGAGGGTGTGGTGCAGTCTCTGGACTATCATGTCACTCCAGAAGCATGCCTTATCATCTCATTTAATTCATTCATGAACTGTATGGAAAAGGTGCTAGGCATATTTTCCTCATAAGGAGCATGAGGTTTTGAAAGTTTACACAATTAGCTCAAAGTCACACAGCTACTTACTGGCATCTCAGCTTCTAAGCAAACAGCAATTTCTAAAAGGAGTTCGTGATTTTGCTCATAAGTGCACAATTGTGGTGCTTTGTGCTCTTGGCATTGGTTTCTGGAAAAAGCCCATGAGAGCAGATGTACTTGGACAGCTCATAAGCATGTGCATGTTGGGTGGGGTGAAGAGTTAGGATGCTAAACATCAGTGTTTTTATTTGTGTTGCCATTAAAGTGCCACCTGTCTATAAGGCTGCGCTGTATACTGGGCTAGCTATTGCTGAACTTTAGGAGTATTTCCAGTGTGAGTGGCCACACATCTGGGAACATCCACAGGGAGGCTCAAAACATCTGAGGAGCTGGAGAGCGGCCCAAACGTAGAGGGTGAGCAGGCAAAAAATGAATAAGAAATTCTTCACCCGAGGTGGTGGCGCACGCCTTTATCCTAGAACTCGGGAGGCAGAGTCAAGAGAGATCTTTGTAGTTCAAGGCCAGTCTGGTCCTACAAGAGTGGGTTCCAGGGGACTCTGGGTCTGGGGCTAACAGGGAGACCCTGTCTTGCAAAGACAAAAAAAATAAAAGAATTCTTCATACACTTGCTCCCTGGTCATACCACTTTGCTTCTATAGACACTGAGGTCTCTTTGTAATATAGTAAGTTGGTTCTTGGGTGTTATGGGTCAGGAAGGAAAAAAAGAAGGCTACCTTCCTAGCAACAGTTCTTGGGTGGTCATAGCTTGAATTTATTATCAGAACAAAAGATGAGGCAAGGTGGGACTATAAGCAGAGGCTGTAAATTAGCATCATTTTCTCAGTCTGGCTTCTGGTTCTCCAACAGGTTGTTATCCTAACCCCTTTGGAAAAATATCTCTGTGAAGTACCGGATATGCTTCTTTGGGACCTGTGAATTACTTGATAGTGTTTGGAGAGATACGAGGGGACATTACCACAACACAGAGGGTATATTTCTGGAGTTGTCCTCATAGAGACAGATCAATGTCAACCCAGTTCAAGCCAATCTGACATAACCCCACTCAACCTGGGTCAATCCAACCAAACTCAACTCAACCCACTGGGAATTTGTGAAGCTTGGTGCTGTTTAGTTACTATGATTGAATAACACTGGAATTATCAGCCATACACCTTTCTGACCTATGAATTGGGAGACGGTGCTAAGAAAGAAGGGAGGGGGCTACAACCCTGATATGGAGAATATCTTCCTGGAGTTGTCCCCTTTGGAATAGGTCAATGTGAACCCAACCCAACCCAATATTACCCAACTCAATCCTGCCCAACCCTACCCAAGTCAACCTAATCCTACTCAAGTCATCCCAACTTGATCCCACTATCACTATCCATGCTTAGTAGATTAAAACAACAGTGATTATTTCTTATACTCCAGTTTCTGTGAATCAAACATTAGTACAAGGCTTCTGCCTGCAGTGACTGGGGGAATTCTACTGGAAACTTTGAAGTTTGGAATCTGCAACTACCTGAAGGCTAGTGTACCCCCATCTCAGGCAGCTGACGCTGGCTTGTGGCTGGGGGCTTCAGTTCTTCTCTCCCTGTGGGGACTCTCCATGGGCCATGGAGAGTATTTGCTCACAGCATGGAGCCTGGGTTCTTAGAGTTAAGTTTTTGAGAGAGAGAAACCAAGTAGAAACAGAATCCTTTTCATGACTGGCCTTGGGAGTCCCATCATACCATCTACTATATAATTTACAGGTCAGAACAGTCATCAGCCCTACTCAGACTCCAGAGGAGACTGATCTCCTGAAAAGAGTCCATCAGTCACAGTGTCAGAAGAGCATGGGGGATGGGATATGTATGTTTTNATCTCCTGGCATCAGTAGGCATTGCATAGATGTGGTGCACTTACATACATGCAGCCTAACACTCATACACATAAAATAAAAACAAATCTAAAATTGTAAAGGGCACTAACCGAGGGAATGACAGAGCAATAACACCAAAGAAAACTGAGTTCTTGGTGACTTCATAGGGCAAAATGACCCATCTATCTCTGTTTAGCTCAGCCTCAATCTAATCAATGCCTGCGTAATCAGCCTGTAACTGAAACATGAAAATTAACAAGGAAAAAATTTAGGGGAAGGGCTGGTAGTATTGACAACTTGTGCACAGCTCTGGAGTCCGTCCTTACTGAGTTTGGCCTTAGCCTGGGCTACATAACAAGACTCTTCAAAAAAAATTTCTTTAACTATGAAGTAAAGTAACAGATATAATTGGGAAAGCCTGCTGTTTCAAGAAGTAAAGAGGCAAGACCTAGAGAAAAGTATCTTAAGGTTCAGGCTTAACCTATCCTAAGTATGAAATAAAGTCCTGGAGTCTTGAAGGAAATAGAAAGAAAACCACAGGGACTAGAAGAAGGAAAGAGGTCAAGGTAAGTTGGCTCTGACTTTTGTTTTTGTGGCTGTGGTCGTCCTGCGTTTCTAGGCCAGGCCCATTCGTATGCTACATAAGCACTCCACTTCTAACTTACCTTCTCAGCCCTCAATTTGGGCTTTTAAAAAAAAAGCATTTTATTTAGTATTCTTATTTTATGTGTTTGAGCGCACCCATATTGTACAAGAAGAGGGCATCAGATCCCCTGGAACTGGGGTTAAGGAAAGTTGTTAGCTGCCATATGTATGCTAGGAACCAAACCCAGCTCCTCTAGAAGAGCAGCAAGTGCTCTTAACTGCTGAGCCACTTCTCCAGCCCTCCACATACACTTTTATTTTTGAGACAGGGTCTCCCTATAGTACCAGCTGGCCTGGAACTCACTAAGTAGACTAGGCTGGCCTCCATTTCACCAAGATCCTCCTGCCTCTGCCTCCCCAGTGCTGGGATTAAAGGTGTGCACCACCCCACCCCTCTGCTCTCTTTGATCCCACCCCCAGACCCTGAAGTATTAAGACAATGGCTCAGACAGGGCCCCAACATTTCCTTTTTTTTTTTTAGGGCCCCAACATTTAAAAATAACTTTTGGAAGTTCACTTTTTTTTTTAGGTCTTTTCGAGACAGGGTCTCCCAGCAGCCCAGCTGTCCTGGAACTCACTCTGCAGACCAGGCTGGCCTTGAACTCACAAAGATCCCCCTGCCTCTGCCTCCCAAGTGCTAGGATTAAAGGTGTGTGCCACCATGCCTGGCGGAAGTTCACCTTTTTATAAATACTTTCCAGTAAAATTTTGACAGGTATTTTCAAACTGATATTGGTAGCAACTCTATTACACACTGGCGATATAAAAGTCAAGAAGACACAAATGAAAGGGAGGGTGATTAATTTCCCAGAAGACACTTAGTCTCCATCAATTACAGTCCTACAGTTACAGCACTCCAGTCAATGTTTTAGCCCCCAGAGAGGGCTCCAGGTGCAGTCCCTTCTCTAATTGGTTTCTATTCTCACACTTTCCTCTTAAGTCATCATTTTTTGGGGATAATTGGGATCTATAAATTCTCACTAGAGTCAGTTTCCCTTTACTGGAAAGGCACTTAAATTGCAATCCTAAGGAAGAACTATATTCTTTGTTTAACTTTGTTCATGTTGTTTAATACCTAGTACTATATGCTACATTCTATAGTGATATTTATAGAAAACAGGGAAAAAGTACCTAATGGTGTTTGTTAATACCTGAGTCCCACTTTCAGAAAAGAATTATCATGTTAATTTATTACAATTTATTTTAATAACTAAGCAACATATGTTATTGATTAAAGAACTCAGTGTTATTTAATCAGTGGAAATTTATACCCACATTTATTTGTTAAGTAAAGATCTTGAAAAACTGTTATAGCTACTTTGTTATTTTGTTAGCATAACAGGATTTCACGAACCCCACTGCTCACCTCTCTCTATGACTATTCTCCTTATTTAGATGGATGGGGACTGGAGATCCTGTCAGTATCAACTGGAGGTAACAGACGTTCCTCTCTGAATTGCATGGTTGTATTTAGAATAAATTTATTCTTTGAATTACACAGTAAATTTTTCTGATAGCCCATAAGATGAGTTTTTTGTTCCTGATTCTACAAATAGCTGTTTCATGTGAGAAGCTAGAATCACAATTTTATGCATATTGAAAATCAATTTCTTCCTTATTGGCTCTACTTAGCACCAAATCAATGTCTCCCCCTGCAAATGCATAAAACTTTCTGGCATATATCTTTCAAAACTAGGCTTACTTTAAAATCCATTTACCTTTGCCTTTCCTTCATCCTAGTGATTTTACCTATTTTTAAGTTGGTTTTTACCTTTCGCTAAATACATCATGAGTTTCCTCAAATTTTAAGTAGGTAAGACTATAAATGAATGGCTAGATTGAGGTTTATATCCTATAAACATTGGCAGAACTCTGAAGGGCAGGCACTCTTGCTCTTGAGGACTTTATTTTATTTATTTATTTATTTATTTATTTATTTATTTATTTTAGTCTTTTTCCAGACAGGGTCTCCCTGTAGCCCCAGCTGTCCTGGAACTCACTCTGTAGACCAGGCTGGCCTTGAACTCACAAAGATCCGCCTGCCTCTGCCTCCTGAGTGCTAGGATTAGAGGCGTGCACCACCGCGCCCATCTGAGGACTTTATTTTAGACAGATTACCTAAAACACAACTAACAGTGTGTGATAAAATGTGACTTGCAGTATAATAAATTTTTTAATTTTTTTATTTATTTACTTATTTTTGTATACGTATGAATGTATTGTCTGCATGCAGGTTTGTGCACCCATGTCGGGCAATGCCGTGGAGGTCAGAAGAGGGTGTCGGAGTCCCCTGGAACTGGAGTTAAAGATGGTTCTCAGCCGCCATGTGGGTGCTGGGGATCAAATCCGGGTCCTCTGCAAGAGCAGTTGGCGCTCTTAACCACTAGGCCATCTCTCCAGCCCCATAGTATAATAAATTTTTAAAAGTACAGTTAAAGTCTTAGAGCACTGCCAACCTGTGCTAAGGGCCAACCAAGAGCTCAGTGGAGAAGAGCTGTCATGTGAGTCCAAGGAAGTCTTCAATCTCCATTCTGATCACTTTAAAGACAGCATTGTACCCAAAGGGAAAAGATGATAGCATTGCTTAGATATCTTCCAGTCCTATGATTCTGAGACAGCTTCATCATCAGAGATTGATGCTAGATAGTATGGATCATGATGATTTTCTACACATCATCAAAAATATTCAAGACACTATCTTCTCAGAACAATTTTATATTGACATGCTCACAAAATTGTTATGTATATGTTCTTCCTAATATTTTTTTTAATTTTATTCACTTTTGCATGTGTATGAATGTACTGTCCACATGCAGGCCCACGCACCCGTGTCCTGCAACGCCACGGAGGTCAGAAGAGGGCCTCAGATTTCCCTGGAACCGGAGTTCTCCTGGAATTGGAGTTACAGACGGTTCTCAGCCGCCATGTGGGCACCAGGGATCGAACCCAGGCCCTCCACAAGAGCAGACAGCACCCTCAACCACTAGGCCATCTCTCCAGCCCCTTTTCCTAATATTTTAAATACATGCTTCTTAATAAGAGGTTTAGAGAAATGATGATGTCAAAGTCTAAAGAAACTAAGTTTCACATAAGTAATAGAGAAATACTAGTAAGAGCTATCATTTATGTATAGAGAACCACTTCTCTATATATATTTTGTACAAGATTATCAAATCTAGACCCGTGTCCCCCGAGAGAACCACTTCTAATACACCCTTTCAGAACAATGTATTTAAGATTTGGAATGAAGAACCTCATTGGAGCTGGAGAGATGGCCTAGCGGTTAAGAGCACTGACTGTTCTTGCAGAGGACCCGGGTTCGATCCCCAGCACCCACATGGCGGCCGAGAACCGTCTGTAACTCCAATTCCAGGAGAACTCCAGTTCCAAGGGAATCTGACGCCCTCTTCTGACCTCTGCAGCATTGCACCACACAGGTGCACAGACCTACAGGCAGACAGTACATTCATACACATAAAAAAAAAAATAAAATTTTTTTTAAAAACCTCATTAAGAGAAATATATTTCAAGCCTATACATTGTTATCCTTAGGTATAACCTTCAACACGTGTTCTTTAAGAAGAGAAATAGGGGCTGGAGAGATGGCCTAGCGGTTAAGAGCGCCGACCGCTCTTACAGAGGACCGGGGTTCGATCCCCAGAACCCACATGGCGGCAGAGAATCATCTAAAACTCCAATTCCAGGAGAACTCCAGTTCCAGGGGAATCTGACACCCTCTTCTGACCTCTGCGGCATTGCACGACACGGGTGCACACACCTGCATGCAGACAG
>VZQC01001196.1:0-38445 GCA_009823505.1 Rhizomys pruinosus | reverse complement strand
TGTGGACTTAAGCACCCCAAAAGAAAGTATAATCAAAAGATAGTCAATATATTTCTTTTAATGTCTGAAAAAATGTCCCTCCACATATTGGGCATAAAGTTATATGAAATAATGTTAAACAGGCATCAAAACCTCAGATCTTGGACTGGATTAACAGAGTAGGTTCACTTTCATCCAAAGGACAAGTCCACTATTGTTGTTAATTAATGCTCAATAATAAAATTTCCTCTTTCTTTCTAGCAACTGTCAAAGTGGAAACTCATATTCTGACGATTAGAAAGCATGAAAAGCAGATCCTGAGTCCAGACATCATGGCCAAATGAACAGAAGGAGAACCCTAATAAATGGAGGCTTTGAAACCCCTGGTCAAAAATTTTAATGGACTATTTTTTTTTTTTTGGTCTTTTTGAGACAGGTTCTCCCTGTAGCCCCAGCTGTCCTGGAACTCACTCTGTAGACCAGGCTGGCCTTGAACTCACAAAGATCCGCCTGCCTCTGCCTCCCAAGTGCTAGGATTAAAGGCGTGCACCACCATGCCTAGCTGGACTTTTAAGTTGGACATTTGAAATCACCCTGTTCTTATTTCTCCTGGTCCCCTGCCTAGATCATGCACCTAATTACTCTTGCCTTCATTTTGCTTTCACGGGTGCCAGTCCAGGATTTCCCCCCCTATAGTTATTCTTAGGGGTCTTTTAGATTGTCCCTCTGAATGGGTGTTGCCCCACTTGCAATACCCAACATCCCTTTTCATCATGGAAGTAGTCAGAGCAATCGGCACCCTGATTCCCTTCTGCTGATTGGGGTGGCCCATTTCAAAGGGTAACATAACTAAACAGGAGCTAGAAATTGATTAGGCAGTTTAGGTAATGAGACCCCCCCAAGTTAACCAGACTCTTTCTCAGCTGAGAACGCAAGGCTTCCTGAACTATCCAGAAAACACATATCCTTCTATCCCCAAAAAAGAGCAGGAAAAGAAGAAAGAAAAGAAAAAGAGAAGGAAAAAAAAGAGAAAAGTAACAAGCCCTGCAGATTGATTCTTTATTTCACCACAATAAGAAACGGAAATCCCCCCTTTTTGTTGTTTTATTTCTTTTGCTTTGTTTTGTTGTCATTTTCTATTGTGTCTGTTTTCCTGGGAAAATTTTAAAAAAGTACTAGACTGGTGCAACTGACCTTCTTGGATGTTTAGTAGTCATTCTTTGAGCTAACCCATGGCAAAGAGTAGAGGAAATGATATAATCATAGACACAATTAGGGGATGGCAGTGCATTACAGTGAGAATCCAACAATTCTTCTGCAGTGCATAGACCATGTAGCCTCCAGCATAGAATCACATTTGCTATGTTCCAAAAGTGCCAATCTCAGGTGCTCAGGACTGAGAGAGAAAAATAACAAGAGCTCCATGTCTGGTTGGGAAGCAGCTGGATCTGAGCACAGAAAGAGCATCCTTATAATGTGTTTCATGTGTCTAACAGCATCCCTATTTAAGAATCGTTCCCAGCATGCTAATTCTCTTCCCCCTATAATTGTTTTGTGTGTGTTTTCTTTTTTTATTTATTTTTAATTATTATTATTTGTTTATTTTTAAGGGATTCTACAATATAATAACACAGTTGTTTTCAGATAACATTGATGTTCCTCAGTTTGCCGTACAATTAGGTAATTGGTGCATTTTGCAAGAATCTATGTCCAAATTTTGAACAACCCAAGGTTTCCATATTCCAGTTGGAGAAGCTTGTATGCACAGGCAGGTTGATCAATTAGGAGTCCAGACTATATTGCTGTAGTTTCATGATTCACCCCATCTCTCCGCAGCCCTTACATTCTACCATGCNAAGAATGGCCAGAAGGAGCCAGGTGCCCCCCAAAAGTAACCCAAGTGCTCCCTGAAGACCAGGACCTCAAATGACCTTCAGAAAACCAAATTTGTTTAATCTGAGCTAACTGTGTGGACTTAAGCACCCCAAAAGAAAGTATAATCAAAAGATAGTCAATATATTTCTTTTAATGTCTGAAAAAATGTCTCTCCACATATTGGGCATAAAGTTATATGAAATAATGTTAAATAGGCATCAAAACCTCAGATCTTGGACTGGATTAACAGAATAGGGTCACTTTCAGCCAAAGGACAAGTCCACTATTGTTGTTAATTAATGCTCAATAATAAAATTTCCTCTTTCTTTCTAGCAACTGTCAAAGTGGAAACTCATATTCTGACTATTAGAAAGCAGGAAAAGCAGATCCTGAGTCCAGACATCATGGCCAAATGAACAGAAGGAGAACCCTAATAAATGGAGGCTTTGAAACCCCTGGTCAAGAAATTCAAATGGACTTTTAAGTTAGACATTTGAAATCACCCTCTTCTTATTTCTCCTGGTCCCCTGCCTAGATCATGCACCTAACTACTCTTGCCTGCATTTTGCTTTCACAGGCACCAGTCCAGGATTTCCGCCCCCTATAGTTATTCTTAGGGGTCTTTTAGATTGACCCTCTGAATGGGGGTTGCCCCAATCGCAATATCCAACATGCCTTTTCATCAGGGAAGAAGTCAGAGCAATTGGCACCCTGATTCCCTTCTGCTGATTGGGGTGGCCCATTTCAAAGGGTAACATAACTAAACAGGAGCTAGAAATTGATTAGGCAGTTTAGGTAATGAGATCCCCCCCCCCCAAGTTAACCAGACTCTTTCTCAGCTGAGAACTCAAGGCTTCCTGAATTAGCCAGAAAACACATATCCTTCTACCTCCAAAAAAGAGTGGGAAGAGAAGAAAGAAAAGAAAAAGAGAAGGAAAAAAGGAGAAAAGTACCAAGCCCTGCAGATTGATTATTTATTTCACCACAATAAGAAATGGAAATCCCCCCTTTTTGTTGTTGTTTTATTTCTTTTGCTTTGTTTTGTTATTATCATTTTCTATTGTGTCTGTTTTCATGGGAAAATAAAAAAAAGTACTAGACGGGTGCAACTGACCTTCCTGGATGTTTAATAATTATTCTTCTAGCTAACCTATGTCAAAGAGTAGAGGAAAGGATATAACCATAGACATAATTAGGGGATGGCAGTGCATTACAGTGAGAATCCAATAATTCTTCTGTAGTGCATAGACCATGTAGCCTCCAGCATAGACATCATATTTGCTGCTATGTTCCAAAAGTGCCAATCTCAGGTGTTCAGGACTGAGATGGAAAATAACAGGAGCTCCATGTCTAGTTGGGAAGCAGCTGGATGTGAGCACAGAAGAGCATCCTTATAACATGTATCGTGTAACAGCATCCCTATTTATGAATCATTCCCAGCATGCTAATTCTCTTCCCCCTATAATTTTTTTGTGTGTGTTTTCAAGACAGGGTCTCCCTATAGCCCCAGCTGTCCTGGAATTCACTCTGTAGAGCAGACTTGCCTTGAATTCACAAAGATCCACCTGCGTCTGCCTCCCATGTGCTAGGATTAAAAGTGTGCACCACCATGCCTGGCTTGCCCCTATAATTTTAACTGCTGTGTAAACTCTTCTAAGAAATTCTTGTTTTTTGTTTGTTGTTCTTCTTTTTGTGTGCTTTCATTTTTCACACAGTCTGATGAAAACTAACAGATAACTTCCTAGAAGAGTTGGTTGAAATTTTAGCTTAAGCCTCCTTCCTTGAAGCTCAAGAGAGATCAAGGAAAGAGTACTACCTAAGGATCCTTTAATTTAAAAAGCTTGCCAGGCCTTTGATGGTCAACTGTTGCTGAGTGCGGCTTACCTGAAGAGCAATAAGGAAAGAAGAGAAGGCTGATAAGGACTAAGCAATAAAAAGGCCCCTGGGAACAGAAGAGTAAAAATGTTAGAAAATCAGCTTAGCATCATAAGGGAGAGAGTTCATGCCTTTTAATAGTTGGACCTGTTACAAAAGTAGTGTTTCTGCAATGGGAGTCTTTAGAACATTGGCATCATGATTCGGCATTGCAACAACCAAACCTTGTTTGGCTTTTGGAATAGGAACCCAGATGACTCCAACCTCAGCCACTTCTGTGGCTTCCGTCTCCGGTTCTTTTAATCCTGGCAAAGATGGCGGCCTTGGATACTTTCTTCCGGTCATAAGCAAGACCGAGCGCAGCCATGCAGTCAATGAAGAATGTGGTGAAGTTGATGTGCCAGCGGTACTCACTGGCCGAGTAGTCAAAGGGGAAGGCGTGGTGGTAGTTGTGGAAGCCCTCACCTGGAACAGAAGCAAGGGAGCAGTTAGACAGTTCCCCGATCTCTGTCATGCTCTCTGCACCCTCTTTCCTGGTGGGTCCCTCTCTGAATGTCTTGCGGTTACTGAGTGAAACATTGTGTTGAGAGGCTTTGGAATCTAAAAACATTTGTTGGAAGAAAGTATGTCATAAAGGTTCACAAGATAAAAAACGGATTCTTCTGTGAAAACATTTTAGATTGGAAATGACAGCATATTGGGATGCCCTGAGATGTAGTCTCTATGGCTACGCACATTATCCAGGAGGGGAGAATCCATTGGAAGAGCAACATTTTTTCCCCATGGTGGAGTTCTCTCTAAGTGTGGGGGGTTGCAGCAGAAAAGGCAACAGCAGCCAAAAGTCAGAGGAGCCAAGGCCAAGGTGGTCCACTGAGACAAGGTTTGTCTAAGATGACCAGACAGACCTGTTCCCTCAGACACATCTGGGCCAAAATGAGCTGCTCTAGCTCTGTGAATTTTCTGAATTTGACCCTGGAGGGTTGCTGATAAAATAGAACCTGTCTAACAAAGGGTTCTTTGTATACAACACCCAAAACTACATTTTTTTCTGAAAGTTCTAATTATTTGGAGGAAAATTACTTTTATGGTGAATGAAATTAAGGAGATATCTACAGAAATATATTGTAACAAATACAAATTGCTTCTGCAGGACTTACAAAATCTAGCTTCTTTCTCCAAATCTGTTTTTCAACACAATCTGTGAGAGCATGAAGATCCTCACGTAGCATCAACATGAAAAGTGCTGAGTTTTGTGGAGCAGACAGAACAGAAGGATGTAAGCCATGGTGAAATATAACCCAGGCCCCTTGATGGTATGGTCTGTGTTTACAAACTTAAAAAACATTTCTTAAAATTCAACGAAGGTATTAAACAGCCAATTTGCCGAAAGGGGCTCAGATTCTTGAATGTGATATAATTTCCTCTGTTAGAGGAAATTTAGTTAGTGGTTATTTTTGAAAATCGATATGAGTAAGCATGGGAAAGATGTATTGAGACCACACTTGCAAGTGTACAGTTGGTCTCTGGAATACCAGAGAGTGTTACCAAAGGCTACTAAACCAATAAAGCAAATATAGGTCTCCTTGAGTCACGTAAGACTCCTCTGTCAGCACAAGCTACACCTCACCTGCCTGGAAATACTGTGCAGCAGTGGTAGCCATATGTCTGTATATTCCATATCTAATTGGCTAATATCTCTCTCCTTGGAGGAATAACCCACAGCTGATACCACAAGCTTATATCCTCTAGTGGTTAGGAGATGTTATAAGCCACAGTAAGACCCTGTCATATTTTACAGAAAAAATGTAATTCGTGGATTAACATACCATCCAAACATCTGTATCTATACCAAAGTAACTTACCATAACAATTAGTACTGTTTGAATACCTATATATCTAATTGCTTGTGCTTCATTAGTAAGATTGAAAGGTTATTCCTGGACATACTGTCAGCCCATGAAAGGAAACATCCAGAACTGACTAGAGTCCAAAACAACAGCTTCAGAGAAAGTAGACTGTTTTGCTTCTCATCCACCTGTGTCCATTTTCTTAGCCTAGGGAACAATCTGCACAAGAGCGGGCATGGTAGAATGTAAGGGCTGCAATTGGGGTGATTGGTGAAACTTCAGCCATATAGACTGGTCACTTATTTGACCAACTTGATTGTACATACAAGCCCCCCAGCTGGATGGTGTGACCCTTGGTCTGTGTGGGTTTGGGCACAACTGCTTGCAAATTGGTTTTACATGAAGGATGCTTGTACTCATAAATTATTACTTACTGTTAAAAAATGAAAAAAAATAAAGAAGTAATAGAAGAAAAAAACTTAAAAAAAAGAAAATAGATATGAAGGGGCTGGGAAGACTGCTCATTCAGTAAGTGCTTGCCACACAAGCAGGAGGATATGAGTTCTGATCTCTAGTACCCTCGAAAAGCTAAGCATGGCATCATGTGTGTAACCTCATTGAGAAGAGGGTCCTGGGGCTTGCTGGGCAGTCAGTCCAGCTGAATCAGTGAGCTCCAAGTTGAGTGAGAGGCCTTGTCTCATACAGAGGTGGTAAATCTTGGAGTGGTGGCACATGCCTTTAGTCTCAGTACTCAAGAGGTTGAGGCAAGGCAAATCTCTCTGAGTTCAAGTCCAGCCTGATCTACTGCAGGGAGCTTCAAGCCAGACAGGGCTGTATAATGAGATGCTATCTCAAAAATTAAAACAAAACCAAAAGATAGATAGATAGATACATAGCTGTATAGATAGTTGTATAATGAGATCCTATCTCAAAAATTAAAACAAAACCAAAAGATAGATAGATAGATAGATAGATAGATAGATAGATCATACATACATACATACATACATACATACATACATTGATACTTAGATAGATACATAGTTACATAGGTACATAGATAAATACATAGATACATAGATGGGAATAGGAGCTCTTGAGAAACAAACCATAGCCTTGGCACACAGGCTCACGCAAGCTCTGTGCAAAAACATAAGATGCACACACACACATACTGAAAGAATCACAGAATGAATATGTAAAACTTTATTTGAGGATTATATAATATGGCCAGGCCTAATAACAAAGGCTTGTAATACCAGCTACTTGAGAAGCTGAGGCATGAGGAATGCAAGTTTAAGGACTAAGTTTAAGCCGAGTTATAGGAACCTTGGCTCAGTTTTTTGTAAAACCCTGGGGATATAGCTTAGTGGTACAACCTAGGATCATTGAGAAAGAGGATTAAACACCCAGAACCAAAAAAAGTCCAAAGATATCATATCTCCATCTGATGCCTGAATAAGATAGGCTCAGTTGTACAATATGTGCTTTGACACACCAAGAAGACTGAATTAAGCTGGGCCAGTAACAGTGGCCTATCCGTAATCCCATTGACTTGGAAGGGTGAAACAGGTGGACTGAATATTTACATCCTGGAGGCTCCAGAGATGTCTCAGCAGCTAAGAGCACTTACTGCGCTTATAGAAGACCCAGGTTTACAGATAGTTAGTAACCCAAGTTTTGGTTACCTACTATCTGTAACTCTAGTTCCAAGATACCTGTATTAGTCACTTTTCTGATGCTGTGATAAAACCACCATGACCAAGGGAACTTATAAAAGTAAGAGTTTATTTGAGCTTAGGATTGATGGTTCCAGGGACTTAGAGTCCATTGTGGTGGGAGGCATGGTGGCCGGAGCTGGAGCAGAAAGCTTCACATCTTCCAATGAGCCCAGGAAGCAAAGGGCTTAGATGGCTCAGCTCTTCCAACTTTGTGAGCAACATACATCTCTTTCTTAGGCTGGTACCACTCCTTGTATGCAGTTCTCCTTGGCAAATATCTCACAGCTCTAGCATCTCAAATGTCTTCCTGGGGTCTCCACTGCCAACCAGGCTTCACCTTTACAGCTTCACACAATGGCCTATCAGGGCCTTCTTTATGCAGAGAACCCCCTGCTGCACTTTAGGTGGCTCTCTGAAACTGAGTATGAAGGACTGATGACCCCTTCACTCTTGCATCCTTCATGCCTCTAAAGCCAGCACCACGTGAATGAAACTATCGAGTTTGGCTGCAAGTTGGGGATGGACTCTGGCCTACTTCAACCACATTCACAACTTTTCTCTGCCCTGGACTTGTTGGAACAGAAACCCTTTCAGTATTTTCCTTTCAAAAGTTGGAGGCTTAGGTCGGTGTGGTCTTATCATGAAGGTACTGTTTCTATTGTTTACTTGTAAATCTCTAGGCCTCTCTTTAATCACTTTAATCTCCTTATTAACAGGGTCCTCTCCTTCACATGTCTTGATTCCAGCATTAATCTCCCTAGTGCACTTCTCCAATTCAAACTGTACATTCTGCATTTCTTTCTGCCCATTTGCTATTTTTCACTGTACATCTGTATAATATTCACCATTAATAGCTACACCACCATCTCTACATTAGGCTGTCTTGAAATATCCTCCACCAAGGAAATTAGTCCATTGCTTTCCAACTTAGCATCAGGTAAGCATTTGGGCCATGGGCAGACTCTCGCCAGACTCTTTGACAAAATATCCCAGTTGCTGCTTAAGTCTTTATTTTCCTCTGGAAGTACATTTTTCTCAGCAGCACTGCTTTCTTCCAGGCTTCAACTAGAATGGCTCATTAAGCTCTGCTTATAGCAGTCAACAGCTTTTCTAGCCCAAAGTTCCAAAGTCTTCCACATTTCTCCAAACACCCACATGGTCAGGTTCTTCACAGCCAAAAGCCCACTTTCTGGTACCAAAAACTGTATTAGTCACTTTTCTGTTGCTGTGATAAAACCACCATGACCAAGGGAACTTATAAAAGGAAGAGTTTATTTGAGTTTAGGATTGATGGTTCCAGGGAATTAGAGTCCATCGTGGCAGGGAGGCATGGTGGCAGGAGCTGGAGCAGAAAGCTTCACATCTTCCGATGAGCACAGGAAGCAGAAAGAGAGCAACTGGAGCCTGCAAGTCTTGTTAAACTCACTAAGCCCGCCTCTAGTGATATACTTCCTTCAGCATGGCCACACATGATTCTAACACATCCCAAAACAGTGCCACCAACTGGGGAGAAAATATCTGAATACTTGAAGCCTATGGGGGACATTCTCATTCAAAACACCACATTCCACTCCCTGGCTCCCATAATCTCATGAACATATAAAATGCAAAATGCATTTAGTCCAACCTTAAAAGTCTGCATAGTCTTTACCAGTCTCAATTCTATTCAAAAGTCTACAGTCCAAAGCCTCTTCTGAGACCCAGGCCAATCTCCTAACTGTAAGCTCCTATAAAATCAAAAGACAAATTACATACCCCCGATATACTGTGGAACTGAATACACATTCCCATTCCAAAAGGGAGAAATAGAGTCATAGTGAGGAAATACTGGACCAAAACAAGACTGAAAATCAGCAGGGAAAACACCAAGTCTCATTTAAGCCATCACAACACCCAATGCCCTTTTGGCCTCATCGAGGACCAGGCATCGATGTGATGCACCAGCATACAGGCAGGCTAACAGTCTTACATGTAAAATATCAAAATAAATGAAAGTTCAAGTCCTACCTGGGCAACTTATAAAGACACTGTTTCAAACTATAAGAGGGCGAGGCAAATACCTTTTGGTAGAAGTTAAGACCAGCTTAAGCTACGGAGTGTGTTTGAGGTCAAGCTAGACCACTTAGCGAGATCCCATCTAAAAACTCAAGGAGTATAAAGAGGGCTGGGGATAGAGCTCAGTGATGGAGCATTTGCACATAGCTCTGAGTTGACTCCCCAGTACTGAAGGAGCAGAACAGGAGGAAGAAGGTTTTGAGAGCCCAACAGAAAATAAAGTGAGGGAGGAAAGAGTGGATGGAGAAGAAGATGACAATACAAAGAAGGGGTAATGACAGCAGAAAATAAAGTAAGAGAAGAAAGCAGATGGAGAGGAAGATGACAATACAAACAAAGCAAGGGCCTGGCAGCCACTTAGAACAGCCAGGGATGAGGAGGGGGGAAGCTCACTAGGGTTTCATTAAAATATAGGACACATCATATTCACATGATGCCATTTCATTTCCATGACAATCTTAGAACAGTAGGGTAAAGGGGAGTGGAGAGCACATACAGTGGAAGACCTGGACACCTGGAGTGAGAACTGGACTGGCCAGCTCACCTTCCCATCCCCTCCTTGTACCATGCCTAGTTAACTCTTGTCTCAGAAGATTCTTACAGAATCTCCTGACTGACCAGCCCATTTGAATGTCCAAACCACTACCTGAGACCAAATTAAGGCTATGCTGCCACTCAGTGCCACCTGAGGACTTCTTCCTTTAAAGAAAAAAGATGCCCCCATTCCTATTTTAGGTCTTTGGGGTCTGGAATGATAGAATTCCCCAGCTGCAGAAAGCTAGAAGTCCCCTTAAACTGCAGCTAATCTTATCTACCTGTGAAGCTACTGCTGACACATCTACCTCTAGGACTGTTGGAGACTAGATGTTGAAGGAGACATCCTGTCTTGTTGGAGCAGGTGCCTCCAGAGAATGAGATGTGTGGACCCCCACAGCCACATGGATCTGCTTCCTCATGCCCAAGCCACTCTATGATCACTAACTCTCCCGTACACAGTGCAGTCGCCTCCAGCATGTGGACGGGAGGTCAGCTGTCACTCCTGTGCCTAGAATAGAATGCAGTCCTGTCTGAGGTCTGCTATGGTTTATTTCTTTCTCTCCTATTTCTCCTGTATTCTCTGCCCCCCAAACCTGACAGTAATGCTACAGACTGCTGACTTACCCAGAGTTGCCACTGAAACCAGGGAATTCTCCCGTGGATCAATGTTCTTGTCATAAGGGCGATAGCCATAGAGATGAGCAGCACTGTTCACCAGCCAGATTCCATTAAGTCCTAAGGCATATCTCAGGACAGTGGCAACATATAAGCTGTGTAGAAAAGTTTCACCCCAGAGATACCAGGGCACCAGTGTGGGCAGGATGAAGCAGATCAGCAGGACACCTGGCTTGTAGTACCTGCGTGGAGAGACCACAGGAGTCTGGTACAGAGGACTCACCCGTCCCTTGGCCACTCTTACAGCGTGGGGCTGTATCTTTGCTCTTTCCCTGTGAGTCGGGGCACCATCAAGAGGGGAAATGTTTTTCAGTACAGAATGCTACTCTGTTACTTTCTATTTTATTTTATGTTTTTTTTTTATCTGTATGAGTGCTTTGCTTGCATGTATGTAAGTGTGCCATTTGTGTGTGTGTGATGCGTGCAGAGGGCAGAGAGGATGCTATGACACCTGAACTGGAGTAAGGGAGCATTGTTAGCCACCATGCGGGTGCTAGGACTCAACCCTGAATCCTCTGTTAATTTCTCTTAACACTGGCCCAGCTCCCCAGCCCTCTGTCTCTTTTAGGTGAGGCCATGTGGAGCTGTCTCATGACTTCCTAAGATCAACCCACTAGTTGCAGAGTCTTTTGATGAGAAATCCACTGTGATTCACAGAAGGATTAGGCCATGTTACTCAAACAGATCATAATCAAATTGCAATGTCATCAGCTAATTTGTGCTGCCTGGGCTTTGGTCCCTCAAACTTTGGCCTCTACTTTCTTGCCTGTCAGGGTGTTTGACACAGAGAATAGCAAGTCATTCTACTATAATTTTAAAAATTTATTCATTCATTCATTCATTCATTCATTCATTCATTCATTCATTCATTCATGTATATGAATGTTTTGCATGCATGCATGTAAGAGCACCATGTTGTGCTGTGCCTGCAGGGGTCTGAAGAGGATGTCGATCCTCTGGAAGTGGAGTTATGGACAAGTTGGTAGTTGTCATGTAGGTGCTTGCGAAACAAAGCCGGGTCCTCTGCAAGAGCAATGAGTTCTCTGAACTGCTGAGCCATTTCTTTTTCTAAAATACTTTTTAATGTATATTATTATTTTTTGGGGGGGGTCTTTTTTAGACAGGGTCTCCCTTTAGACCTACCTGGCCTGGAGCTTGCTATGGGGACCAGGCTGGCATTAATCTCCCAAGAGATCCAACTGTTTCTGCTTCCCAAGTGCTGGGATTAAAGGCATGCACCACCATGCCCAGCCATAAATGTATATTATTTTAGGTATATGAGTATTTTGCCTACATATATGTTTGTATACTTGTGTGTAATGTGCCCACAGAGGCCAGGAGAGAGCACCAAATCCCCAAGAACTGGAACTGCAGGTGGCCATGGCCCACCATGGGGTGCTGAGGCCTGAACCATGTCCTCTGCAAGAGCAGGAACCACCTTAAGCTCTGAGCCATCTCTCCAGCCCCTGTCCTTCCTCCATTTCTTGCTAAGCTCCTCCAAGTTCCTTGCCCTGATTTTGCTCCAGGAGGCAAAAGCGATGGCCTTGGTCGCCTGCACATGCTGACCCTCTTGAGGTCCTGCTCAGTTCTCACTTCCATATGGAGTAAACCACGGATAGTCCAACTTTTCTGTCATTGTCTACACGTAGCTCCTTCCTGTTCCTGCCCTGCTTCCCACCCTGAATCTCCTCCCTACTGTCTAACCTGTGGCCTTGCCTTATCCCTATGGCTCAATGTTTTCTTTCACTGATCTGACAGTGGGCTCTCCAAAGCACAGCTCTGATTGTGCCACAAGCTATTGGGTCCATCTTGAATTGCTACTTGCATGTGCTAATCTTGTCTGGATCAGAAATGGCATTAGTCACTGTTTGACTTCTTTTTTCTTCTCACGCCCTATAACTCAGGGAGATGGAGAGGTTTGTGGTCATGCATAAGGCTTTGGCTCATTTTTGTACATTCTCTTGTGCTGTCTCTGTCCACACACAGATGTGACAGGACTGTCCCTTGATTGCTTCTTTTTTTATTTTTATTGATGCTTTGCGTATTTCATACATCATTTTCCAATTCAGTTTCAGGCTATATCCCTTCCCTTCCCCCCACCCACACCCCTACCCATCCCAGATCATGCATTCTGCCGTAACTTTTTTTGCATCTTTCTGTTTTTTTGTTTTGCTTTGTTTTGTTTTCATTTTTTTTTAACAATAAGTGATAATTTGTGAGTCAAAGCATCCTTCATGTAAAACCAATTTGCGAGCAGTTGTGCCCAAACCCACACAGCTCATGGGTCCCACCATCCAGCAGGGGGGGCTTGAATGTTCAATCAAGTTGACCAAGTGTCCAATCTATATTGTTGAAGTTTCACACACCATTCACCCCAATCGCAGCCCTAACATTCTACACCACCGCACCCCCCCCTTCTGCAGATTGTTTCCCCTAGGCTTAGAAAAGGGGCACAGGTGGATGAGAAGCAAAACAGTCTTGCTTCTGATGTGCCTTTTACCAATATCTCTCTATCACTTTGTAACTCTCACAATAGAACAGCATTTTGCCTCATGTCATGGTTGCTTGGAAAGTGTCTTCTCCTCCACCCAGTAGTCTGAGGGCTCCTGGCAGTGAGGATCCCATCCCATTCATGGTTGTGTGCATGACTCCTGGGTCAGAGAACAGTTCTATTCAATGTGCAATAAGAAGAGTTCAGAGAAAAAGCAACAGAGCCACAATCAATGACTGCGGACGCCCAGGAAATTAAAAACGGAGGGGTTGAAATGATGGTTTTGAACAAAGAAACCCGGAAGTCCACTCAGCTATTATAAGTGCTGAGGGAAATGTGGAGGTTCCCATCCACATCCCCAGCTCCATTCTCCCTTCACGCACCTCCTCTGGAACATCACCAGTTTCTCGTTTTTGAGGTCAGACATGTCAATTTTACTGGCCTTCTCTTGACAGCTGGGTGTTTGCGCACAAGCAGCCAACCCATGTGCGAGAAGAAAAATCCACGACGGGAATTGTGAGGATCAGCGTGGGTTTCTGTGTATTTGTGGTGGACACGGTGATCTCGGGCCATTCATACACATCATTCTGAAAGGAAAGGAGGGAGGAACCCAGTATTGAGAAGGTGTGCCCTCCTGGGAGACGTCAGTGCCCAGATGTCTTGCAGGGGCCCACACTCCCAGTCTAATCTCCTGGAAGTCACCAGGTCTCTGGCTCCAAAGGCGGCGTGGGGTCCTTCCCTGTTCTGCACACCTGCTCTCAAAGCTTACATGAGAAGCAACTCAACCTCCCAGAGCGCTGGAGCACCATGGTTGCTAACTGAGGTTGTGTAATGGGGAGATGGAAGATGAGTCATAGTGCTGAGAGGGTCCCACTAACACAGAGCATGGAGATCCACAAGCACATAATGTGGGACAGGGTCCCCCTGAGGGAGCCAATCCCTGGGAAGAGAGATTAGGAAGCAGATGGCTTTGGGTCCTAAGGTTCTGCTCTGTGACAACGATGTAGAGAGCTCCATCCCAATGCCTTAACAAGGTCAGTTTATCTAACCTCTCAGTGATTGTTTCTGTACCTGAAAAGAGTTTAGAATAACAGGGTCTACCTTCCCACATGCTGGTCAGTACTTAAGAATTCAAATGAAAACACGGTACTATACAAATATTTGTTCTTGTTATCAGAAACAACAGAGATTGAGTGTGTGACATATCTTGTTTGAATCCCAGTATCATGAGGGTCTTTGTAGTAGCCTGCACTTCTACTGGATCGCTCCTCATGAAAAACAAATTAATACAAAGGTGGGGAAATGGGCAGGTATGGGCAGATGGCAGAGTGCCTAAAGAATGGAGCTTGTCAATAGACAGCAAAGGCTGTCCTCAAGCAGCAAACGAATGATACCCTGGTAAAGAGAAGCAATCAGAAGCCATTAAACCAAATAGCAGCCGTAACTACATATAGAGTCCACAAGCTCTACATACACATCGGCAGCCCTCGCTAGGCATGTCAACTGCATGACAGCAATCGCAGTGGAGTACTCGCTACAGCATCATAACCCTAACGCCTACTCGCCACCCTGACTCACCAATGGTCCGCTGACAATGCCCTCTGCTTGCATTCACCTGCGCCAGGTCCTGTCTTGACCTCTGCGCACTCTCCCCCCATTCCTTCACGGTTGGAATCCTGAAATCCCTCGCAGGCCTGGGAGATTGTCTATAGGTCTTAAGACAGTCATAGAAAAGCATGATTTTATTGACTATTGAGTGTCCAGGAAACCTTAGTTAGTGCCTCCTGATGGTCCATGGTGCTTTAAACTGAAGGTGCACATACAGGACATGCTGTACGATGACTCAGGGAAGTTAGAACAAAAATGCCCTCTCATTCGAACCTGTCTTCTCCTCACTTCATATTTCCTTTCCCTGTGACTCTGGGGTGTCCCATGCTGTGTGTACCTTGGTACTGAACATGCCCTTGTAGTGAACTCAGAAGCCTGGAAAGGGTGATGTCTGTCCTGCAGACTCCTCTCTGGGTGCTGATGCCCTCCACTCTCCTCTGGGTCATGCACAGGGTCAAAACACAAGAATGAACAGCAACAGCATCTTACCTGGAAAGCCATTGTGTCAGCAAAGATGAGGAAGAGCCGCAGGGGCAGGCGTGCTTTGTAAGTTCGGTGGCTCCACAGGCGATGCGCTCCTGCTACAACGCCCTCCATGCTGATCACATAGCAGACAAATGCTGCCAAGCAAGACATTGAAAGCAACACTCAGCTGAGGAGTGTCCAGCCATGGGAAGCATGTCAGATCACTCTCTGCTACCAGAGTGCTTCTTGTGTCTGACTGGAAGAGTGTATATTTGGTCTCTGAGATCTTATTGCATTTACCAGTTTAGGATAGATCCACCTCACACCTCTCGATGTAGGGATGGAGATAAGCCAAGAAGTCCCAGGAACAAAGCAGCCAGAAGGTAGGATGATGGAAAGGGGATAGGCCCTCAGCACGGGGCCAGTTTTCATGGTCATCAGCTACTCCTCCAGGCCTAACTTGTCATAAGCAAGGGTGTTTAGAAAATGACAGTCAAACCTCCTGGACACTGTCCTACTGAAGACAGTGAAATGGACAGTCAGGAGACAGAGCTGTGGCATTTACCTGTTACAGCAGCATTTCAACACTCTAGCAGGTGGCTCAGGCCAGTCAGCCTTGGACACTATCACGTTTACATCTCAAACTTTACCAAAGGCATCAACATCATAGGCACTGCGCATCCTGAATAGCTTGGATTGTGTTAATACCATGTGTGAGTGGACGTAAAGACACCAACAGAGAAGCCGCTGGGCTCCAGCAGAGCTGTGGCCTTGCCTCTCTTGTCAGAAATGTCTCTTCTGCTGAGCACAGTTAAAATGGATAGGTAAGCATTTATCCAGGGTCTCTCCAGGATTTGAACCTAGGCTTTCTGTGAAGAATCTGTTCTGGCTGAAGCTTTACCATTCAGATCCTGGCAGCAGGCAAGGATGTCTCAAGAATGTCCAAAATCAGGAGGTATCATGGATGATATCTAGTGGGGAGGGGGCACTGGGTGGACCCATCTGTTCCACTAATTGGCAGGCAGCTGGAAGTAATAGACTCTCAGATGCTCCACAACTTAGTTAAGGTTTGTGGTGGCACGCATTGTGACACCGTCCTGGTCACTCTTCTGCGCCAGCAGGTAATAGGTCTCCTCTGGTCAGCGTCCGCCCTTGTCTCTGACCATACACTGCACCCCGTCCTGTAATCAAGCATCCTAGGCTCCTCACGCACACCACAGAGACAGCATCTGTCCCAAGAACATGCTGTCTGAATCCATGTGACCTGGATGAGGCCCCAGGTAAACTGGAGCCTCCGCTGTGTGGTGTTTGAGATCTTCCCACACAGGGAATGAGAGTGCACCTGTAGCTGCAGAAACCAATGGAGCACAAACTTTGTGATCACAAGAGGAGAGGAAGGGTTTGGGGCAGCGCAGAAGCCCTCATCTGAGGGTCAAGGAAGTGCATCCTGGAGAAGGCCTTGGCATGCTGCGTCCAAGGCACAGTACAATCTTATACATTTTTGTTTTGTCTTTATTTGAGATATGGAGGTTCTCCCTGTAGCCCATACTGGTCTACTTGCTGTGTAGAGCAGGCTTGCCTTGAACTCACAGTGATCTGCCCGCCTGTGCCTTTTCAGTGCTAGGGTTACAGTGTACCCGACCAAGCCCGGCCATATCATTTTGTTAGAAAACATAATTTAATTTACATGACTATTTTGTTGCGTATGATGTTTTGCCTGAATGTATGAGTATATGTGCAACCACATTTGTGCCTGATGCTCGTGGAAGCTAGGAGAGGGAATAACTCCTTGGAAGTGAGGTTACAGATTGCTGTGATCCACCATGTGGGTACGTGTGAACTGAAATCAGGTGCTCTGCTAGAGAGCACCTGATTTAATCTTAACCACTGAGCCACCTCTCCGCCCTTTACAGTGCTATTTTAAGCAGGGGTGGAACTGAGAAGCCAGGCATCCAGGACACTTCTCAGTCTGGAACACACAAAAAGACGTTAGTGTCCACACTTGATGGTGAAACGCCTTGTTCTCAGAGGGTTAGAAATGGTTCTTTTTTGGCCCTTAGTGTCGTCAGGGATGTCTCTAGCCATAAAGGCCCTACTGACAACTCTAAGATGAGAGAAAAGCTTTTCGAAATTGCTAAATCTGGAAAATGATGCAAACCCTGTCAATTGCTAATTACACATTTTCCCTTGGGATAACAGGAGACAAGCTCCTGCAGTCCAGGGGCGGGAGGAGAGGATCCCAGGCCCAGACCGCTGTCCTTGTTTCTTAAGAAAGCAGGTTTTCAACACATACTCTGTCTTAAAGAACAAACAGTATAACAAAGCAAAATAAAGACAAGACACAGCAGACCAGAACTGACACTCTTGCTTCGCACTCCCACTGGACTCTCTTCCCAGCTCACCAAGTCCATCAGGATGAAACGAAAATGATGGAAACATGGACAGAGAGAGACCTCTGCCCTGTATAACACCCCACCTTATTGGAGGGAAGAGAGAAACTTGGGGGTACTGGCTCAGGACAAAGGGAGCAGCTCACCAAAGAGGCAGGTGTAGAGCTTGCAGCTGGGAACCAGCGTGATTCCATACAGGGCTCCCACGTGCAGCAGGGCCATGAGGATAATGTTTCTCCACACGTACTCCAGCTTGGGTGGGGGGCCCTCCACATCCTGGTAGGTGGGGTCATGTATGTCTTCTTTCATTTCAGGGTGGATATCTTCTCCCAGGTAGAGGGGCATTTTCTTCATCTTCTCTCTTCCATGCTGCAGGGCCCCAGAGGGAGGTGCTGTGATGGTGGTGGTGGTTGTATGAGAAGCAGACATCTGCAGGAAGAGGGAGTAGACACCTTGCAGAGCAGACTACAGCAGGGGCAGAAGGGTGCAATAGAGCAGTAGCTCCTGCCCTAGAGTCCATGCTAACTAAGGGAAGGTGGAAGAGGAGGTCTGCAGAAACTGTGCACATGGAGTGCTGTCAAGTGTCTAGACAAAGGGGCATTTTAGGAGAGGGGTGAGAGGCTTGGAGAGATGGCTCAGTGGTTAAGATGGCTGACTGCTCTTCGTCGGACCCGGTTTGATTCCCAGCATTCATATGGCGCGCTAAGAACACCGTCTTTAGACCGGGAGTGGGTTTGCACACCTTAAAATCGTAGCGCTCAGGGTAGCAGAGGCAGCGGATCTCTGGAGTTTCAAAGGCAGCCTAGGTCACACACAGTGAGTTCCATCCAGCCAGCTTGGGGCTTTAAAACCCGAATTTCTCAAAAAAAAGAAAAAATAGCGGTAGTCCCCTCCCTCTTACATCAGTGGCAACAACACTAAAACAAACCCTACAAGTATGCTAAAAAAAAAACCAACAACCCCGGGCGTGGTAGCGCAACGTCTTTAATCTTAGCACTGGGAGGCAGAGGGAGGCGGATCGTTGGTGAGTTCAAGGCCAGCTCGGTCGACAGAGTGAGTTTGCAGGACAGCTGAAGGCTGACAGGGAGACCCTTGACTCAAAAAGACTAAAAAAAAAAAAAGTCATTCTTGTTCATGCTTTTTTTTTTTTTTTTGGTCTTTCGAGACAGGGTCTCCCCTGTAAGCCCTCAGCTGTCCTGGAAACCACTCTGTAGACCAGGCTGGCCTTGAACTCACAGAGATGCCTGCCTCTGGCCTCCTAAGTGCTGGGATTAAAGATTTTCTGCACCACTCCCAGCTGATAATCGTATTTTTTAAGTTAGTTATAACTTAATTAATTTTTATGGTATGAATATACGTCTGCATGCAGGTTGTGCACCCCGTGTCAATGCAATGCTCAGAGTCAGAAGAGGGCTTCAGATTCCCCTGGAACTGGAGTTTAAAGAGGTTCCTCAGCCACCCTTGGGGGACGGGGATCGAACCTGGGTCCCTGCAAAGCAGTCCCGGACATCTTAACTGCTAGGGCCGTCTCTCCCAGCCCTGAAATCAAGTATTTTCAGATTCTGCATTGTCTCTCTTTCAGCTCTAAGTCCTAGTAGTACCAATAAACTCACAATTTTGGTATACTGTTTAAAGAGAAATGAGAGGCTATTGTTTTTGACTGGATTCTTGTGCTAGTCCCCACAGACCAGAGCTTTCTAAAGGGGAGGTGTTACCAGAGATGTCAGGCTCAAAGGCAGGACAATAGCAGCCCCTAGAAGCTAGGCTATGTCATCTGTCCCCAGTATATCAATTAAAGGGACAAGTAATGGTGAACATCAGAGAAAGAGGATTTATTTCATGTGGCCACATTGTTACTATTTAGTTACTTTTTTTCACCTTTTCAATCAAGGGATTTTATTCTTTTTTTTTTTAATTTATTTACATATATACTATATATATATTTTTTTTTATCAAATATTGTTCTGGTTACTTTCTATTGAGGCGATAAAAGACTGACCAGAGCCAACTTGGGGAGGAAGGGTGTATGGCTTTATGCATGTTTACCCTCAAGGGAAGGCCAAAGTCAGGAACACGGGAGCACAACCATGGAGAATGCAGCTCACTTGCTTCTTCTCCTGTGCTCTGCTGCTGTGTGGTGCCTGCTTTCTTATCAACAAAGACCTGCCTGGGGTGGCACCACCTACAGAGATCTGGGCCCTCCTATATTACTAAATAGTCCAGAAACTACCCCACAGACAGCCACAGGACTGTTCAAACAAAGGACATTCCTCCTCAATTGAGGCTCCTATTTACCTGGTGCATCAAGTGAAACAATTAAACCTATCTAGTATAGAGATTGGGGTTCCTTTTTCAGGTTCTTGTTTTGGTGGATAAAAGAATTTCAAAATAGTCTCAGAAAGAAGCTTGAGGACCATTTCACCAGAGTTTGATTTACATATGCTTGTGCACATGTGCTCTTCACATGCGCGCGCCGCGTGTGTGGGTGTTGTGTGGTGTGCGCGCACAACACACACACACACTCGCTCCACATTTAAAAACAAAACTTGTTTTCCAAACCACTTCCTCTTTGTAAATGTTACTAAGAGCAGAACAAGATTTTTTTATAAAAGCCTTGTTGCTTTAGATACAAAATTAGTTTCTAGTTTTACATTGATTGGTACACTAAATTTTTGACCTTCAGATATATTTATGCTTTGCAGCATCTTTTAAAATTTTGAAATGCCATCAATGACAATCAATAGACTTAGCACCTGGTACATAAACATATATCACATACTTGTGACATATATTTAAAGCTATAAAATGGTCATTAAAATATTTCAACCTAGGCTGGGCTTGGTGGCACACACCTTTAATACTGCAACTAAGGAAGCAGAGAAACATAGATCTCTAGGAGTTTAAGGACAGCCTGATTCGGTGAAAAGCCTGTGGAAATTAACAGGGAAACAAGGCTTGGGAATTCTCCCCTTCTTTTTCGTTGATAATTAAAAAATATTGTATCTATTTAATTGGAATTGGGGGGATCCTTTTGAAGACAGGGTCTCACTGCAGCCCCCACTGGCCCAGATCGCTATGTAGAGCAGGCTTGGCTTGGAACTCACAGGGTTTGATTCCCATAACTCATAGGACAGTAATAACCATCCTAATTAAAATATGCCGCTCTTCTGACATCCTTGAGAATTTGTACCATAGGGGTGTGTTGACTCAAACGGCCATACTCCAAACGAACCAAATGAGGGGCCACCAAAAGGTATACACAATGTATTTAATTTGCTGGTGCACCAGAACCCAATGAAGAAAACTGACACATCAAGGGAGCCTATTGTTGATGTGTCAGGGATTCAACCCACTACACGCAGGGATAATGAAAGACAAAACCACAAACAGAGGAATTTGGTGACATAATGCATACACAATTGCATGGCTATACAAACACAATGCAAACAGTGGTGACCTTTAAACTGACTGGTTGTGTTTAGCAGCGTGAAGCCCCGTGGAGAGTAATGGGCTCCTTAGGGGATGAGAGTCACTCCTACAGGGCTGGGAAAGTTCATCCGGACCTCAGGTAGCTGTGGGAACTAGGAACTCAGGGTCAGATAGTGTTCTTGCTGTTAAGGTAGTCACGGGAACCAAGCTTGCTTCAACTAGAGAGTGTGCTCCTGCAGGGTTCACCCGTTTCCCTTTGATAACTTCTTCTGACCTGGTCCTAACATGTGCACCCACCTACATGCCAGGCCATACACTCATACACATGAAATAAATTTAAAAAATGCCAGCCTGGGGGCAGATGCCTTTAATCCCAGCACTCTGCACTGAGAGGCAGAGGCAGGCCCAGATCTCCATAATATCAAAGCCAGCCTGATCTACATAGGGAGAGTCCCAGCCCCAGCCAAAACGGAAAAGTCACAAGTCTCTCCATTCAGGATTGACTAGCTATGAATGTTGACACCCAAGATACCTTTGCTCCTGCCTGGCTCATCAAAGTTGGTACCAGGATTTGTAGGTTAAAAGCCTAGGCTCTAGCAGTCCCAGCAACGAAAAGCAGAGAAAAAGAGAGTTATTCAATGTGGAGCCACTAGGAAAAGAAAAATTACGGGGTCCATTGTTACCACCGGCCTGTGAGAAGGAGAATAAAGAACACTTGTGTTCTTTCACTCTGGTTTTCTGGACTGCCAAAACCAGCACTGCAGGGAATTGGAATCTCTTCAGGAACCTCATGCTGGGAGAAGAAAAGGCTAAAGCCTGGTGCCAATTAGAGGAAAAACTGACTCTGTGAGAGGGGAAGGGATTTCATACAGTTCTCAACTTGTCAGAATCCCTTGCAGAAATAGTGGAGCCAACAATGATGGGCAGGGCACGCCTTGAGCAACTACTTAATTATGCATACTCTTGCCTTCCAGTTAAACCTTAACCTCATGTCAAGACCCTAAATGTGGACTGAAGATGCACTGGAATCTCTTTGTTTTCCTCTTCCCAAGTGTGTCAATGCCGTAATAAATCCATGTTTTGCTGTCTCCCCCCCCCCCCATTAATTTGCTCTGTTATTGGGTTGATTGAGGATTAGTGGCAAAACCTGGCTTGTTGGAGCACAGGCTATGACCATAAGTCCAGTAACAATCATAATGACCCTAAATCCAGTAACGTAGTGACCATCACTTCCCACCGCAAGTCTATCTTTGTGAATACTGACATGAAGTTTATGCTGAAAGAGAACAAAAGAGAGAGAGACAGAGACGGAGAGCAAAAAATCAAAGAACTAAAGAAGATAATCCATCCCTACATAAAGAAAGAAAGAAAGAAAATAAAGGAAGAGGCCTCAACTGACCTTCATCGTAAGAAGAAAGGTTGAGGGGCTTACAAGGTCTTACCTCTCCCTGAGGATTTATATGTGGGTAATGGTTGCTCTGAGGGGTCCTGAAGCCATGCCCTCCCAGAGGAGCTATTGCCAGTTAATGGTTACTAGGAGAGGGGAGACATGTGCCATGGTAATTGCTCCTGCTCACATAAATGACCCCTCACCCACGCTATGTAAGCATCTGATTTCCTAGTCCCAGAGCCTCTGGATCCATTTCTTTCTGCTTTGAATGGGCTGATATACAAGATTGCAAGAGAATACTTGATGGGAGTGCTCTTCTCCAGGCTTCTAGAGACAACCCTTATATTTTTGGACAGGCCCTGGCTCGGGACATAAATGACTTAATTTAAGATAATGAAATGACCTTACTGTATGTAAGTGAGCTTCTTATCTGTTCTTCCACATGGAAGTACACCCACCCTTAACTTGACTTCTAAGGAATCTAGTCCCCTTTTCTGGCCTCCTCAAGCACAAGGCATGGTGCACTTACATAGANGAGGGAGCTTCATGAATGAGAATTGAAAAATTCATTGTTGTCTTCTTTACCACTTCTTGTATGTTCTGTGACACTTCGGTATAGAGGTTGCCTTATAGATGTGTCACTTGGACAATTCATAATGTCTATGTATGATGAGATGTGGCACTCTGTTAATAGTCACCATCTGTTACAAAAGGAATTTCTTTGATGATTGTTGACTGGGATACTTGTCTGCAAATATAGGGATATATCTTCTTTTTATTTATTTACTTATTTTTTATTGATGCTTTGTGTATTTCATACATCATTTTCCAATTCAGTTCAGGCATATATCCCCTTCCCTTCCACCCACCCAAACCCTACCCATCCCAGATCATGTATTCTGCCATAACTTTTCTGCATCTTTCTGTTTTTTTTTTTGTTTTGTTTTCATTTTTTTTTAACAATAAGTGATAATTTGTGAGTACAAGCATCCTTCATGTAAAACCAATTTGCGAGCAGTTGTGCCCAAACCCACACAGCTCATGGGTCCCACCATCCAGCAGGGGGGGCTTGAATGTTCAATCAAGTTGACCAAGTGTCCAGTCTATATTGTTGAAGTTTCACCATTCACCCCAATCGCAGCCCTTACATTCTACCGCACCCCCCCCTTCTGCAGATTGTTCCCTAGGCTTAGAAAAGGGGCACAGGTGGATGAGAAGCAAAACAGTCTTGCTTCTGATGTGCCTTTCTTACCAATATCTCTATCACTTTGTAACTCTCACAATAGAGACAGCATTTTGCCTCATGTCATGGTTGCTTGGAAAGTGTCTTCTCCTCCACCCAGTAGTCTGAGGGCTCCTGGCAGTAAGGATCCCATCGAATTCATGGTTGTGTGCATGACTCCTGGGTCAGAGAATCATTCTATTCAATGTGCAATAAGAAGAGTTCAGAGAAAAAGCAACAGAGCCACAATCAATGACTGCGGACGCCCAGGAAATTAAAAACGGAGGGGTTGAAATGATGGTTTTGAACAAAGAAACCCGGAAGTCCACTCAGCTATTATAAGTGCTGAGGGAAATGTGGAGGTTCCCATCCACATCCCCAGCTCCATTCTCCCTTCACGCACCTCCTCTGGAACATCACCAGTTTCTCGTTTTTGAGGTCAGACATGTCAATTTTACTGGCCTTCTCTTCGACAGCTGGATGTCTGCGCACAAGCAGCCAACCCATGTGCGAGAAGAAAAATCCACGACGGGAATTGTGAGGATCAGCGTGGGTTTCTGTGTATTTGTGGTGGACACGGTGATCTCGGGCCCATTCATACACATCATTCTGGAAGGAAAGGAGGGAGGAACCCAGTATTGAGAAGGTGTGCCCTCCTGGGAGACGTCAGTGCCCAGATGTCTGCAGGGGCCCACACTCCCAGTCTAATCTCCTGGAAGTCACCAGGTCTCTGGCTCCAAAGGCGGCGTGGGGTCCTTCCCTGTTCTGCACACCTGCTCTCAAAGCTTACATGAGAAGCAACTCAACCTCCCAGAGCGCTGGAGCACCATGGTTGCTAACTGAGGTTGTGTAATGGGGAGATGGAAGATGAGTCATAGTGCTGAGAGGGTCCCACTAACACAGAGCATGGAGATCCACAAGCACATAATGTGGGACAGGGTCCCCCTGAGGGAGCCAATCCCTGGGAAGAGAGATTAGGAAGCAGATGGCTTTGGGTCCTAAGGTTCTGCTCTGTGACAACGATGTAGAGAGCTCCATCCCAATGCCTTAACAAGGTCAGTTTATCTAACCTCTCAGTGATTGTTTCTGTACCTGAAAAGAGTTTAGAATAACAGGGTCTACCTTCCCACATGCTGGTCAGTACTTAAGAATTCAAATGAAAACACGGTACTATACAAATATTTGTTCTTGTTATCAGAAACAACAGAGATTGAGTGTGTGACATATCTTGTTTGAATCCCAGTATCATGAGGGTCTTTGTAGTAGCCTGCACTTCTACTGGATCGCTCCTCATGCAAAATTAAATACAAAGGGTGGAAATGCAGTAGCCAGTATGCTGAGAATTATGCATGCGCAGAGCTTGTCCCTCATCAACCTAACCTGCCCTAGGCAGGCGAGACCATACAAGCAGCTGATTTGCAGACCTAGGCCAATCACAATGCAATACCACACTGCACTAAGAGAAGAATGCGAATGCGAACAGCACATAAACCCTAACCCTACCCCCAATAAATGAGTCCGTGACAACGGGCCCTCTGTCTGCATTCACCTGACGCCCAGGGTCCCTGTCTTGACTCTGCGCCTCTCACCCCCATTCCTTCACGGTTGGATCCTGAAATCCCCAGCAGGCCTGGGAGATTGTCTACAGGTCTTAAGACAGTCATAGAAAAGCATGAGTTTATTGACTATTGAGTGTCCAGGAAACCATAGTTAGTGCCTCCTGATGGTCCATGGTACTTTAAACTGAATGTGCACATACAGACATGCTGTACGATGACTCAGGGAAGTTAGAACAAAAATGCCCTCTCATTCGAACCTGTCTTCTCCTCACTTCATATTTCCTTTCCCTGTGACTCTGGGGTGTCCCATGCTGTGTGTACCTTGGTACTGAACATGCCCTTGTAGTGAACTCAGAAGCCTGGAAAGGGTGATGTCTGTCCTGCAGACTCCTCTCTGGGTGCTGATGCCCTCCACTCTCCTCTGGGTCATGCACAGGGTCAAAACACAAGAATGAACAGCAACAGCATCTTACCTGGAAAGCCATTGTGTCAGCAAAGATGAGGAAGAGCCGCAGGGGCAGGCGTGCTTTGTAAGTTCGGTGGCTCCACAGGCGATGCGCTCCTGCTACAACGCCCTCCATGCTGATCACATAGCAGACAAATGCTGCCAAGCAAGACATTGAAAGCAACACTCAGCTGAGGAGTGTCCAGCCATGGGAAGCATGTCAGATCACTCTCTGCTACCAGAGTGCTTCTTGTGTCTGACTGGAAGAGTGTATATTTGGTCTCTGAGATCTTATTGCATTTACCAGTTTAGGATAGATCCACCTCACACCTCTCGATGTAGGGATGGAGATAAGCCAAGAAGTCCCAGGAACAAAGCAGCCAGAAGGTAGGATGATGGAAAGGGGATAGGCCCTCAGCACGGGGCCAGTTTTCATGGTCATCAGCTACTCCTCCAGGCCTAACTTGTCATAAGCAAGGGTGTTTAGAAAATGACAGTCAAACCTCCTGGACACTGTCCTACTGAAGACAGTGAAATGGACAGTCAGGAGACAGAGCTGTGGCATTTACCTGTTACAGCAGCATTTCAACACTCTAGCAGGTGGCTCAGGCCAGTCAGCCTTGGACACTATCACGTTTACATCTCAAACTTTACCAAAGGCATCAACATCATAGGCACTGCGCATCCTGAATAGCTTGGATTGTGTTAATACCATGTGTGAGTGGACGTAAAGACACCAACAGAGAAGCCGCTGGGCTCCAGCAGAGCTGTGGCCTTGCCTCTCTTGTCAGAAATGTCTCTTCTGCTGAGCACAGTTAAAATGGATAGGTAAGCATTTATCCAGGGTCTCTCCAGGATTTGAACCTAGGCTTTCTGTGAAGAATCTGTTCTGGCTGAAGCTTTACCATTCAGATCCTGGCAGCAGGCAAGGATGTCTCAAGAATGTCCAAAATCAGGAGGTATCATGGATGATATCTAGTGGGGAGGGGGCACTGGGTGGACCCATCTGTTCCACTAATTGGCAGGCAGCTGGAAGTAATAGACTCTCAGATGCTCCACAACTTAGTTAAGGTTTGTGGTGGCACGCATTGTGCACACCGTCCTGGTCCTTCTGCGGCCACAGGTAATAGTCTCCTGGTCAGCGTCCTCCCTTGTCTCTGCCTCCTGCACCCCGTCCTGTTCACTCCATAGGCTCCTCAGCACAGCCACAGAGACAGCATCTGTCCCAAGAACATGCTGTCTGAATCCATGTGACCTGGATGAGGCCCCAGGTAAACTGGAGCCTCCGCTGTGTGGTGTTTGAGATCTTCCCACACAGGGAATGAGAGTGCACCTGTAGCTGCAGAAACCAATGGAGCACAAACTTTGTGATCACAAGAGGAGAGGAAGGGTTTGGGGCAGCGCAGAAGCCCTCATCTGAGGGTCAAGGAAGTGCATCCTGGAGAAGGCCTTGGCATGCTGCGTCCAAGGCACATACAATCTTATACATTTTTGTTTTGTTCTTTATTTGAGATAGGGTCTCCCTGTAGCCCATGCTGGTCTACTTGCTGTGTAGAGCAGGCTGGCCTTGAACTCACAGTGATCTGCCCGCTCTTGCCTTTTCAGTGCTAGGGTTACTAGTGTACCCTACCAAGCCCGGCCTATCATTTTGTAAAACATATTTATTTACTGACTATTTTTTGCGTATGAGTGTTCTGCCTGTATGTATGTATGTGCACCACATTTGTGCCTGATGCTCGTGGAAGCTAGGAGAGGGAATAACTCCTTGGAAGTGAGGTTACAGATTGCTGTGAGCCACCATGTGGGTACTGTGAACTGAAATCAGGTGCTCTGCTAGAGAGCACCTGATTTATCTTAACCACTGAGCCACCTCTCCAGCCCTTTACAGTGCTATTTTAACAGGGGAACTGAGAAGCCAGGCATCCAGGACACTTCTCAGTCTGGAACACACAGAGAAAGACAGTTAGTGTCCACACTGATGGTGAAACGCCTTGTTCTCAGAGGGTTAGAAATGGTTCTTTTTTGGCCCTTAGTGTCGTCAGGGATGTCTCTAGCCATAAAGGCCCTACTGACAACTCTAAGATGAGAGAAAAGCTTTTCAAAATTGCTAAATCTGGAAAATGATGCAAACCCTGTCAATTTCTAATTACACATTTTCCCTTGGGATAACAGGAGAAAAGCTCCTGCAGTCCAGGGGTGGGAGGAGAGGATCCCAGGCCCAGACCGCTGTCCTTGTTTCTTAAGAAAGCAGGTTTTCAACACATACTCTGTGTTAGAGAACAAAGAGAATAACAAAGCAAAATAAAGACAAGACACAGCAGACCAGAACTGACACTCTTGCTTCGCACTCCCACTGGACTCTCTTCCCAGCTCAACAAGTCCATCAGGAATGAAACAGAAAATGATGGGGAAACATGGACAGAGAGAGACCTCTGCCCTGTATAACACCCCACCTTATTGGAGGGAAGAGAGAAACTTGGGGGTACTGGCTCAGGACAAGGGGAGCGGCTCACCAAAGAGGCAGGTGTAGAGCTTGCAGCTGGGAACCAGCGTGATTCCATACAGGGCTCCCACGTGCAGCAGGGCCATGAGGATAATGTTTCTCCACACGTACTCCAGCTTGGGTGGGGGGCCCTCCACATCCTGGTAGGTGGGGTCATGTATGTCTTCTTTCATTTCAGGGTGGATATCTTCTCCCAGGTAGAGGGGCATTTTCTTCATCTTCTCTCTTCCATGCTGCAGGGCCCCAGAGGGAGGTGCTGTGATGGTGGTGGTGGTTGTATGAGAAGCAGACATCTGCAGGAAGAGGGAGTAGACACCTTGCAGAGCAGACTACAGCAGGGGCAGAAGGGTGCAATAGAGCAGTAGCTCCTGCCCTAGAGTCCATGCTAACTAAGGGAAGGTGGAAGAGGAGGTCTTCAGAAACTGTGCACATGGAGTGCTGTCAAGTGTCTAGACAAAGGGGCATTTTAGGAGAGGGGTGAGAGGCTGGAGAGATGGCTCAGTGGTTAAGATGGCTGACTGCTCTTTCATAGGACCCAGGTTTGATTCCCAGCATTCATATGGCGGCTAAGAACCGTCTTTAAGCCTGGAGTGGTGTTGCACACCTTTAATCCTAGCTCACAGAAGGTAGAGGCAGGCGGATGTCTGTGAGTTCCAGGCCAGCCGGGGCTATCGGGAGACCTTGTCTCAAAAAAAAAAAAAAGATAGCGGTGAGTCTCTTACATCAGTGGCAACAACACTAAAACAAACCCTACAAGTATGCGTAAAAAAAAAACCACACAACCGGGCGTGGTGGCGCACGTCTTTAATCTTAGCACTTGGGAGGCAGAGGCAGGCGGATCTTTGTGAGTTCAAGGCCAGCCTGGTCTACAGAGCGATTTCCAGGACAGCTGGGGCTACAGGGAGACCCTGTCTTGAAAAGACAAAAAAAAAGTCATTCTGTTCATGCTTTTTTTTTTTTTTGTCTTTTCAAGACAGGGTCTCCCCGTAGCCTCAGCTGTCCTGGAACTCATTCTGTAGACCAGGCTGGCCTTGACCTCACAGAGATGCCTGCCTCTGTCTCCTAAGTGCTGGGATTAAAGATTTCTGCCACCACTCCCAGCTGATAATCAAGTATTTTTTAATTAATTAATTAATTAATTAATTAATTTTTATGTGTATGAATATACTGTCTGCATGTAGGTTTGTGCCCCCGTGTCATGCAATGCCTCAGAGGTCAGAAGAGGGCGTCAGATTCCCCTGGAACTGGAGTTAAAGATGGTTCTCAGCCACCTTGCGGGTGCTGGGGATCGAACCTGGGTCCTCTGCAAGAGCAGTCGGCACTCTTAACTGCTAGGCCATCTCTCCAGCCCTGATAATCAAGTATTTTCAGAGTTCTCAGTTGTCTCTCTTTCAGCTCTAAGTCCTAGTAGTACCAATAAACTCACAATTTTGGTATACTGTTTAAAGAGAAATGAGAGGCTATTGTTTTTGACTGGATTCTTGTGCTAGTCCCCACAGACCAGAGCTTTCTAAAGGGGAGGTGTTACCAGAGATGTCAGGCTCAAAGGCAGGACCCTAGCAGCCCCTAGAAGCTAGGCTATGTCATCTGTCCCCAGTATATCAATTAAAGGGACAAGTAATGGTGAACATCAGAGAAAGAGGATTTATTTCATGTGGCCACATTGTTACTATTGTAGTTACTTTTTTTTTCACCTTTCAATCATGGGATTTTTATTCTTTTTTTTAAAATTTATTTACATATATATATATATATATTTTTTTTTATCAAATATTGTTCTGGTTACTTTCTATTGAGGCGATAAAAGACTGGCCAGAACCAACTTGGGGAGGAAAGGGTGTATTTGGCTTATGCATAGTTTACCCTCAAGGGAAGCCAAGTCAGGAACCTGGAGCACAGCCCATGGAGAAGTGCTGCTCACTGCTTCTCCTGTGCTCTGCCTGCTTTCTTATACAACACAGGACCTGCCCTGGGGTGGCACCACCTACAGAGATCTGGGCCCTCCTATATTACTAAATAGTCCAGAAACTACCCCACAGACATGGCCACAGGACTGTCAAACAAAGGACATTCCTCAATTGAGGCTCTCTTTACCCTGGTGCATCAAGTTGACAATTAAACCTATCTAGTATAGAGATTGGGGTTCCTTTTTCAGGTTCTTGTTTTGGTGGATAAAAGAATTTCAAAATAGTCTCAGAAAGAAGCTTGAGGACCATTTCACCAGAGTTTGATTTACATATGCTTGTGCACATGTGCTCTTCACATGCGCGCGCGCGTGTGTGTGTGTGTGTGTGTGTGCGCGCACACACACACACTCACTCCACATTTAAAACATAATTTGTTTTCCAAACCAATTCCTCTTTGTAAATGTTACTAAGAGCAGAACAAGATTTTTTTTTTATAAAAGCCTTGTTGCTTTAGATACAAAATTAGTTTCTAGTTTTACATTGATTGGTACACTAAATTTTTGACCTTCAGATATATTTATGCTTTGCAGCATCTTTTAAAATTTTGAAATGCCATCAATGACAATTAATAGACTTAGCACCTGGTACATAAACATATATCACATACTTGTGACATATATTTAAAGCTATAAAATGGTCATTAAAATATTTCAACCTAGGCTGGCTTGGTGGCACACACCTTTAATACTAGCACTAAGGAAGCAGAGAAACATAGATCTCTAGGAGTTTAAGGCCAGCCCTGATTCTGTTAAAAGCCTGATGAAATTAACAGGAAACAAGGCTTTGAATTCTTCTTTTTCTTTGATAATTAAAAAATATTTTATCTATTAATTGTATTGGGGGGATCCTTTTGAGACAGGGTCTCACTGCAGCCCCACCTAGCCCCAGACTTGCTATGTAGACCAGGCTGGCCTTGAACTCACAGGGTTTGATTCCCAGCACTCATATGACAGTAATAACCATCTGATTAATGCCCTCTTCTGACCTCCTTGAGGATTGTACCATATGGGTGTGTTGGACTCAAACTGCCATACTCACAAAAGAACCAATGAGGGGCCACAGGTTAATACACAATTTATTTAATTTGCTGGTGCACCAGAACCCAATTAAAAAAACTGACACTTTAGAGAAGTCAATTATTGATGTGTCAGGGATTCAACCCACTACACGCAGGGATGGGTATAACCTCGACTGTATGTTACAGAGACATTTTAAAGACAAAAACCACAAACTAGAGGAATTTGGTGACATAATGCATACACAATTGCATGGCTATACAAACACAATGCAAGCAGTGGTGACCTTTTAGATGACTGGCTGTGTTTAGCAGTGTGAAGCCCCTTGGAGAGTAATGGGCTCCTTAGGGGATGAGAGTCACTCCTACAGGGCTGGGAAAGTTCATCCTGACCTCAGGTAGCTGTGGGAACTAGGAACTCAGGGTCAGATAGTATTCTTGCTGTTAAGGTAGTCATGGGAACCAGGCTTGCTTCAACTAGAGAGTTGCTCCTGCATGGTTCACCCTTTCCTTTTGATTAACTCTTTCTGACCTGGTCCTAACATGTGCACCCACCTACATGCAGGCCATACACTCATACACATGAAATAAAATTTATAACTAATGCCAGGCCTGGTGGCAGATGCCTTTAATCCCAGCACTTGAGAGGCAGAGGCAGGCAGATCTCCATAATATCAAAGCCAGCCTGATCTACATAGTGAGTCCCAGCCCCAGCCAAAACGGAAAAGTCACAAGTCTCTCCATTCAGGATTGACTAGCTATGAATGTTGACACCCAAGATACCTTTGCTCCTGCCTGGCTCATCAAAGTTGGTACCAGGATTTGTAGGTTAAAAGCCTAGGCTCTAGCAGTCCCAGCAACGTAGGCATGAGCCCCCATTTTCAATATGCCTATCTGTCAAAGAGACAACAGTGAAAATCAGAGAAAAGAGATTTATTCAATGTGGAGCCACTAGGAAAAGAAAAAAATTAAGGGGTCCAGTTGTTACCAGCCTGCCTGTGAGAAAGGAGAATAAAGAAACACTTGTGTTCTTCACTCTGGTTTTCTGGACTGCCAAAACCAGCACTGCAGGGAATTGGAATCTCTTCAGGAACCTCATGCTGGGAGAAGAAAAGGCTAAAGCCTGGTGCCAATTAGAGGAAAAACTGACTCTGTGAGAGGGGAAGGGATTTCATACAGTTCTCAACTTGTCAGAATCCCTTGCAGAAATAGTGGAGCCAACAATGATGGGCAGGGCACGCCTTGAGCACTCTTTAATTATGCATATCTCTTGCCTTCCATTTAAACCTTAACCTCATGTCAAGACCCTAAATGTGGACTGAAGATGTCACTGGATCTCTTTGTTCCTCTTCCCAATGTGGCCATGCTGAATAAATCCATTTTTCTGCTTTCCCATTAATTTGGCTCTGTTAATTGGTTGATTGAGGATTAGTGGCAAAACCTGGCTTGTTGGAGCACAGGCTATGACCATAAGTCCAGTAACAATCATAATGACCCTAAATCCAGTAACGTAGTGACCATCACTTCCCACCGCAAGTCTATCTTTGTGAATACTGACATGAATTTATGCTGAAAGAGAACAAAAGAGAGAGAGACAGAGAGAGAGAGAGAGAAGAAAAAGAAAGAAAGAAAGAAAGAAAGAAAGAAAGAAAGAAAGAAAGAAAGAAAGAAAAAGAAAGGAAGAGGCCTCAACTGACCTTCATCGTAAGAAGAAAGGTTGAGGGGCTTACAAGGTCTTACCTCTCCCTGAGGATTTATATGTGGGTAATGGTTGCTCTGAGGGGTCCTGAAGCCATGCCCTCCCAGAGGAGCTATTGGCAGTTAATGGTTACTAGGAGAGGGGAGACATGTGCCATGGTAATTGCTCCTGCTCACGTAGACGACCCCTCACCCATGCTATGTGAGCATCTGCTTTCCTAGTCCCAGAGCCTCTGGATCCATTTCTTTCTGCTTTGAATGGGCTGATATACAAGATTGCAAGAGAATACTTGATGGGAGTGCTCTTCTCCAGGCTTCTAGAGACAACCCTTATATTTTTGGACAGGCCCTGGCTCGGGACATAAATGACTTAATTTAAGATAATGAAATGACCTTACTGTATGTAAGTGAGCTTCTTATCTGTTCTTCCACATGGAAGCTAACACCCACCCTTAACTTGACTTCTAAGGAATCTAGTCCCCTTTTCTGGCCTCCTCAAGCACAAGGCATGGTGCACTTACATAGAAGCGGGCCAAACATTCATACTGGTAAAATTCATAAATAAAATCTCAAAAAAAACCCCAAATAACTGGACCTTAATCCAGATTCATTTTTGGGCTGGAGAGATGGCCTAGTGGTTAGGAGCGCCGACCGCCGACCACTCTTACAGAGGACCGGGGTTCGATCCCCAGCACCCACATGGCGGCCAAGAACTGTCTGAAACTCCAATTCCAGGAGAACTCCAGTTCCAGGGGAATCTGAGACCCTCTTCTGACCTCCGCAGCATTGCACGACATGGGTGCACAAACTTGCATGCAGACAGTACATTCATACACTACAGAAATAAATAAAATAATAAAAAAAAAGAATAGGATCAAGCATCTATCTCAGCCTGGATGGAGACCATTACATTCTAACATTCTTCTCAGTAGGGTAATAGCGAGCTCAAAAAAGAAACGAAAAAAGACCTCATAAGATCACACTTGTACAACTCACATTTAGCCAGATGCTTTCCCTGATAAAAACAAGGAGATACCATTTCCCTCTCCTATAAGAGTCAGTCCAAATGGAGCAGTCAACTACCTGCCAAGGAAACAGTCCCTTGGGACTGTCTCTTTTAGAGGCTTTAGAAGTAATACAAAGCCTACCTGAATGTAGTGTGGCACACTGGTCCTTTTGGTTGTTGTCTACTCCCATCCCCTGAGAGAAAAACGCTTTATTCCACAAGAAACTTTACCTGTTTTTTTACACGGTACTGTTTGGTTTCAACTGAATTCTTTTGACTGATCACAAGGATCTGAGAACCAAGGAGATTCCAGAAGGAGACGATGGCATATGGTCACAAGATCCTGCCAGACCAGGTGGGACTAACATGGCAGACCCAGGTGACCACTAACTGTCATTTGCTTCCTTATTCTGGCATTTCCATGTTAGCACAGCAGTTTGGGCTGTCCTCATCATATATCTGACCTTATGGCATATCAAAAACTGAAAATAAGAACAGAATAGGAGGGAGAGGAAAGGAAAAGATGGAGGAGGGGAGTGAGAGATGAATGATGAGGAGGGAAGGAGAAGAAGAAGAAGAAAAGAAGAAGAGAAGAAGAAGGAGGCAGGAGGAGGAGGAGGAGGAGGAGAGAGGAGGAGGAGAGGAAGAAGATACTGCTGTCTGGGGGCTGGAGAGATGCCAGCAGTTAAGAGCACTAACCACTCTTGTAGTCCCTGTGCTCTGCAGAGGACCGGGGTTTGATCCCCAGGCAACCCACATGGCACCTAAAACCGTCTGGTAAACTCCAATTCATGGAGAACTTCAGTTCCAGGGGAATCTGAGACCCTCTCTGATCCGCAGCAGTTGCACGACACGGGTGCAACAAATCCTCAATGAGAAGTAACAACTCATAAACAATACAAAATAAATAAAAATTTAAAAAACAAGGATAATTGTTGTATATAGAAGACAGTGTTTACAATGAATTGTGTTACTTGTATTAATTTGATTCTCAGCTGGTCAGAGACTTCATCCAGACTCTGGGATTCTTTCTTAGGTTTCCTGTTTTTGATACTGCCTCATTCTGAGTAGTGAGGTGAAATCTCTCACTGCCCTCCTATTACCAATAAAGGACTGTCAAAATGCCAGGTATACTGACTAATAGGGGAGAAACGAAAGAAGAAACTCGAAGCTTCAATGAGGAAGAACTGAGAGCAAGGAATATGATTAGTGAGGTTGTACATAACATTACAAAGGCGAAAGGTTTATTCAGGCAGTGTAGTGCTTACGGCTTTTCTCAGAAAGTGAATTGCTTTCCATCTCACAGGAGGAATTGGCGACATGATAGCAGTATACTAGTCGAGTGCTTAATGAGAGGAGGCTTAAATTCATGAGTCTTATGGCCACGAGAAAAACAGGGATTCTACTTAAATGGTTGGGAGGGGTGGTGTTCCCTTGGAATAACGATTCGTACCTTCTTTTTCTTCCCTCTTTTAAGAATTGGCCGGTTCCTTTAACCCAGCTAGCTCATGCATCATGTATCCCAAAGGATGACTTGAGCTCCTGATCCTTCTGTACCTCTCAAGTCTTAGAGTCACAAGTGTGAGCCAACACGCCCAGCATAGAGACTTTTCAATATAAAGAATGTTGAAAATAAACAATGAATTTTTTGTTTTTTTAATTTATTTATTGTCTGTATGTGTATCAATTACTATCTGTATGAGGTTTGGTGCACCCTTGTCGTGCAATGCCCTGCGGAGGTCAGAACAATGGGTGTCGGATTCCCTGGAACTGGAGTTTTCCTTGAATTGGAGTTTCAAACGGGTTCTTGGCCGCCAGTGGGTGCTGGGGAACGAACACAGGTCCTCTGTACAGATGGTCCGGCGCTCCTAACTCACTAAGGAATGAATCGACCATTCTCCAAGCGCCAAAAATGAATCTGGATAAGGTCACATTGTAAGACTAGTCAAGAATTTAATTTGAATCCTTTCCTGGCTTTAGATCTATAACTTTCTGATAATCTCTCTGACAAGACTATGAACTTTGTTTACAGTAGAAACATGCCTTAACTCCCCAGTGACCTAATACATTAAAGACTCTTGAACATATTTGACCCAATTTTTTAATATCTCATTTACCTGTAATTCTGGCCAGTGCTCCATCCCAATTAGAACAATGGTTCTTATTCTTTAACAAAGGAGGAAGAGGAAGAGGAGGAAGTTCCTTTGAAACCCTTTAAATCACTTAATTACAGAATCTACTAAAATTGTATATTGGCTTTGTTAAGACTCTTCAAGCTGGACTCCCTTGAGAAGCCCTTGCCCATGTCTTTCCTAAACATCTCTCTTCCTTTATGGCCAAGTTAAGCCCATAATTAAGCCACATCTTTTTAAATTTATTTTAAATATATATATATAATGGCAGCCTAAGATACCACTGTATCCCTATCTAGCTATTTAAGTAAATACCCATAATACAACATGAACGGTTATCTTATTATTTACTTAGCCGATGGCACCTCTACAAATAACATTTCTCCTTAAGAGAACTTTGCTCAACTGACAGGCCGGTTCTGAGATATTCATATTACGAGAGAATCCTAACTCGTCCTGAACAGCCCACACACTAATCCAGCAGTCAGCATGAGAGGACAAACGTCCTGACTCAGATACTGCACATCAGAGAGCCGCTACCGCAAATTGGAACTATAATGATGTCTATATGACGGGCGCAGGACACGCATATGTCCATGCTGCTAACGACAGTTACGTACGGAGGTGAGGCAGATCGTCCTGAGTTCAGGTTTGGGTGTTGTTCTTTGATTCGAAGGCAATTTTTTTTTTTTTTGTCTTTTTTGAGACAGGGTCTCTCTCGTATACCCCAAGTTTGTCCTGGAACTCACTCTTTGTAGACCAGGCCTGGCCTTGGAACTCACAAAGATCTGCTGCTCTGCCTCCCAAGGCTAGGACTTAAAGGCGTGGCCACCACAACCCACTGGAGGCATGTTTTAAGAGTTGCTTTACAATGAAAAGAAATAAAAGTTGGCAGGGGGCGACTCAGTAGTTAAAACAGGAGCATGAGACCACCAGAACTTATGTGGATGTCAGCGGGCATGGCAGGGCGCACTCCCCAATTCCAGCCACAAAGGATCAACATGCATACACACATGTATGACACAAGCACAAGAAAATGATAGATAGATAGATAGATAAGATAGATAGATAGATAGATAGATAATATAGATATGTTGGAGGATCAAATTTCCCTGAGGATAACACATCCACAAACAGAGGCGGCAGTAATTTAAAGCAGAATGAAACAAGACTTCCCAGGATCTCTCAGCTACTTGTTAGAGGTCCAGCCTGAGCCTGCACACAGTGATGGGGAGCCAGTGCTTAGCCACTCACCTCCTCTTCCAGCAAGTGCACTGGCATGCTGGCTCTTAGATCCTGGGCCAGTCTTCCAAGAATGGACACGGTGGAGTTTTGGGCTGCTCGACAGAGCATACGTTTCTGTTCCAGACCCCACTTCTGCACCACAGCCAGTTGGATGCTACCTCCGCACCCCTCCCTGTGCCTGATACACAGAATGGCTGTCCAGGTGCAACTTTGTGGATTTAAAGGCTCTGCAGAAATTTGCCTCTGTAATTTTTCTTCAAGGCCTTTTTTGTCTGATGCCAACAAGGATGAAGGTTTCCAGAGCTGGCTGCCCTAAGGACAGAACTGGAAACAGCTGAGAATAGAAGACAGCTGAATAGAAGTCAAGTAAGGATCAAGCCAGAGCAATGGAATGCATCCAGGTGGCCCACACTCCTGCCCGAAGCTCAGCATGACCCTAACCCTAATGATGCTTCTGTCAAGTCTGCCTGTCATTAGTCAATGAGAATTTGGTGCCAACCCTACCCACTGGTGCCATTGGCTCAATGTAATCTCCTGGTCCCTCTTGTGTCATCTCCTTACCCTTTGTCCCTCTCTTTCTTATTAACAAAAGGGAGAGTGCCTTGTCCAGCAGCGAGGCCAAGCTAGGGAGATCCCCACCCCATACACAGCACAAATAGCTGGGCACTGGGGCAGGTGCGTAGGAAAGAGCAGGGAAGCCGAGGTTCCACTCATTGTCTGCATTTCTACCCTGCCTTCCCACTCCCCTAAACCCCTGGGAAGGAAAACTTGGCCTCCAACTCCAAGTCATGAGCCAAAGGCCTGGGTGGAACCTGTCTCTCTATTTAGCTGCCCATGAGTCTCCTGCTGGCAACAAAAGAGTTCTGAACTGCCTACCAACTCCAAGATACTAGACTATGGAGCTCTGGCAGCATCTCCAGACAAACTCACAGATTGATGTGTGTACATGTGAGCCCCCAAGTTCAGTCACCCGAGGGGGTGACCAGAGAAACAGAGTCCCCAGGAAGGGACCAGACCTGATGTTGGCCAACCAGCTTCCTGCCAGGGCAGGCTGGCGCCTGGGTCTGTACAGATGGGGCCTAAGCCAGCAGACACCAAGTAATCCCGTAGTTAAGACTGTAAAGAAGAAGTCAGAGGCTCGCAGGAAGGAGCTGAAAGGCTGACTTGGAGGCGACGTGTGTCTGAGATGTTTCCAGGGGAGCAGGAGCAGGCAGGGTCCCATTCAGAAGAGAGGGGGAGGAGCCTATGCTCTGTTGACTGGGGAGGAACTGAGAGAAGGCTGTGAGGTCAGCACAGGAAGTGAGAGAAGAAGTGAA
>VZQC01001195.1:13943-24193 GCA_009823505.1 Rhizomys pruinosus | reverse complement strand
GGGGGGGTGCACATCATAGTGTGTGTACATGTCAGAGGACAATTTTTGAGAGTTGTCTCTCTCCTTCCACCATGTGGGTCCTGAGTAGTGAACTCAGGTCATCAGAGTTAGCAGCAAGCGCCTTTATCTCTGAGCCAACCTCAGGTTCAGAATTGAAGCTGGACAGTTTTTGTTCTGTACTTCGAAGATGGCCCTGTCACTTCTTTCTGGAGTCCATGATTTCAGGTGGAAAATCAGCTGTCATTCTAATTGTTTCTTTGCAACACATTGTTTTTCTCCGGATGCTTTTCATTTTTTTTTATTAATTTTATTTATTTCTGTCTGTGTATGAATGTTCTGTCTGCATGCAAGTTTGTGCACCCGTGTCGTGCAATGCCGCGGAGGTCAGAAGAGGGTCTCGGATTCCCCTGGAACTGGAGTTCTCCTGGAATTGGAGTTTCCGACGGTTCTTGGCCGCCATGTGGGTGCTGGGGATCGAACCCGGGTCCTCTGTAAGAGCGGGCAGCGCTCCTAACTGCTAGGCCATCTCTCCAGCCCTCCAGATGCTTTTCAAAATGTCCCCCTTTGTTGTTGGCAAACCATAGCTTAGAGGTGTCTCTGACCATGGAGTCCCATGCTTCATGCGGGTGGGTAGTGAGCCCGTCTGTGGGGCCTCTTCTCCTGCCCGTGTGCCTGAAGGATGGAAATCCATCCCTGACTTTGAATTCAATAGACTGTTCGTTGCGGGGTCTCAAGTACTCATTCGCAAGCATTTCTTGAGCACCTAGTGTGTGCCAGATACAGAACCAGGCTCTGGGCATTCAAAGGCAGGCAGGCAGACAGAGGTCCCTGCCCTCAGGAGGTTGACATTAGGGGAGGTGGGTAAATCTTGAACGGGCCAACTCCAGGGCCGCAGAGAAATGTGTAAATTGGGGCTGGAGATATAGCATACTTGCCATGGAGGCCTGGATTTGAGAGTCACCACTGAGTAAAGCAGTGTGGTGGTGTATGCCCAGAATCCAAGCACATGGGAGGTGGAGGAAGGAGGATCAGAAGTGCATGGTCCTTGGTGATCTATATCTGTATCTATATCTATATATCTATATCTGTATCTGTATTTGCATCTATATCTATATCTGTATCTCTATCTCTATATCTGTATCTGTATCTGCATCTATATCTATATCTGTATCTCTATCTCTATATCTGTATCTGTATCTGCATCTATATCTATATCTGTATCTCTATCTCTGTATTTGTATCTGTATCTGTATCTCTATCTCTGTATTTGTATCTGTATCTGTATCTATATCTATATCTGTATCTCTATCTGTATCTGTACCTACATCTACATCTATATCTATATCTACATCTACATCTATATCTGTATTGATATCTACATCTGTATCTGTATCTATATCTGTATCTACATCTATATCTGTATCTACATCTATATCTATATCTACATCTACATCTACATCTACATCTGTATCTGTATCTGTATCTATATCTATATCTATATCTGTATCTATACTTATATCTACATCTATATCTGTATCTGTATCTGTATCTACATCTGTATCTGTATCTATATCTATATCTGTTTCTATATATCTGTATCTGTATCTGTATCTATATCTATATCTATATATCTATATCTGTATCTGTACCTGCATCTATATCTCTATCTGTATCTCTATCTCTATATTTGTGTATTCACCCTGACCCGTAGGGTTTTCAGCTAGGGTCCGGGGAGAGAATAACCTGAATGAAGAGACAAACCAAAGACAAGGAGAAGACTAGGTCTATAATCTGATCGAGGTCTCATTGTTTTTATTAGGTGCAGGGTTTATATAGACAAGCAAGCGGGAAATTTGTGGCGGGAAAGGGGGCAGGCACAGTTCAGGGAGGGGGTACATTTGGAGAAGTGCCAGGCACTCACAGATCCTGATACTGACCTCGGTGCCTATTGCACTCGTAAATTTCTGAGATAAGTAAGCTGCGCTGGTAAACTCCTGAGATAAGCGAGTTGTGCTGGTAAACTCCTGAGATAAGCAAGCTAGTAATTTTCTGTGAACATGTATGTCTGACAGCTTTGGCTCCCAGCATATTTGTATCTGTATCTGTATCTATATCTGTATCTGTATCTCTATCTGTATCTCTATCTCTGTCTGTATCTGTATCTACATCTACATCTATATCTATATCTACATCTACATCTATATCTGTATTGATATCTACATCTGTATCTGTATCTATATCTATATCTGTATCTACATCTACATATATATCTGTATCAATATCTATATCTATATCTACATCTGTATCTGTATATATCTGTGTATCTACATCTATATCTACATCTACAGCTGTATCTATATCTGTATCTACATCTGCATCTATATCTACATCTACATCTATATCTATATCTGTATCAATATCTATATCTATATCTACATCTGTATCTGTATCTATATCTGTATCTACATCTATATTTACATCTACATCTATATCTGTATCTGTATCTGTATCTATATCTACATCTATATCTGTATCTGTATCTGTATCTATATCTACATCTATATCTATATCTGTATCTATATATTTATATCTACATCTATATCTGTATCTATATCTATATCTGTACCTATATATCTATATCTGTATCTGTATCTATATCTAATCTATATATCTATATCTGTATCTATATCGATATCTGTATCTCTATCTCTATCTATATTTGTATCTGTTTCTATATCTGTATCTGTATCTATATCTATAACTATATCTGTAACTATATCTGTATGTGTATCTGTATCTATACCTGTATCTGTATCTCTATCTCTAGCTCTATTCATTCTGTACCTATATCTGTATCTGTATCTGTATCTATATCTATATCTATATCTGTATCTGTATCTATATCTCTATCTGTATCTGTATCTCTATCTATCTGAATCTATATCTATATCTGAGTCTACATCTACATCTATATCTGTATCTGTATCTATATTTGTATCTACATCTCTGTTATATCTGTATCTATATCTACATCTATATCTATATCTATTCTGTATCTGTATCTATATCTTTACATCTATAGCTACATCTACATCTATATCTAAATCTATCTCTGTATCTCTATATCATCTACATCTGTATCTATCTATCTCTATCTCTCTCTGTACCTATATCTGTATCTGTATCTGTATCTATATCTGTATCTGTATCTATATTTCATCTACATCTATATCTATATCTGTATCTATATCTATATCTGTATCTATATCTACATCTATATCTATATCTGTATCTGTATCTATATCTATCTCTGTATCTCTATATCATCTCTATCTCTATCTATCTATCTCTATCTCTATCTCTATCTCTATCTCTCTCTGTATCTCTATCTCTATCTCTATATTATCTATATCTATATCTATATCTGTATCTGTATCTGTATCTATACCTATATCTGTGTCTATATCTACATCTATATCTACATCTATATCTGTATCTGTATCTATATCTGCATCTATATCTGTATCTGTATCTGTATCTATATCTACATCTATATATCTACATCTACATCTATATCTATATCTATCTCTGTATCTCTATATCATCTATATCTATCTCTATGTCTGTATCTCTATCTCTATCTCACCTATATCTATATGTATATCTATATTTATTTATTTATTTATTTATTTTTGGTCTTTTTGAGACAGGGTCTCCCTGTAGCCTCAGCTGTCCTGGAACTCACTCTGTAGACCAGGCTGGCCTTGAACTCACAAAGATCCGCCTGCCTCTGCCTCCCAAGTGCTAGGATTAAGTGTGCCACCAAGCCCGGCTTCTATCTATATTTATATAATCAAGTTCTGGCCTGGGGTACGTGAGATCCTGCCCATCTACATACACACAAAGGCAGGCAGGAAGAAAGGAAAAAAGATAGAGGTATTCAGGGCTCCTGGGGTGAACGGATGGTGAGCGTCCCACTCAGAGGCTCTTTTCTGAGGAGGTAATATCTTTCTTTCTTTCTTTTTTGTTTTTGTTGTTTTTGAGACAGGGTCTCTCTGCAGCCCAGCTGGCTTGGAACTCACTATATAGATCAGTTTGTCCTCATTCTGACAGAGATCCACTTGCCTCTGCCTTCTGAGTCCTGGGATTAAAGTTGTGGCCCACCATGCCCAGATATTTTTTTTCCAGATATTAAAAAAAAAATTTTTTTTTTTGGTCTTTTTGAGACAGGGTCTTCCTGTAGATCTGGCTGTTCTGGAACTCGCTATGTAGACCAGGCTGGCCTTGAACTCACAGAGATCCACCTGCCTCTGCCTCCTAAGTACTAGGATTAAAGGCATGCCTCACCATGCCTGGCTAAGATTTCTTTTTCAAGTGTATGAGCGTAGTGCCTGCATGTATGTAAGTGCACCTGTGTTTTTGCAATGCCTGTGGAGGCCAGAAGGGGGCGTTGGATCTCTTAGAACTGGAGTTACCGACAGTTGTTATCAGCCATGTGGATGCTGGGAACTGAACCCAGGTCCTCTGCCAGAGCAGCCAGTGCTCTTAACCACTGAGCCATCTCTCCAGCTCCTTGGAGGAGATACTGAACAGAACCCGAGTGGATGGAAGGAGGACCTAGTGTTGCAGTTACTTTTCTCATTGCTGTAACAAAATACCAGACACACACAAGCAAGGCAGGAAGCATTCACTTTGGCTCACAGTTTGACAGTCCCTTTCATCACAGTGGTGGAGGACGAGGGAGCTGGTCCCATTGTGTTCACAGCCAAGAAGCAGAGGGGTGGATGAATGCAGGCACTCGGCTCACTTTCTCCTTTGAACTTAGTCTTCCAGCCCCCATGGGATTCGGCTATCCACTTCTTTTAAAAAATTTTTTTGTACTTATTTATTATTTTTTATGTGTATGAGTGTACTGTCTGCATGTAGGTTGGTGAACCCGTGTAGTGCAACACAGGAGAGGTCAGAAGAGGGCATCGGATTCCCCTGGAACTGGAGTTAAAGACAGTTCTTAGCCACCATGTGGGTGCTGGGAATCGAACCCAGGTCCTCTGCAAGAGCAGTCGGTGCTCTTAACTGCTGAGCCATCTCTCCAGCCCTTGGCTATCCACTTCAATGATTAGAATCCACCCCTGACCCTAAGGTTTGTCTTCTAGGTGATCCTAGACTCTGTCAAGTCCACAATCAGTATCTACCACCACACCAAAAGATGGTTTGGGGCAGAGATAAAAGCCATCGCAAAGGCCTCGAGTGTTTGAGTGTTCGCATGTTCGCTAACCAGGTGAGAGGCCATCGCGGCGGGAGCAGAGAAGTTCGGGAGGAGTGGGAGATGGCCAGAGAGCTCTGGGGTTGATAGTGTGGCACCCTGCGGGCCATCTAAAGACACTGGCTTTTCCTCTGACTGAGACAGGAACCACCAGAAAGTTCTAGGCAGAAAAAGGACATAAATCCCTTTAGGAGTTAATAGGACACTGGTGGGAGATTGGCACTAAGCTGCTCCAGAGATGTGAAGGTCGGTTACCAGGCTTGCCAGTGTATTGGCAAAACTGGTTCCTCAGTAAACAGTCTTCTCCCCTCCCCCCTTTCCCTCCACTCTTCCTGGTACATTAGATGGATCCCAGGACTTCATACTGGCTAGGTATATGTCTTAGTTTGGGTGTTTCATTGAGACAGAGTGTCACTATGTAAACCTGTTTGGCCTGGAACTTGTACCACCATGCCCACCCCTTGCTCTAGTTAGCTTTAATTGTCAACGTGATACAGCCTGGAGTCATCTGACAGGAGAACTTCAACTGAGGAACTGCTTAGTTCATACTGGGCTATGGGGCCTGTTGGTGGTGGGGTTATCTTGATTATTAATTGACAGAGGATGGCACAGCCCACTGTGGATGATATCATCCCTAGGCAGGTGGTCCCAGGCTGCATAACTACCTTGGGGCTGGAGAGATGGCTCAGCAGTTAAGAGAACTGGCTGCTCTTGCTGACGACCCAGGTTCAGTTCCCAGGACCCACATGACAGGTAAGGACCATTTATAACTCCAGTGCCAGGGGTCTGCTGCCCTCTTCTGGTCTCTGCAGGTATTGCATGCATACGGTACATTTACATACAGGCAGGCAAAAAATTCGTATGTATAAATTAAAGAGTGTTTTAAAAATCAGCCGGGCATAGTGGCACACACCTTTAATCCTAGCACTTGGGAGGCAGAGGCAGGCGGATCTTTGTGAGTTCAAGGCCAGCTGGGGCTACAGGGAGACCCTGTCTCAAAAAGACAAAAAACAAAAATTTAAAAGGCAAACGACATAAGCACCAACATGCGAGCAAGCCAGAGAGGAAACAGTGTACAGTGATCCTCCATGATCCTGCCTTGCCTTCCTGCCCTGGTGTCTCTTGATAATGGATTATAACCTGGATGTCTATAAGCCAGATAAATCTTTTCCTCCCCAAAGTTGCTTTTGGGTCCTTTTATCACAGCAACGGAAGGAAGAGGGGATAGTGTATTTTTCCCCAGCCTTGGTTTTTATTTGGGGCATGGGAGCCTACCATGTAGCCCCGGCCAGCCTCAAATTCCCAATTCTCCAGCCTCAGGCTTCCAAGTGCTGGGATTCCAGGTGTGTTCCACCATGTCGACTCAAATGTCCTTATGTCCTTCTCCACTGAGAGCTCTTGTATGATCTTTCCTGCGTCCTCAGATGTCTCTTCTTCCAGGAAGGCTCCTTGCCCTCCGGGCTCTCTCCGACCCACCCAGAGTGCATCCTGCTGTCTGACTCTTCTTTTATGACCAAGGTCCACTGCATGCAGGCTCATTTAATTAGTATTTCTATGCCACTTACAGCCAATTTGGCAACTGGCCTGGCTTTCTTAAGCTCAGAGTAACTGGCCTTTATTATTTTTATTGCTGTCACCTCGGGCTATAACAGTTTCAGTTCCTGGTCCTCCGGGCTATGGGATTCCCGGCTGTGCTGTGCAGAGAACAGCAAGCCCCAGTGGTGGAGGGCAGAGGTGAGGGCAAAGTTCTTTGTTTCCGTGTCTCCAGCAGGGCTGTCCCCAGGCCCCAGCCAGCTGTCCACACGGTGGGGTGTGTCAGGCTTGTGTGTGCTGGCCAGAAAGAGGGACCGCCTAGAACACTGAAGCCAGCCAGGTTCCAGGACTCATGGAGCTTGCTGGCTTCCAGAGCAGCCAGTGGACAGGAATCCTTCTTTCAGGTGAGAGACTTGCTTCTGGTGGACCAGGGCTGGGTGTGTTTATTCGGAGGTGGTGTGTGTGTGTGTGTGTGTGTGTGTGTGTGTGTGTGTGTGGTTTGCAAAAAAATATAGAGACAGAGCCCAGATGGGCGTGGTGGTGTACATCTTTAATCTGGCACTAGGGAGGCAGAGGCAGGAGGTTCTCTGTGAGTTCCAGGCCAGCCTGGTCTATATAGCCAGTTCCAGGCCAGCCACGGCTACATAGTGAGACCCTGTCTCAAACAAATAAGCAAGCAAACATGTGTGTGCCGTGGGCTCACACATACCTACAAACCTAGCCATGATGGGAAGGGAGAGAAAAGACGAGGGGACCCCGAAGCTGGCCGCTGCAAGATGAAAGATGTGAGTTCTAAATTTAGGGAGAGAGACCCTGCCTCAAAGATGTAAAGTGGAGACAGGGAGAGGAAATATCCGATGTCTTCTGGCCTCTGTGCACACACACTTATATGTGCACATACCACACACACACACTCACACACATGCATGCACACACAAAGTGTGTGTGTGTGGGTGGACTAGAAGATTTTGATAAGAAAAGCATTTAGAGATAAATAAGTGATTTTTCAATGGGTCCCCTACAGGTAAGGGCTCAGCTCAGCCTTACTGTGTGACCCTCAGGCCAGAACCTCTCTCTGGGCCAGAGCTTCCTCGATGACAGGAAGGTGGGACGGACCTCAGGTCCTCCAGGAATACTGAGTTATGTGCGGTGGCCACAGGTTTTCTGTAGGGTTTGACTCCTACCAGTGAGGACAGGATCTACCTTTCATGCATGCATTTACCTGACTTCCTTCATCCTTATGATACTCATGTGAGGCTGGAATGGTTGGTATTCTTGTTTGACAAGTGGGGAAACTGAGACAAGAGAGAGAGACAGAGATAGAGACAGAGACATAGAGATACACACAGAGAGAGAGAACATTTCTTGGCCAAACAGCTGACAGAGCTAGGATTGAAACCCTCTCTGGGCCTGTGGGGAGAACCTCTAATTGTATTGGAAGGAGAGAGACAGATGTGGAAGAAGCCAGTGCTATCATTGTAACTAAATGATAATTAAGGATTATTATTTTGTGTCTGTGGCAATGGGACTCAAACCCAGGGCATTGTGCAAAATAAGCAAGCATTCTTCCATTGAGCTATGCCCCCAGCTCATTACTTGGAGATCCTAGGCAGGTGGTCTACTGAGCCACACCCCCACCCCCTCACTGGGGGATTCTAGGCAGGTGCTCTACCACTGAGCCACATCCCCACCCCCTCACTGGGGGATTCTAGGCAGGTGCTCTACCACTGAGCCACATCCCAGTCCCTCACTGGGGGATTCTAGGCAGGGGTTCTACCACTGAGCCACACCCCAGCCCCTCACTGGGGAATTCTAGGCAGGGGCTTTACCACTGAGCCCCACACCCAGCCCCTCACTGGGGGATTCTAGGCAGGTGCTCTACCACTGAGCCACACCCTAGCCCCTCACTGGGGGATTCTAGGCAGGGGCTCTACCACTGAGCCACACTCTCACCTGTGCTGTTTTTGAGACAAGATCTTGCTATGTAACCCAGGAGCCCCCGAACTCATGACCCTCCTGGCTCAACCTCCGAGTGCTCATATTACAAGAATATCCATCACACTTAGCCACTATGAACCATTTTATGTTTGTCATGTCTAACCCCTCACCCACACCTCACAGCAACCCCTTGAGCTAAGAGTTCTATTAAGCCCCCCATTCTCTAATTGAAGAATCTGAGGCTCACAGAGAGGACGCTCCCACCATGACGATGGGGCCAGTGGGTGTGGAGTCCAAGTTTGCTCCCAAGTATGTCTTCCACAGGTAGATAGAACAGAGCTTGTGCCAAAGTGGAGTCTCATGAGTGGAGAGGGCTGTGGTGGGGCCCATAGGGAGATGAGAGAGGTCAAGTTTACTGTACAAAAGAACACCCTCAAAAAAAAAAATAAAAAATAAAAATAAAAAAAGAACACCCTCCCAGGCTCAGAGTCTCTTCTAGGCCCCAGGACCACTTGGAGAACAAGGAACTTCTGAAGCCTGTTCTCTCCTCTCCTGTTAGAAGGAGATACTCAAAGGGCAAGTGTGAGGAACTAAACCATCAAAGATTCATTTCTGGGGCTGGAGAGATGGCCTAGTGGTTAAGAGCACCGACTGCTCTTGCAGAAGACCCAGTTTCGATCCCCAGCGCCCACATGGTGGCTGAGAACCGTCTTTAACTCCAGTTCCAGGGGAACCCTCTTCTGACCTCTGGTGTGCATTGCACGACACGGTTGCACAAACCTACATGCAGACAATACATTCATCCACATAAAAAATAAATAAAATTTAAAAATAAATAAATAAATGTGGTGGTTTGAATGTGTGTCCCCCATAGGCTCTAGGTATTCAGACATTTGTCTCCAGTTGGTGGCGGTGTTTTGGGAGGTCTTGGGGTGTGTGGCCGTGCTGCAGGAAGTGTGTCACTGGGGACAGGCTTAGTGAGCTTAACAAGCCTGGTCTACAGTTGCTCCCTCTCTGTTTCCTGTGCTCTTTGTGAGATGTGACCCTCGGTTTGCTGCTCCAGATCCAGCCGCCACGCCTCCCGCCACAATGGACTCTAATTCCCTGGAGCCGTCAATCGTAAGCTCAAATAAACTCTTCCTTTTATAAGTTCCTTGGTCTGGTGTTTTATCACAGCAACAGAAAAGTGACTAATACAGTTATTGGTACCAGAGAGTGGGGTGTTGGCTGTGAAGAACCTGACCCTGTGTATGTTTAGAGAAATGTGGAAGACTTTGGAACTTTGGGCTGGAAAGGCTGTTGACTATTGTAAGCAGTGCTTAAAGGGCCATTCTAGTGGAGGCCTGGAAGAAAGCATGGCTGCAAAAGATGTAGTTCCAGGGGAAAATAAAGACTTAGGCAGCAACCAGGATATTTTGATAAAGAGTCTGTTAGCAGTTTGCCCACAGCCCAAATGCATGCCTGATGCTAAGTTGAAAAGCAATGGACTGATGTCTTTGGTGGAGGATATTTCAAG